>OU015499.1:26373894-26406394 GCA_907164885.2 Dolomedes plantarius | reverse complement strand
ACTTTAAAAACACCAGCCTCTGCGTTTCCCCATAACCTAAAATGCAATTAATTTATCGAATAAAGCTTAGTACATTCCTAGATATTCATCTTTAAATTGAATAAATCGATTTAGAAAAAAAATTGAAACATTGTTTAAAAAGGATTTCAATAAGGAACAGAGGAACACGTTTGGAGAAAAATGCGTATCTTTTATTAAATTAAATTTTGGGGTATCATATTTCACATCCCAAAAATGAAAGTAAAGTGATTTTTATTTTAGCGATGTTAGCTCGTTTTAAGAATAAGGCATGATTAGATTTGGTTCTATAAAAGGAAATAAGCTAATTTCAATTGTTTAATCCCGATATTCACTGAAGTCTAAGAGTATTTTTTGAAAAAGAAACTTTTAGCGACGCTAAGCAAGTTGTGCATCTGACTAGAGCGTGTGGTGAACTTCTCTTAGTGAAGCGTTATTGCTCATTCTAGCTCTTCACTGAAGAATGACATTATGTATATTTTGCAAAAGATACATTTAGCAACACAAGTTGGCGAACATCTCTTTGTGAATCAAGCATTATTGCTCATTCTAGCTCTTCAGTGAAGATTAAGGTTATGTATATTTTGCAAATGAAATATTTAGTAGCACAAGTTAGTGAACTTCTCTTTGTGAAGCAAGCATTATTTTGGTCACTCTCTTCAGTAAAGGATGGCATTATTTATTTTACAAATGATACATTGAGAAACACAAGTTAGTGAACTTCTCTTCATGAAGCAAGCATTATTACTTATTCCAGCTCTTCAGTAAAGAGTGAGGTTATTGATATTTCATCAAAGATAAGCATTTAGCAGCACAACTTGTAGCTTGTAAAGAGCAGGTTTGTTTGAAAAAAAATATCAGTTAGTTTACTTTAGTGATCTGACATTTCGATATACTGTTCTTTACGAACCAAGCAAAATGGTTATTTTCTCTGTTCGAGAAAGACGAATCTGTTTCAGTTAAATAACTACTACTATGTGGAAATTATTCGTACATTTAAATACAGAATGGATGCTTGATAAATTTTGTCAGTTCGGTTACACCCTTGAATAGACATTTAAATTCGGTGTACCAAACTTTATGAAGCAAATATGATTCTTAACTCTGGATGTTCAATAAAGAATAAGAATATATTTTTTAAAAGGCAACATTTAGTGATACACCTATGTAGCAGTTTGAATTCATTAGAAGAGGTATTCTTGAACATTTTTGTTAGCTGCGTTTGAAATTCCTTTCTCTCCAGCTTACCGAAGGGTTATATCTTGTTGAAGAGTCCATAACATAGACGAAACCTAGGTCCAAAGCTTCATGATACGTTGGAGAAGACTTTATTTGTAATTTTAGCCTCTCCCTTGAGAGTATGTACCATACATTTTGTTATCTTCAACACCTCGTATGTTCCTAAACCATTACCTAAAATTGCAACTTTTCCTAATAAATTTCCACCAATCTTTTACAGATCACTTACAATTTATTAACTCAGCGGAACTATCAAAAATGCTTGAATGATACATCCCATGTATTCACTTTCTATTCGACAACTGAAAGTAAGCGATTGGGAGAATCTGGCAGCCGGGAATGATTCATTAATACCTTTTCCAAAATGGAGTAATTTTGGGTTTCATTCCGGTGCTGACCAAGCAGAAATGAATACTGATTCACTCGAGTGGCCGTGAATTTCTGAATTCTCAAGCATGGAAGGCTTATCTGTATTGATGGAGGCAGATTTTCGTGTTCAGAGGAGCATACAGAAGTTGATGGATGAGCATGCGGTGACACTGACGTAAGAAGTTTCTGTCGAAAAGAAGATAAATCCAGATACTCTGACTAAAGCATTATTAATTACAATATTTTCATATGTGGATGATGTAAACTGATCTGGCATTTACCGATTTTTAATGTAAAGTAGCTTATGCATTCAAGATAGAAAAAAGTAGTCATACTAGAATAGATGCAACTACCAATTAGCAATGACAATAAATGTATCTAACTATTAACTGAAGAGTTTACTTTTCTGTTTCAATATAAGTTCAATTCAGGCATAAAATTATATTTTTAACTTTATGTGTTTTAAAGAATAGTGAAGCTTTTTATAGGTAACAATAATATAATTTTAATAGGTTTAAATAAAGAATTGGGATTTTCAAATGATTTCTAGGTACATTTTTAAGCTTAAATGAACATTTCTACTTTAAATTTTTTACATTACTATAGTTTATCGATACGAAAAAATATAATATGACTTAAGTTTACTGCAATGGATTAGTGAAATAAACAAAAAGAAAAATTAGATTGACTGTAAAATACTTTTTAAATAATATTTGTATCATCAACAATTTTGTTCTTTGAAATTTATCTGTACTTTGTTAACATTTTTGATTCATTCAAAGCTTAACTTAAAATATCGAAAATCTACTTAATTTCACTACAGATAACGCATGATTATCTCCCTATCTGGTGTTGTATTGATTAGTTTGTCTTTAATTATCCCAAATTTTATGAAAATATTTAGTTATATTTTTTTAATTCAAAAATCTCAGTAACTTTGCGGTCAGACATATTTGTATTTTTTAAAACTTTTAATTATGTTTCTAATGAAAATATCTAATGAAAGTTACTGGCTTACGTCCTTCAATACTTGAACTATGGTTTTAATATGATTATGAAAATTTAGGACGGTGCCGTAATATGAAATTTAAAGTGCTTCAAAATGGGGAATTTTACTGAACATTGAAATTTCTATATATGCTTAAAGTTTCTTTTATTAGTTTATACAATACTCCATTAAAACTGCCGACAATGTAGAGCATAGACTTTACTAACACAATAAAAACTATCAAGGTATTATACAGTGAATTAAAATTAATAAAGAAAAGCATGATGAAAATTAGGTGTAATGAATATAGGGGAGACCTGTGTACCTACGGTCACCTTTTTTCAATGGGCGAAAACAGACCCACTGACCTGTTTAAAATTGTAAAACTGATATGCACACATTGTTATACTAATTTCTATCCCATTGGGATTAATATGAATACTCAATATAATAAATTCTGCGAAATAGAAGGTTTTTAAAGAAACTTCACAAATGGCCCCAGGTACAAGATAGCATTGTACCTAGGGCCAGTAGCTGGTGTACCTAGGGCCATTCCCTAACAGTTAGGTTTCACTCCATAATGCATAGAAAAAACGTATACACATGAATTTTATAACAGAAGCCAAATGAATATGTGCCAAATTATTAGTGAATTACAAATATTTTCATAATGATTCATCATTTTTCAGATGAATCATTCTTCAGATGAAGTTGCCTCTATTTGAAACACAGGTTTTTTAACAATTTTCTTTTTATTTTGGCCATTCTAATTACACGTTGTTCTTCAATTTATTTCTTTTCTGGAGTGTCTGTCAGGATTCTACATCTCCCTGGTTTTCGGCCGCCTCTTTTGGATGTACGGGGTTTTAAATTAGGAATTTGTGGTATGAAAATATGATAAAGGTTGAAAATTTAATTAAAATATTGTATAAAGCTTGTTTAGAATTATACTTTTGCTTTTATAAATATATTTTTAAAAATAGATTCTCATGTTTATATAAACAAATTAATAATCCGGAATAATAATAATAGTAGCAAACATATTTTTTGTAAGTCAAGCACATTGAGAATTCCAGAGCAAAATATATAGTACCCCTTCTATTTAAATAACATCCAATAAAAAAAAATTAACTAAATCAAAATTGTTCAGATTTTTCCTCTATTTATTATGAAAACTTTTTCAATAAAATAGCAACATACAGAATATGATTACAGTTGTACCTAGGGCCATGGACCTAGGTACAAGGCAACTATTTGGCCCTAGGTACAAGACTAGGAAATTTCATACAAAATGCCTTCTGCTGAAAAACCTACATGGAGAGGGGACTTATTTAATACCTCATTTAGTACTTAATGTTACAAACAAAATTATGTACTAGAATCCAAAGAAAAGTATTTGACTTACCTTTGTAAAACAATAAAAGTGATGAGCTGCAAAATTTTACTTCAGGCCATGCAAAAAAGTTTTTCACTTATAACTTGCCACAGATTTTTCCTCCAAGATTTCTAATTGGCTGCTAAAATAGCAATTACTGTTGCCACTCACCCAACAAAGTAATAAAACCTAGAACTAAATATTATTCAAATAAAGTGGGGTGGCCCTAGGTACATGATGGCCCTAGGAACACATCCAGGTCTCCCCTACTGGATTAGTGCGATATGTATTCCATAAACTGGGCAAGCTTCTCGTCAATGAACTTATTTACCTCTGGAAATTTGTCAAACAAATTATTCAAATGAATATTTTAAATAATAAAAATTATTCAACTGTTTAATTTACATGTTGTTGCTGTTGTTTCTAATGTCCCCTGTCTGGAAGTTTCAGACCAGGTCCATATAGGATTTGGGCTGAAGTGTGTCGCTCCGGTTTATAAAGCACCACAAGGACCGGAGTCCATCTTAGCTAGTTGCTACCTAAATTGTGACCGATCAACCCTTAGGAGTGAATTCTGGAGGGGGGGATCGTACCATCTACCACCCTCTCTGACCTCATAGAGGGACTTTTAGGTCTACGGATTTTACGTGCCCATATCCGGCCTAGACACGGAGGTATTTATTGACGTGTGTCGGGATTCGATCCGAGCACCCTGAGTACCGAAAACCGACACGCTACCACTAGGCTGCCTCGAGCCCGTGTAGTTTATATTTAAGTCTTCGTTTATTTTTCATTTATTTTCAGCAATGGCAGGTAAATTATATCTTTGAAAATACATGTCTCTCTCAAATCTATCTCTTCATTCCGCACATCGCATTCATATTATTTCTGGGTTGTAATCAAAAATGATAAATTCAAATATTGCTTCCCATTCTGCTCTGCCACTAAAAGTAAATGAACATGAGATTTTAGTATTCCTGAGTGATTCATTAATACCTTCTCAAAATGGAAGTCATTTTTGTTTCATCCCCATGCTGATGTTCCAAACATAAATATTCCGTATAATTCTCGAGTTTAATATTTAACTCGAGCACTCATGAATCTTCCAGAATTCTAATACAAGGACGGATTACACGGATATTGTGGTCTGGTGAAAGGATTCGCCAGTTCATGGACATTTAATTCTTCCATATATCCCTAAAAAGACACTAGATCAGCTACGTTTCGTGTGTGTGTGTTTGTTTGTTTGTTTTTAATTTTAATATACCGGGTGTCCGAAAAGTATGGCTACACTTTTAAAAATGAATTAAAAATAAACAAACAAAGATTTTCACTCACGGTTTTTTATGTTCCATAAAGAAAATATCAAAGTTTTTTTTGCAATGCTTTATTCCACGATTGCTTTATACCAAGATTTCAATGTGCGCACCATTAGTCGCCGGCAACACTTCTAGTCTATACGATATTTCTCGCCACTTTCTATGAAGCATTGCAGGATGAACACTCTGAATGGCCGCTGTAATTCTACTTTTCAATTCATCAGTGTCCCAAACTGGAGATTGTTAAGCAATGTTTTTCACGTATCCCCATAAGAAGTCCAGAGGTGTTATGGCTGGAGATCTAGGTAGCCATGGTATTGGAGCTCCTCTTTCCATCTATCACCACGGGAACTTTTCATCTAAAACCTTTCGCACTTTCAAACTCCAGTGTGGTGGTGCCCCATCCTGCTGGAAAATGAAATTGGGTTGCGAATCCTCTACTTGAGGAAATGCGAGAATTTCAAGCATATCAAGGTAATTGTCAGAGCGGACAGTTTTTTCGCAAAAGAAAAAAGGTCCAATAATTCGATCGTGCAGTAAACCACACCATACGTTTACTTTAGGGCTGTCTCTTGTTTCCTCCAGTACGGCATGCAGAATGTTGCAAAACGTGGATGTAGCGCCATCTAGTTTACATTTCATTAAACAGAAACTCATTTTTTTTCTTTATGGAACATAAAAAACCGTGAGTGAAAATCTTTGTTTGTTTATTTTTAATTCAATTTTGAAAGTGTAGCCATACTTTTCGGACACCCAGTATATATATATATATATATATATATATATATATATATATATATATATATACCAGGTGATCATAATTAAACTTGGACTATTCAGAGCTCTTTGTAGCGCCAGTTTCACGTGTTCAATCACGCGCGAATCCCTTTACACGGACGTTCTTTCCTTTTCCCTTTAAAAGGACACAAGTATTTGTGCGCGAAAGAACGAGCGTCCGAAAAACTCGCAACAAGAGGAGAAAACGCAAGCACGCGTGATTGCGTCTGCAAGTTTTCCCGCGCTCAATCCTGTACGTTCCAAAGCATCTTTCCCTTCCTCTCCGACACCTTCACACGTGCACTCTATTACGCGGGAAAGGGCCTACGTGTAAAGGGTGCTAATAATGCATTTGTATATATATATACCCTCTTTCATGTCATCCACTTTGGCGGATCATTCTCCTTTCTTTTTATTATTTTTTTAGGATTTGAAAGAAATAATGAAGTATTAGCAAGCAAGCGTTATATGAAAACTTTAACAAAAAATGAGACGCAAAAACGGCAGGGATTTGAAGGTTAGGATCACTCTTCTTTCTATCTATTCCTTTTTTGTGCATGTGAAAGAAATAATGAGTAAATTAAACTTTATTTAAAAACATAACTAAAAAAGTAACACACCGTTAGAGATTTGATCTAATTACTCAAACACAGTCTTATGTTTGCAATATTCATAATCTGAAAGTAATTTTTTTATGACTATTATCAAATAAAACGGTACAAAATATGTAAGCTTAACATCGAAACTTATTTAAGTTAATAGGGATTAGGTCTTGATTAAAAATATTCATTATTTTAATATACATTATTCATTAAAAGTATTATTATTATTTTTTAAATATTCATTATTTTAATATACATTATTCATTAAAAGTATTATTATTATTTTTTAAATATTCATTATTTCAATATTGTTGTTGCTTATGCCCCTTGACCGACATGTAACATCAGGTCAAGTCCCGAAGGTAATGGGCAATGAAAGTGCGGCTCCGGTTTTTAATAGCACAGAAAGGGTCGGAGTCCGACTTGGCTAAGTGACCGGTCCCGTAATTTTGAAACGAGTCAAGTGACGAGACCGGAACACTTAACCCCGCACCACCAGAGGTAAATTTGAGAACATGGAGGACATTGTAGTCAAGCCCTATTTTACGTGCCCCGGCCACCGTTAGTGAAAACGGCGGTAGATTTGCAGCGACGACCATCGAACCAGGGACGTTCAGATCACTGGCCCGCTGCTCTTGCCAACCGGGCTACCACGCCCGTTATTATTTCATTAAAGATATTCATTATTTCTTGATAACACAGTCTTATGTTTGCAGTACAATATTCATAATCTGAAAATAATTTTTCTATGACTATTATCAAACAAAACGGTACAGAATATTTAAGTTTACATCGAAATTTATTTAATAAGGATAATGTCTTGATTAAAAATATTCATTAGTTTAATATTCATTATTTATTAAATTTATTATTATTTTTAATTAAATATTCGCTATTTTATTAAAGATATTCATTATTTCTTGATATTAAGATATTCAAAATTCCTAACTATTCACTTTAAAATCACACTGAGTTACATTTCAATGTACAATTTCAAACACAGTTCAGTTTAACAGCTTCTTTTCTAAACGGAAATCAAACGAATCATTCCGTGATCAAAATTATAACTGCTAGTTCCTTCGAAATATTTCTCCGACTCTCGTAAACGGAGATATTTTGGAACTACTCCAGCGAAAAGGGGCAATCCGGAATGAATTCTACACGCATTTCTCATTGCTTGCGATTCGCGTTTCTATTCTAAAAGATCATTTTCTCATTTTCTGAGGAGTCAACTGTGAAATGTTTTTAGTGTTTTGAAAATCATACAACGAATCGAAACATCTGTATTACTTTATAGATGGTAAATTGCAATAAATAGTTTTTAAATTTATTTTACAATGTACAACTTTCATTAGATTTGTAATGTAATGTTATCTGCTATAATGAACAGGTGAAGCATTTTATTATTAAATAAAATAAATTTCTCGAAAAATACTGATTAACTTTTTATTTTTTAAGGCTGCTATGTACTAACCCTACTGGATTCGGTCACCCCAATGTTAACCTATGGAGAAAATTTGTCCAAGAATTGCCGACTTGGATTGAAATAATTTTTTTTTTAATTGTACTCCGTAATAAAGAAAGAAATTTCACATCTTGGGATATATTTCATTTTTTTTAAATGCAAATAATATTTTTTAATTTAATTTTTCGGGGAAAAATATCCGGTATAGTGTGATTTAAACGCTCTTAAAATCTTATTAAATATTAATGCATACAATCTCTCTAAGTGATTAAGAGCAAAGATCAGTTTTAATTTCTAAAGAGGGTTTTACAATATTGCTATATAAAACTGAAATAATTTAATATATTGGTTTTACTCCTTAGGGAACAAAGTTTAGAAATAGATTGTGACATTTAAGTAATACAAGAATTCGGCGAGCGTTTGTTTGTTTTGCAATACAGAAATGCAATAAAGCTATTTGTAAGAATACACAATATCTAAAAAGGGTCAGAACATCTTAAATTTAATATCTTTAAAACAGAGCCAGGAGCTCTAGAATTATAGGTGATAATATATATTTTTTAGTCAGTTTTTTTTATTAAGTACCGAACAAATTGACAAAAAAAGGGTTCGCTTCAAAATTCAATGCCGACTTCTGTTGGCTGAAACTGGAATATTATGTTCATGGCAAACTCTGTACTTATGTTGCTAAGTATTTAACACATAAATGCGTAATAATATTAATATATATATATATATATATATATATATATATATATATATATACTTTAAACTCAGGATTTGTTTGATATAATAAATTTTAAGTTTTAAATATAAAAATAGTGTAATTACACGAGATCTCTCAAAGATAAGAGAATATAATATTCAGATATGATAAAGAAAATCTTCAAATATAATATTATTAGAAGCTTAATAGTTTAATATTTTCTCCTGAAGACACTGTAATGAAATAAAGCTAAGGCTTTCAGCCTGTTTCTTCTCTAACAGTTAGTTTTAATTCGAGTGAAAAATTTGAATTAATTTGAATGCTTCTTAAACAATTAATTGTAGGTTAGAAAACACTTCTTATTTAGTTTGATGTTGCCTTCGTTATATCTTACATGAGAAAGTTGCTTTGCCACATTTTTATAGTTGTTACTGATTTTCAGAGCATCACAATGATCCCTAAAATTATAAAACTTTACAAATATTAAGTACTTTTGACTTTTTAATAGCATTAAACGTAGACATGTTTTTACTCTATTACTTCTCTTAATTCTTGAGAGACACGATATCTACTGCCATTAATAGCAGCTACATAATAACTAGACAATGGGAAATGACATCAATGAAATTTTAAGAAAGTTGCCTTTCACAAGGGACAAAATACATGGTTTAAATCGTGATTCAAACTATAATATCATAAAAATTGTTTTTAATAAATGAAACATTAATGATTATATAAAGGATTTTCCATGCAGACAAATGATGATACATTTTCTTTCAATGAAAGAACACAATATATACATGCATATATATATATATATATATATATATATATGCATACATACATACATACATACCCTCTTCAAAAATGGATAAAGACATGTCAAACGCAGAATTTTATCCATGTAGTACCCCAACATACACCCAGGCATGGGTCAAAGGCTTCTAATGCTCCCTTTTCCAGTTTTGGCTCGCTAAACTAAAACTGCACATTCATCATAAAGTTATACATCAAATACTAGTCCCAAAAGTTCTGACAAGCCTGTGTTCAAGCTCTCTTTCCATCAATAACTTCACATTACTCAAGCACCAAGCTTTTCGTATTAATAAACCATGTAAAATTAAACTGAAAGTAACATCTTTTAACTGATTGCGGTAGACAGCTGGAGAGAAAATGGACGTCCGTTTTCTCCCAATCATTTGTATATCACCCCCCTCTTCGTCGTGAAATTCCCCTACAGCTCTTGATAAAACAGCACATCATTGTTGGACAAAGGATTTATTTAATATTTGTTCGATAGAATTCCGGAGTGATTAAATGTCGGGAATTTCACGGCGTAAACGTATTCCGGTGAAGACAGCTGTTGATAGTGTTAGATTATTTATCCCGGACATGTGAAACAAATTTGCAAATCCTTAGCCATGCTTACAGGGCTTTTGTAGAATTTCAGATAGCACAGATTTACAAAACGGTTACGCGCTACTAGAGAAGGCTTAAATGTAAGGTGACATATAAATCTATTTGTAGTTTGAGGTTAAATAAAGAAAAGGAAAATCAAATCCTTTTTGAGTTTGTAGTGAATGCTTTCAATTCAAACGAGAGGACCTCATTTTCATGAAATAAAGAAAAACTAATTCACAATAATCAGTATCATATAAAGAAGAAAAAAAAAATCAAAATCACATCGTAAAAAATGATCTCAAACAATAGTACCGACATTTTTCTTAAACCACATATTGTCACGAAAGATGTGATGTATAAATTAAAATCACTTTGGCTGTTGGCAATCCTTCAAACAGAAGAGAGAGAAATCCCAAAATTACAGAGTAAAGTTGCTCGGCACACTTTAATATGGGGCATTCCTTCAAACAGAAAAGAGTAAAATTTAAAAATTACTTGTGAAGTTGCTTGTGAAGTTGCTTGGCATACTTTGGCCATGAGCAATCCTTCAAATAGAAGAGCGCAAAATCGAAACATTAGAGAGTGAAGTTGCTTGGCACACCGTGGCACTGGGAAATCTTTCAAATAGTAGAGAGAGAAAAAAGTTACAACTTGAAGTTGCTTGCCACACTTCAGTTCAAGGCATTAGGCAATCCTTCAAATAGAAGAGAGAAAAATAAAAAAAAATTGCAAATTAAAGTTGCTTGGCACACTTTGGCACTGGGCAATCCTTCCAATAGAAGATAGAAAATCGAAAAATTGCTGAGTGAAGTTGTGCCACGCCTTGACACTGGTCAGTCCTTCAAACAGAAAACAAAAAATCAAACTATTAAGTTACTACAGCATAGCAGGCCCAATCACTCGGCATCAATGGTGAGGTAATACTTAAAAAAATCTCTCATCAATGAAGCATGAAGTAAATTGCTTGAAATTTGGAACAACTTTTCAATAAACATCCTATCGAAAGTTTATAGGGATGAAATACAAAACCTGAAACAAATGGAGCATAATTGTTGAATTTAAAAATTATATTATTCCAAATACAATAAATATGGAAGCTGTAAAATAATTTTTTGTTTCGTTTTTTCTATTGTACTTAAAATCATCTAAATTAACTTACTGAGGTTAATTTTCTTAAATTTGTTTTATGTAACCAACATCTTAAACTAATTCATTATTAGCTTACTTTAAAAACTTGCTTAAATATAGAGCTAATATCGATGTTTTATATTCAGTTAAAAATATATTTCCTAAAAGTTATGTTAATACTGTTCATCTTGGAATACTTAACTTAATTTCTAATAAACAACAATGTCAGCAACTATAATCAGCAAATCTAACACTACTAGTTGTGTTAATAGGAAATAGTGCCCAAATGGATGAATAAAGTCAGAGATTTAAAAAGTATTTGCTATAAAATATTTGCTATATGCATTTGCTACAAAATATTTGCCTTAATATAAAAAATTCCATACATAATATTTACCATAAAATATTTACTACAAAATATTTGCCTTAATATAAAAAATTCCATACATAATATTTACCATAAAATATTTTCTATAAATATTTGCTACAAAATATTTGCCTTAATATAAAAAATTCCATATAAAAAATTCCATATAAAAAATTTATCATAAAATATTTGCTATAAATATTTGCTACAAAATATTTGCCTTAATATAAAAAATTCCATATAAAATATTCACCATAAAATATTTGCTATAAATATTTGCTACAAAATATTTGCCTTAATATAAAAAATTCCATATACAATATTTTCCATAAAATATTTTTTATAGATAACTGAAAATTAAACTGTAATCAAGAATTTTGAAGGCAAACTCGGATTTCTTAGGAGAGAACAAGTACTGAAATAAAACTTACAGGAAACTTGTGGAAAACGCACAACACAAACTCACAGCTTCGAAATATCCACAATAAAAATGGCAGCTAGTTTCAACTAGTTAATAGTTCTTTATACGGCCAGGCTGCATTATGTAGGATATAAATAGGGGATAAACAGAAAATTCCAGAAAAACTCTGACCTTTTCATGTGACTGCTTCTTGAACTGAAGACAAAAGCAGATGAAGGTGTTATGTCACAATTTTTCAAAAATAGTTTTCTTCTTCTTGCATGGATGAAGGTATTGTGTCAATCTCTCACATAACATCAATGAATATTCATTGATAAATCTTGAGAACCGTTATACTTATTAGATATTCAATGATATCATATGAGAGATAGACACATAAAACCATGATCCATGAAAAAAGAACAACTTTCGAATAATTATGACATAACACCCTTGTCTTCCATTGTCCGTTTGAAATACTCACTTCAAATTCATCTCGGCCAGATGAAACACTATCAGTTATTTGGAAACTAGTTGCCGCTCTTTCATTTTTTTCTTTGCCGTGGCGTTGCCCGGGTATTTGAGACATCTTGATTTATCTCGGTCATTTTGAACATTATATTTTTGCGCGGAAAAGGGGTAATATTGAAAGATCGGATCTTGAGGATGGTTTCACGAGCCAATCAAAATGCGAGAATGCGACCAACGTATTGTTTGTACATAGCCTACTGTATATTTGTGCTTCAAGTCTTGGAATGGTGTTTTTTTTTACAATATGCCATCTTTAAATGGGATACATCTATAATTCCCATCAAAGTATTGCTTTGAAATTTTGTACAAAGTACGTTTGTTTTATCTTCATTAAGTTGTCTTCAAACCATTTGATCAGATGTTGATACTGCAGGGAACACAACCTCGTGGGACCCAGTAATCTTGGACCCAGCAATCTTGGACCTAAGATTTTGCCCTTGTTATGGACTCATATGCAAAATATATTCGTTAAGGGAACAAAGGACTTTCAACCTCTTTTTTTCAAATATTCAGTAGTTTACTCTATATACGACACGAGTATAATTAAAGTTATTTTTTACTACACTGAAATCATTTAGAATTCACAAATAAGTATTTTAAGGAAGAATATGACATGTTTTTCAAAAAAATTCTTGCTGGAATTTTTCAAAATTCTCCATGAGTGTAGTGTAATGTTTGAAAACGAGCGCTAGATAAAGTGAAAATTTTGTACCCCGTGATTCCCCTCCTCTACCAATCAGAGGATTGGCTGCGGGGGCGTTGAACCCAAGTGGGTGGAGGGGATCGTCGGGCTGTGAGTAAGAAAGGGACAGAAGGAGAGCGTCTATGCGAGGGATCAGAGGTCTGGTGAGATACATGCAGGCTCGTCTCACCTCTGGTTAGTAATTAGAATAGAGACAGAGAGAACGTCTCTGAGAGTAGTTTCAGGAGGCCTGGCAAGATATAGCAGGCTAGTCTCGCCTCCAGTGAATAAATTAATCTGTAACTAGATTAGAGTGTAGTACAGCCGAGGTCTAGTAAGATGTTGTAGGCTTGCCCACCTCGTTCTCAGAGATGTTTGTAATTGTTATATTAATGTTCAACTGTAAATAAATTTATGTTCGTGTCGTTAAGAGCGACTCGTTATTGCACTGCCTCATTTGTCCCTGTGCCATAGAAAAGAACCTCAGTGAACCGGTGAAAGAAACAATGAGCATTCATTTTCTTCTAATTTCTTCCAAATTTCTCAGAATTGTTAATGCAAGTATTTGTCACAAAACTGTTCATAGTTCTTTGAAACCACAAACATTTTTCAAATTCATAGACCATGAAATAAAGCAAAAATAAAAAAAAATAACTGGCAGAATTTTAAAAGATATTTAAGACTTTAGATTCATACAAAAAATTCCATGCACAATTATGTTTATATATATGTGTGTGTGTGGTAAACTAATATTTAAAAATTTAAATTTAAATGATACGGAATGCGCAAGGAGCATTTTTGAAAAAAAAATTTAAAAACAGGCATTATTATGCCAAAAAATTCTAATTTTGAGTTCTAAGGGGTCTTCAATGTAGTAAAAAAGAAAATTAATTACTCTAATTCTGTAGATAGAGTTAAAAATTACAAATCCAAAAATTCGAGGTTGAAAGTCCCTTGCCCCTTAATTGGGGGAGACTCTTGTACCTAGGGCCGGCTATTTCCAAATGGCTGTATCTTTACATATAACTAACTTACAATAATAAAAATAGTTTGTATGCATTAAGTTTTTTATTCTCTTTAAATAAAAATCACTTCAAGTACAGAAAAACAAAATTTGTAAATGATATTGAATATTTTTAAAAAATTACAAATGACCCTATGTATAATAACACGATTGTACCTAGGGCCAGTTATTTTCAAAACCTGAAATTGTTTACAATATAAAAAAAAAAAAAATTGTATGCATTATTTATTTCCTGCACCATTTATAAAATCTTCTTAAGGAAGATATGTTAATTGTAGGCAATGTCTTAAAAGAAGAAATGTTTATTATTCCACATTGCAATTCACAAAACTGACACCAAAGATAAGTGACAAGCATTGGCGTTCTGAGCCTTCAACAGTTTTTGGTTCAGGCAGTTTAAACACAACATCATCTCTGTTAATAACATAAGTTGTATCATTCTGATACAAAAATTACCTGAATCTTTACTGAGTCGTTTCAGGTATTTAATGGTGTATTGATCATCTGTAACGTCAACTACTTCTGCAATGTAAAAATACTTTAGATTTTTCCCCGTCTAATTTCGTCAAACAGAAGTCTACCTTTTCAATTTCATCAATAGGCCTTTCATCAGCTATTGGAGAATCTACGTTGCTTGCAGAATCTGAAGAGTCCAACACTTCAAGTGATTCCTCAGTTGCTTCATCATCACTTTCTAATGCATATTTTTCTTCATTGTCTTCTTAATGATCCCACATAAATTTTCTGTTTCAAACACAGATTTCGTAACTTTTTTGTAACAACTACTTTTTCAGTTTTTGTGCTTCGATTTAATTTTTCTCGGGGGTATCAGTGAGAATTCTACACTTGGCAGGTTTCTGTCCACCTCTTTTGGCAGTACGAGAGGCCATGGCCCTAGGTACAAGACAAGATTATGGCCCTAGGTACAAGATGTTGTTGTTTTTGGCAAAATGGCTAGCCAAAGACCTGCAGAAACCAAAATTTGTTTTTATTTCATTTTTTCCTTTAATGATTACAAAAATTATCTACTATACATTAAAACATAAGTTTGTATTTACTTTCACAAATTAAGACTTTAATTGATGTGAAAAAAATTTAGTTTTGATCATCTAATCAAGACTTTCTTTTCTATTTAACTATAGCTTCTTCTTCGTTTCAATAAAAATGGCTGTTATGAATTGAAACAGTGTTGTCACTCACTTCAATGAGTAAAAATGCTGTAAAACAATAGTTATTTAAGTAAAGCATGGTGGCCCTAGGTACATGATGGCCCTAGGTACTAGAGTTTCCCCTACGAAAAATTCCACTTGTGGAATATCTGTATTTTTTTTACTGGTGACGGTCAAGGTGTAGCATCCAGCCAATAAGGAGAAGACAAATCCCGCATTGTGGTACAAAATCTAGAATGACTGAATATGAGGGATTGAAAATGCTTTCACTGTAAATATACTTACTCATCGGGATATTCCTCGCTGAAGATAAAATCTCATAAAAAGATCATGAATCCCATGAAGATAGATCTCGCATAAAAAGTGAGAAACCTAGGTTCAATGCTGCTGCGTACACTGGAGGTGTGTATTAACCCTTTCAGGGACAACAATCTCTCCCGTTTGCAGGGTGCAGATTTTTTCCCTATTTTTTTTAATCTTGAAAAATTTACGCATTAAAAGTTGCAAAATGTTTTTACTTCTTCAAACTAATAACAGATGGCAGTACTAACCATTTTTCTGCTCATTTAACTGAAATACATAGAATGCAAGGGAAAAAGAAACTAGCTTTAGGCATTTGCACTGTGCAAACGGTGCCCCTTAATGGGTTATGAGTTGAAAATTCTGAGAAAAAATTCTCTGAAGCTAAAAATTACTCTAAGCAACTCATTTTATTCTGGTCTGTAAAATCATTAAAAAATTTGAAAGAAAATTTTATATACCATGAAGACACATTTTTTGAAGCCTTAATCACACACAAAAGTAAAAACCGAATGCAAATATATCCATTGGGTTTAGCAGTCATATCAAAAAATAAACATACTTTAAAAGAAAATTTCCAATTGTTCAATATTTTTTAACATGTATAGTATATTTAATTAAAGACTCCTCAGAGGAATGAAAATCACTGACTGAAAGAAAGATTACTCTAAAAAAAATATTTTGCGGATCTCTAAAGTGATTAAAATATTAAAAATTAAGTTTTTTTAATCCTGAAGAGACAAATTACTTTCGAATTTTTTGTCTAAAGAGAAAAAAATTATGCAAATAGAACTAATGGTTTGGAAATTTGGATCCAAACTCAACGTACTTCAAATGCTTGCTGTGAACTTTAATTTTTTATATTGAAATTTCAAATGGATTAAGTATTTTTATACATGTTTAATGAACTTTGTGTAAAGTGTATAGGAAGAAAATAATCATCACAAAATGTGTAAAGAATGAAAATAAAATTTTGTGTCACCGAGGCCTTTAAGAAATTACGAACTCTGGTAATTAAGAGGCTTAGATTAATATTGTGTAAATTTATATTGTGTATTGAATTTTATATAAAGACACGTAGGAGGAAAATATTCAGTGCGTGTAAAAAAAAATAATAAATAAATAAGATTTTATGACACGGACCCCTTTACGAAATTATGAACTCCGTTAATAAACAACCTTTGTTTTATCAAATTCATATTATATGATAAACATTATATAAAGACACGCAAGAGGAAATTATTAATTACAAAATATCCGTAAAGAATAAAATTTAGATTTTGTGTCACGGACCCATCTAAGAAAATATGAACTCAGTTAAAAAAAAACCTCTGCATTATCAAATTCACATTGTATAATAAACTTTATATAAAGTAACGTAGGAAGAAGTTCCGAAAATATGTGTAAAGAAAGAAAATAAAATTCTGTGTCATGGATCCCTTTGAGAAATTACGAACTCCGTTAATAAAGCACCTTTATTTTATCAAATGTATATTGTGCGATTACCTTTATGTAAAGACACATAGCAGGAAATTAATCATTTCCAAACATCTGTAGAGAAGAAAAAAATAGATTTTGTGTCATGGAACCTTCTAAGATAATGCTAACTCTGTCAAAAAAAACTTTCTTTGCATCATTAAATTCATATTGTAGCATGAACTTTATATAAACACACGTAAGAGAAAAATATTCATTATAAAATTCGTACAAAGAATGAAAATAAAAATAAAATTTTGCATCACTGAAGCCTTTAATAAATTACGAATTCCGGTAATAAAGATACTTTGTTTTGTCAAATTTATTTTGTTAGATGAACGTTCATTACAATTATGTGTAAAGAAAGAAAATAAAGTTTTGTGACTGAGACCCCTTTAAGGAATTACGGACTCCGTTAATAAAGAAACTTTGTTTTATCAATTTTATATTGTGTAAAGAAACATATGAGAAAGTTCATCATTATAAAATATGCATAAAGAAAGAAAATATAATTTTGTGTCACTGAGACTTTTTAAGAAATTACGAACTACCTGTAAAAAAATGACTTTGCTTTATAAAATTTTAATTGCGAAGTGAACTTTATGTAAAACACGTAAGAGAAAAATAATCAATACAAAATGCGAGTAAAGAAAGAAAAGAAAATTTGTGTCATGGATCCCTTTGAGAAATTAGGGACTCCGTTAATAAACAACCTTTGTTTTATCAAATTTATATTGTGTAATGAATTTTGTTTAAAGACACATGGTAGGAAATAAATCATTACAAAATATCTGTAAAGGAAAAAGAATTATTTTGCAGACTCCTTTAAAAAATCACGAACCTTTGTTTTATCAAATTCATATTGTATCATGAATTTTATATAAAGACACATAAGAGGAAAATATTCATTGCAAAATAAGTGTAATGAAGCGCCTTCGATTTTAAAGAAAAATTAAAATTTTTTAGAGAGATAAAGTGATCGAAGGCTGTTTTCATTACATTTTTGTTAGAAAGTTAGGAAGCCGCCTTTATTAGAGGACGGGACAGTCGTCTTTGTCACTTAGCCAATTTAAAAGCGGCGGAGCACGTTGGGGGTCTGTTGATCGCAGACGTAGATAATTAGGTGGCACCAGAGTTTGACGTTAAAGTAAAATACACTATTCTAAGCAAATTTATGAGGGTCTGTTTGGGAGGTATACCGCAAAACACGTGGACTGGACTTTGGGTGGTCTGGATTGTGACGCAAGGAAAGGCGTACATGTGTTGAGGGGTTATCCAATCAAAGAAGTGAAAATTGATGCTAAGTGGTGGATTTTTGAAAGCTTTCCTGAATGGATTAGGAGTCATGAGAAGGCGTGGATATTGTTGTGAAAAAATAAAACAAATAGAAGACTTAGAGTTTTTTTTTCAAGGATTCACTCTGCATGCCGGCCCGGGTTCCTTTTCCCCGGTGCTTAGCATCGCAGGTGATGAAGTGTTATTATTTTAACTGTAGAGGAACAGTTGAGCTTGCCCTGGAGTTTCCCGAAGAAATATGTCGTTTAGCGGAGCAGAGATCCGGTTGATGTATCCCGGTATGAGAGCCTCCTGATTCTGATACTAGAATTTGTTTTGCTGATCATGAAAATCTGGTTGCGGCCTTCACCAATAAATAAACTAGAGTAGAGGTGGAGAGAATTGCGCCTTCACGTTGGAGTTCCGATTGAGTGGTCCCGGAGATGAAAAGAGTTTTCGATAGAGAGTGTGTGAGGACCTCCTGACAAATACCCCCATCTTTTAAACAGAGCGGAAGAAGCCTACGATAGATGACCACGACAGTTGTCCATGACAGAGCAAAAAGCCTACGATAGATGACCACGACCGAGGCCCACGTCAGCCTAAGATGTTGAGTGCCAGCTACCATAGAAGGAAGAAGCGATACCCCATGCCTAAGCAGAGCTTCGACGCCAGAGTCCCAGTGCTGTATCGTCAAACTGAGTGAGTGAAAGTCAAATTTTGTTTTGTTCAGACCCCACCGTGCTAAATGAAATATTAGTGCAGGAAAAGTGTTTTTTTTAAGATAATTTTGATGAATAGGAGTTCTTGGCTATGAGTTATTTTAATAATTATATGCTCCCTGGATCCAAAAAGTATAGTATAAACGATATACATCTCACTGAATATAATTTAAAAAGAAATGCTAAAAGTAAATGAAAAATGAGTAATTTGTGTACGAAGTTTTTTTATTGTTATTGATTTAAATTGTAAATAGTAGTGTTGTAAATAAATTAGGCTTTTTTTTGTAAATATGAAAATTTAGTCAGTCATCCTTGTGTTTGTAGTTGATCTAAAGGAAGGTTTAGAAGCAAAGTTTGTTTGACCTGTTCGTTTGCCAAATTGTCTAGAACCTTGGGTTGTATTCAACCAAATAAATAATAAAACACAACGCACCCAAATAATGTCTATAAATAAATAATTTGTACTAACAAAAATAATTTACGAATCACGCCCAAAATAAATATTTAAGACAGGCAATACGACTATAAGTATAAATGAAGAAAATAAAATTTTGCGTCACGGATCACTTTAAGAAATTACGAACACTGTTAATAAAGATCATTTGTTTTTATCAAATTTTTATTGTATTATGAAATTTTTTATAAAGACACGTAAGAGGAAAATATTCATTACAAAATAAGTATTAATGGAGAAAATAAAATTTTGTATCACGGACCTCTTTATGAAATTACGAACACTGTTCATAAAGATCATTTGATTTTATCAAATTTATATTGTATTATGAAATTTTTATAAAGACACGAGGAAAATATTCACTACAAAATAAGTATAAAGACAGAAAAAAAACTGTGTCCCTGACCCCTTTAGGAAATTACGAACTGTGTTAACAAAGATCCTTTGTTTTTATCAAATTTATATTGTATTATGAAATTTTTGTAAAGACACGTAAGAGGAAAATATTCATTACAAAATAAGTATAAAGACAAAAAAAAATTGAGTCTCTGACCCCTTTAGGAAATTACGAACTCCGTTAATAAAGATCTTTTGTTTTATCAAATTATACCACGCGTATTCAACAACAATAGAGTCATTATTTTCTTAAATAAACTCTGTCACACACGATAAATCTTGATTACAGCAAAAGAAAAAAAGGAAAATTCATTCAATGATGAAAATAGATTTTTAGTCGCTAATTTGGGAAGATATATACTCCAGCAGCGGTTGATTTAAATTCCTAAACAAGCAGCGCTATTGAGAAGGTTTGCAGGATTTCCTTCCCTAAACACCAGAACTAATTTGATTTCTCATCTCCTCTTCATTCCATCCCACCAGACATTCCATGTTCAAAATGAAAACAAATGGCTGCGGTATTCTGGACGAGCCGGAATGATTCATTAAACCCCACGCAAATGAAGGAATTTCGGGATCATTCCGACGAGATCAAGCAGGAATGAATATCATCATTGCTCTACTCGGAATCTCGTACATCGCTCAGCCGGGGCTTGACATTTTTGATGGAATTGAATGCCCTGGTTCGACATGCTTCTGTACATGTGATTGATGGATTCAACGTGAAGATTATTAAAGGGCCCAAGTTTGCCATGCAAATGAAATAATGTGTTCCGAGCAGTGCGAAATAAATTGAGTTCAACGTGACTTCTAAAATTCGTGGATATACATTTCTGTTAGATAGGGTATGTATTCAAGTAACTGCAGCGCAAAGTTTTTGTTTCCTATGATCAAATTATATTAAAATTGTTGCTTCGGAGATCCAGGTTTATAAATAGACAGATATCTGAATTGTAAATTCAAATAATTGAATTCAATAATAATAATAACGTAAATTATAATGCAATTGCAACGTAAAGTTTTCATTTCCTAAGATCAAATTATAATAAATTTGTTGCTTCAGAGATCCAAGTTTATAAATATACAGATATCTGAATTGTAAATTCAAATAATTGAATGCAATAATAATAACGTAAATTATAATGCAATTGCAATGCAAAGTTTTGGTTTCCTAAGATCAAATTATATTAAAATTGTTGCTTCGGAGAACCAGGTTTATAAATAGCCAGATATCTGATTTGTAAATCCAAATAATTGAATGTAATAATAATAACGTAAATTGCAATGCAATAATAATGTAAAATACATGAGATAAGAGGACAAGGGACCTTTAACCTCGAATTTTTTAAACTTTCAATTTTTAACTCTATATGCAAAATGAGAATAACTTGTATTATTTTTAGCTACATTAAAGACCCTTAGAATTAAGCATAAGGATTTTTTGGTAGAAAAATGCCTGTTTTACAAAAAAAAAATTCAAAAATGCTAGTAAGGTTTTTAAAATTATCTATATGTATTCCAGATAGTTTTAAAAACCTTATATTTTTTTATGCAAGTTTACATTTATATACAGGGTATTCCAAAATTCGACCGACAAATTCAGAGGGGTGATAGTAGGCATAAGACGAGCAATAATCACATAGGAATATATGACCGGAAACATAAACCTGACTCTGGAGGGCGTTGTTTACTTAATCAGACCGTACCTCTTACCACCCAAGAAATGTTGGCTATTCATTTCTATATCTTTGTTTATCCTCTAGCTGATCAGGTTTGCGTTTCCGGTCATACATTACTACGTGATTCTGTTTTGTTTTTGAGTTTTCTACCTCCTCCAGAAAAATACGATATTTCGGGCCATCTACAGGCTGTTCGCACATTTTTTAGACGATTTTGGTAAGCGGTAATAAAAAATCGTTTGCTGCAAAAGAAATAATTGCAATTGTACTATGTGTTTAAAAGTCAAAATTATCATCTGCGACTTGAAAGTTTTGTTTTTATTCAAAATGGCGTTTTTAACAAAGCAGTGGTTCGAAGGCTACATTTATGCTCTTTCCGAAGAGAAATATGCATACTCCGTTATTCAAAAACGATGTGAGAGTCATGGTTTTATGATATCTAAAGCGTCGATAGGTAATATCGTCAACAAGAAAGAAAAAAAACGTCAAATTGGAGCCTCAGGTGGGACAAAAATTCCAAACAAGTATCCAAAAAACGGACATCTTCGACTATTGCAAAGGTACGTTGTTTAATGTTAAAAGAAAATCCCCCTAGTCAAAGGACAGTTTCAAAATCATTAAAATGCTCGGTCTCCACTGTAAACAAAATGATAAACGTTGATTTAAATTTTAAGAAAGCGAAAAAACGCAATGTGCATCGTCTTCTTTCAAATCATATCGCTGAATGCAGGACACGCTGCAGAATTCTATATGAGAAACACTTATCCAAAGAAAAAAATGGAAAACAATTGTCACAATAGATGAATCATGGGTGTATTTAAATGATTGCAACAAAAAAAGAGCCATTTATTATCATAAAAGGGGAGAAAAAATTTAAGTACATGGTTGAAAGAATCGAAAGAAAGTTTTTCTAAGGGATTCATGATTGTTTCTGGTTTTTCTTATAATGGCAAGTTAAAAATAAAGAGAGTGGAAAAAAATGTCAAGATTAACTCCAAATACTATCAGGAACATATTTTATTGCCAATTTTTCTGAATGAAATACCATCGCTTTACCCTCAGTGTCATCAACCTGTGAGACTCCATCAGGACAAAGCTAGCAGTCACACATCAAAATCCACTGTAATTTTCCTAAAAGAAATGGAACAAAAACCTGGTATCAAGACCATACCCTTCACTGATATCCCTACTAAATCTCCCGATGTATCACCTATGGATT
Source organism: Dolomedes plantarius (assembly GCA_907164885.2). Taxonomy (NCBI): domain Eukaryota; kingdom Metazoa; phylum Arthropoda; class Arachnida; order Araneae; family Dolomedidae; genus Dolomedes; species Dolomedes plantarius. Next base: position 26,383,313 of record OU015499.1, on the reverse strand, counting down.
TTTGTGCTTTCGGACTTTTAAAATCTGCATTACCCAAACGTCGTCCCAAAACCCTTACAGGACTCTGGAAAGCTGTTCAGGAGGAATGGGATAGAATACCTGTTCTGACACTTCAAAAGGCATTATTATCCTGGAAATTGCGGTGTCGAAAGATAGTTCAGAATAAGGGATGTCAAATAGAACATTTAAAACACAAGAATTTTATGTAATTTAGTTTTGTGAACACAATATACATCGTCTAAAAAATGTGTGAACAGCCTCTGTAGAGGGGTTGATAAGAGGTACGGTCCGATTAAGTAAACAACGCCCTCCAGCGTCAGGTTTGTGTTTCCGGTCATATATTCCTATGTGATTATTGCTCGTCTTAATGCCTACTATCACCCCTCTGAATTTGTCGGTCAAAATTTGGAACACCCTGTATAAACATAATTGTGCATTGATATATTTTTTTTGTAGAAATCTATAGGCATAAATATTTATTTTTTTAATCTGCCCGTTATTGTTTTAGGTTTCATGGTCTATAAATTTGAAAAATATTTGCGGTTTCAAAGAATGGTGCACAGTTTTATGGCAAATACTTCAATTAACAGTCCTAAGAAATTTGGAAGAAATCGTAAGAAAATTAATGAGTATGGGGCATTTTGGAAAATTCTAGCATTTTTGAAGAATTTTAAGAAAAAAAAAGTCTTATTCTGCTCCAAAATCTTCATTTGTTTTTAATATAGTAGAAAGAATATTAATTACTAGATGGTAACCCGTCATTTTGACGTCATAATACTAATAATGACGTCATAATGGAGAAAGTATATGAAAGTTAAAAAATATCTCGAATTATCTAACAATATTGCATTTAATCCACACCTTGTAAAAGCAAACTCTTTCATTATTTTTTATTTATTTAGTTTTTCATGCGATTGGAGTAGTAGACTGCTATCCAACCCGTCATTTTGACGTCATAATACTAATAATGACGTCATAATGCAAAAAGTTTATGAAAGTTAAAAAATATTCCGAATTATCTAACTATATTGCATTTAATCCACACCTTGTAAAAGCAAACCCTTTCATTATTTTTTATTTATTTAGTTTTTCATGCGATTGGAGTAGTAGACTGCCATCCGACCCGTCATTTTGACGTCATAATGCTAATAATGACGTCATAATGGAGAAAGTATATGAAAGTTAAAAAATATCTTGAATTATCTAACAATATTGCATTTAATCCACACCTTGTAAAAGCAAACCCTTTCATTATTATTTATTTATTTAGTTTTTCATGCGATTGGAGTAGTAGACTGCCATCCAGTTTTTTACAGCTCACTACGCGATATGAATACTTGAGCTACTTGATTTATTCACATTCAAGCTTGTTTACTTTCAGAATTCATCGCAAAAGTAAACAGATTTTTAAAAACTGTTAAATATACAGCTAAAAGCATCCATTTTTTTTTAGTTCTGAATGTTTTACAGAAAAATAGGCTGAACAAACGTGATTTGATGGAGAAGATATTAGTTTTTAGGTAAGAAAAAATTCTGATCCACATCTGAAATTGAAATTAAGCCTAACCGGCTGTTTGTTTACTGAGGGCTTCAATTGAAAGATGAGTACAGCCCGGAAGTGTTATACAGAGACAACGGCTATTATATATATAATTCTCATTTTGTATATAGAATAATAGTTATTATTTTATGTTTTTGCTTTATTTCATGGTCTATAAAATTTGAAAAATATTTGCGGTTTCAAAGAATGGTGCGCAGTTTTATGGCAAACACTTCTATTAACAGTCCACAGAAATTTGGAAGAAATCGTAAGAAAATTAATGCGCATGGGGCATTTTGGAAAATTCTAGCATTTTTGAAGAATTTTAAGAAAAAAAAGTCTTATTCTGCTCAAAAATCTTTATTTATTTTTACTATAGTAGAACGGCTATTATATATTCTCATTTTGTATATAGAATAATAGTTAATATTTTATGTTTTTGCTTTATTTCATGGTCTATAAAATTTGAAAAATATTTGCGGTTTCAAAGAATGGTGCGCAGTTTTATGGCAAACACTTCTATTAACAGTCCACAGAAATTTGGAAGAAATCGTAAGAAAATTTATCCGCATGGGGCATTTTGGAAAATTCTAGCATTTTTAGAAAAAAAAAAGAAATGTAATTTTAAGAAAAAAAATTTTAAGAAAAAAAAGTCTTATTCTGTTCCAAAATCTTTATATGTTTTTAATATAGTAGAAAGAATATTAATTATTCTCATTTTGTATATAGAATAAAATATTGAAAATTTTATAAAAGCGAGGTTGAAGACAGAGACCACTAGCGATAAGGAACCGAGATGTCGAGACCAATTACACTCCTATGAATGAAGAACTAAGCATCAGGTTTTGCATGCTTACAGTGGAAAATGGGCTTACCTTGATACATTTCCACTAGGCATAGGCACAAACTTAGGCATAGGAGTTGGTATCCTTCTATACGCGTAAGCTTTGTCTGCTTTATGATCGACATAGCGACTGCACTCACGACTTGGGGGATCGGGAGTCAGTCTGGGTATACGTGATCCTGTAGTTGAGGTCTGGCTACTATTCCTCATGTGCGCTCGAGGATCACGAGTTGGTGGAGATTTTGTAAATTTCATTGTGCACAAATTTTTCTGTAAGAACATAAAAGATGGATGACATTAGAGTTCTCTTCCTTATACATTTAACATAAATCAGTCAATGAAAAACTGTAAAAACAATATAAATCTCATTTAAAAATATTATGTTAGTGATATGCGAAAGTAATATATATATATATATATATATATATATATATATATATATATATATATATATATATATACACACACATATATGACGTCTCTTTTCTGGCCAGTTAGTAGGGCAGAAATGGTAAAATAACTTTCTTTGGAATCACCTGTGACGTTTATCGTTTCCATCTTGGGTTTCTTTGGGAATCACGATGCAGATTATCCCAGTTTACGTAAAGAGGTTACAAATTAATCTTTGTGAATCAGAAGTCAAGCTTCATTCCGCCCAACCCAAATTAGCTCAATCATTAAAGAAAATCACTTCACTGTGTTTAAATACTGTCTCGTAATTTCCAGATCATTCTCCATCATGTTCACGTTTACTCCACTTTTAGAATTTGGTCTTCCTTTGATTCGACCTCTGTAGCTTACAATATAACCCAGCAGCTTTGCAAACCTAGGAATATTAAGTTAATAATACTGTCATTTAATAATGATTTCTTCGGTTATGTTTCACTTATCTCCTAATGAATAATTTTATAGGGAATTTTTAGGGTCTTCTTACACTGAAATGGCGACGCCCATGGTACCCTGGCCATGGGTGGAGCACATAAAAACATGCAATTATAATGCTTCTTTTTTCTTTTTTGTTACGTTATCTAAAAATAACCTCTCAAACCGGGAAATATTGTATATAGACCTAATCGGAGTGTTCAATTCTGTGGAAATATTAGGAAAAATTGTTCCTTTTTCATTTGGAAAACAACCTTTAACTGAAGTCATTAGTCATTCTGAAAGTGAGATGACATAGAGCCAGTAACAAGGGCTTCATGAATAACCTTGTACACTAGGGGTTCCTAACCAGTGGTCTACGGACCATTATATATATATATATATATATATATATATATAAGAAAACCCAAGAAGTGGTACGCGATTTCAGGATTGATAAAAAAAATTTGTTTCATTATTTAAAAACTATCGCGAATTAAAGCAGTTTTCTATAACTGGGATCAATTAAAGTTCCCAATTTTTCTAATTTTTTTTATTTTTTTTATTCTAAAATTACTGTATTTATTCCGCTTTCTGGCGTTTTGAGTACGAAAAAAAATCTATCCAGAATCCGTAGTTCTGTTTAAAATATATTTTCTGTGACGCAGATTCTCAGCTTCACAACCATTTCGCAGCATCACAACAATTTTACAGCTAGTAAAGCAAATGCAAGCTGATAAATCTCGTTATTTTTCTCGTTTAAAAATCTCGTTACCGTATTTACTATATAAGCATTTACTGTATAAGCCGCACCTGAATTTTGAGTCAAAATTTGGGGAAATTTTTTTCTGAATTCCGTTGTAGACTCAAAGTAGCATCGTTCTGCGAAATGTAGCAATGTCGTACATTCCTTAGAGTTCAATGCTCGCCTAACAATATCAGGTACAGCCTTAGCTGATGGCGGTGAACCTACAGTGTAAAAAAGATGATTATATATATGTATATAGCGAACGAAAATTTTGTCTAATCGTTTTCCTATTGTACGCAATTAAATTAGTATTCTGTCAGTTTAATGTAATCGATTTTAATAAAGTTAATTCATTAATGATGATTTTTAGTAGATTTTATCATTTTTCAATACATCATTATTGAATACACATTGCAACTAATGAGTTATACATTTTGTAAACTCTAGCATTTTTCTTAATGATTCGGATATAGCAAATCACCGGATAAAACGAACAAAACATTTGGTCCCTTGAAGTTCGTTATAACGGGGTTCGACTGTATATATATATATATATATATATAAGGGTCTCCCAAATGAAAGTGGCACTGCCGTTATTGCGCCATCATTTTAAGATACAGAAGACTACGCATGCGCCTATAGAGGGCGCTGAGTGCTGTGAAGGCATGCCATATCATCAGATTACGACACATGCTTGTATGATAGCGTAGAAGCCAGGTCAACGGTATCGTTCGTATCATGGATGCCTCCCAACGTTGTCAACGTGGAGTCGTACAATTTTTAACGGCGGAAAATATGAGTGCTGGAGAAATTTATCGTCACATGCAAAATGTGTATGGCACAGAGTGTATGACACACAGATCAGTATTCAGATGGTGTAGCGATTTTCGTAACGGACGAAGCAGTACGGACGACAGGGCACGACCAGGTAAAGCGCGTGTGGTTATCACCCAGGAAGCAATGGCAGCTGTGGTCAGTCTCGTGAGCAATAATCGGTGAATCACCACTCACGAGATAACGGATGGAATGTCTATGAGCGAAGGAAGTGTTCACACAATTCTGCATAGTTCCACTGGTTCCACTGCCAACTCTGGAGTTTCTTCACCCAGGGTATCCATCATGTCGTGGACCTCTGGGATACCTGTTTCAACCTCCAAGGCAATTTATGTCTAGCCTATATTTTCTTTATGCATTTCTTTTTATTTTATATACTAACTTACAGCAATACCATTAAACCATTTGTCACACCGACTGTAGTGCCACTTTCATTTGGGCAACCCATATATATATACCCATATATATATATATATATATATATATATATATATATATATATATATATATATATATATATATATATATATATATATGACAGGCGTTGGCTTTTGCCTGCTATTATTTCGTTTGCAGTCTTCTTGTTTTACAGTCCATGGCATCGAGGGAAGGCATACACTCAAAAAGTACTCAGTATCGTCTAAATTAAGTAGTTAATTCAGTTCAATGTCATAATACCACCTCTCCAGATCTACGCATTTAGTTATTCGCCATTTCTTTTTTAGAGCCGCGGCGAAACACGTCTGATAGCATCGACGTCTATTCCGTGCTCTTCCCAAATTCGCAGGCATCTCCGCGCGCCAACTCTCCTTGGACATGCGCAGAGCCCGAAACAGACATCTTTCAAGGCTAAAATGTAAACGTTCCTCCTCGACCGCAGAACTCAGAGGCGCGCGAAGATTATATAATAAAAAGGGAATTTCCCTTTCCCAATTCGCATCTTTGAATACGAACAATTAGAGGCGAATTACGCCACGAATATAATTTAATCCCCAAGCCCCCTTCAAATTTAGAATAATCATTCTTTTCCCACTAAATCCTTTACACACACACACACACACACACATATATATATATATATATATATATATATACACTGCTGGCCACCCAAATTGCAACACCAAGAAAGACAAGAGATATCACAACAAAATTAATTTTGTAGATAACATGTTGACCAAGTATCAAATGATTAAATTTATAGACTTCTGTGAAGTGTGGTTCCTGCCAAAATCAGTAGCCAGAGTAGCCGCCATTGTTGGAGATCACCGCTGCCACATGCCTCGGCATTGAATCAAAGAGACTTTGGATGAGTTCTTGGGGTACAGCAGACCTAGCAGCTTCCACACGTTGCCAAAGTTGATCTGCTGTGGCAGCTGGGGATGGAATCTGGGTCAATCGGAGAGCAACCATGGACCACATGTTTTCTATCGGCGAAAGATCCGGAGAGCGAGGCGGCCAGGGAAGCAATTCAATCTGGCGATTGACGAAGAACCGTTGGACAATGCGTGCCACGTGTGGTCGCGCATTATCCTGTTGAAATATGGATGTGGGCAAGCCCTGAAGGTAAGGAAGGACAACTGGCTCCAACACCTCGGAGATGTAGCGCTGGCTGTTTAAAGTACCGGTAATGCGTACTAGAGGTGTGCGAGAGTGATATCCAATACCGCCCCATATCATAATACCCGGTGCAGGACCAGTGTGGCGGTGCATAACGCAGCTGTTCAGCATCCTCTCTTCACGGTGTCTCAGCAAGGGTAGACTCGAATGCGACCATCGTGGTGTTGCAGAAAGAAGCGTGACTCGTCAGTAAAGACAATTTCATTCCATTCTGCCGTCCACATCCTTCTGTCATCGCACCATTGGCGGCGGAGACGTCTGTGGTTCTGCGTCAAGGGTAGACAAAGCAATGGACGTCTTGCGGACAGACCACTCTGCTGTAAACGGCGTCGAATGGTACGTGCAGACACTGGATGATACGTTACAGACTGCATGTGCTGTGCTATGGTTCGTGATGTGACTGAGCGATCCGTCACTGCCATGCGCACAATTTGCCTGTCATCACGTGAAGTGGTGCGCTGAGGTGGATGCGATCGAACACGCCGGTCCGTCGTACCCTCCTGCATCCAACGATCACATATCCGCATTACAGTTGTTTGGTTTCGTCCAACACGACTACCGATTTCCCTGAAAGATAATCCACAATCTCGGTAGGCCACTATCCTTCCTCTGTCGAACTCGGATACTTGATCAAAAGATGATCGCTGTTTTCGACGAGGCATAATTGATCGTTTTTTTTTTTTGAAAAAACCACAAGAAAAACACAATTGCCGAACTTGAAATCGTCGAAATCTCTAAGCCTTAAATAGCGCTTTGAAGTGGCGCCACAGGCGCGCGTGATGTGCGTCTCCGCTGAAATTCTAATCATTTGCATATCTCACCTCCGCTAATGCATGTTGTAAATTTCATGTTATTTGCATGTTTCCTTCAGGGTGTTGCATTTACAGTGGCCAGCAGTGTATATATATATACACTAGTACACTTAGGAATTATTTCGCACTAGATGCCTAAGAGAAACTCTTGGGAACTCTTGGGAAGAGTTTTATTAAATATTCCTAAGGTATAATATATAGAAACAATAATATTTACAACACATTGAATTGCCGTGGGCATGATACGGTGTAATACGTTGTAAGGTATATAGATAGTAATGTTTTATGGTAATAAAGTGCTCTAAACTAAACGGTGTTTACTGTATTTAATTTTAAAATTCCGTGTATAAGCCGCATCCCATTTTTACCGACCTATTTTATGGAATAAAAGTGCAGCCTATTCACTCGTAAATACGGTATTAATAGGGGTATGTAAATTTCGCATTAAAAAATATTGAAATTTCTAAAAAAAATATTGAAATTTCTAAAAAAAATATTTACAAAATATAAAATTTCGCATTTATACTCAAAAATGAAAATTTATGTATATTATTTCAAAAATTTCGCATTAATTTAAAAAAATTACAATTGTACTTACTCGGTTAGGTAAGTATCAAAATTCTTCGTTAAAAGCTAACATTGTAGAAGTCTCCACATTCTCTTCCTAAAGACTTCGAGAGTGAGATCTCTCAGTTAAGGTATCCGACTACGTTTAAAACATCGATCTTGACAAAAATTCTGAAATTGTTTTTATTCCTTTTTTTAAAGATTGAAAATTTATGTTTCTAAATTTATTTTTCGAAGGAATTTCTAAATTTGTTTTCCGACCTATTTTATGGAATAAAAGTGCAGCCTATTCACTCGTAAATACGGTATTAATAGGGGTATGTAAATTTCGCATTAAAAAATATTGAAATTTCTAAAAAAAAATTTACAAAATATAAAATTTCGCATTTATTCTCAAAAATGAAAATTTATGTATATTATTTCAAAAATTTCGCATTTATTAAAAAAAATCACAATTGTACTTACTCGGTTAGGTAAGTATCAAAATTCTTAGTTAAAATCTAACATTGTAGTAGTCTCCTCATTCTCTTCCTTAAGACTTCGAGAGTTAGATCTCTCAGTTAAGGTATCCGACTACCTTTAAAACATCGATCTTGACAAAAATTCCGAAATTGTTTTTATTCCTTTTTTTAAAGATTGTAAATTTATGTTTCTAAATTTGCTTCTATTTTATCGATACGATCATTAGAATTGAAATGAGAGCGATTTTAAAGATCGGCAGCATCTATGCATTTCAATACAAGTTGAAAATTTTAATCGTGTTTTCTGAAGAACTTGCTTTTCATCAAAAATGCAAACGTCTCTCGTGATAACTCAAAATCTAACCATGATATGTCTATGAAATTTTTTACGTATGTTTTTTATAATACTAAGAATGTAATGTACTACAGATTTGGTTGTAGGTATATTATTTGTTGATTTACAGCTACATTTATAAAAAATCTCATAGAGAATTACTGAAATTTTACATGTAATTGCATATATAATGACCTGTATTTTTTTTACATTTGGAGATATCGATTAGCTTGTAGTTCATTTCACTTAGAAGGTACTTACGTACATATGACAAAAAAAAGTTAACGTTACATGCATATTTTTTTTTTAACGCTAGAGCCGTTTTTGTAAAAATTTGCTAAATTTCAACCCAATTTCCTCAATTTTGAAAAAATTTGCATAGTGAATGTCTATTTTTTCATCATTTTCGAGTTTTGGTGTTATATCCTTTCGAAAAATAAGATAGAATTTTTCGTAAGTACAGTTTTTCATAAAAAGATCTCCGAACGTAGTCGGATACCTTAAAGACCGTCGATGGTCTTAAATAAGCAATTGTGTTAAAAAATTATTACTATTATTACCTAACTTCGCTTAAAAAGACATTTTTCACCAAGTTTTTGCCGAAAAGTAGTAAAAAAATAATTTTTGCATTTATTCGCTCATATCGGCAAATTTATTCGCATCTATTTCTTAAATACGAAAATTACGTATCCCTAGGTATTACTTTTTATCAAATTTGTTTATCACAAATAGTTTGCTTATTCTGAAATTAAAACACATTTTTGCTCTAAAAGGATTTGTCAAGAGAGGGTTCCTGTCGAT
>OU015499.1:25953894-26371394 GCA_907164885.2 Dolomedes plantarius | reverse complement strand
TATTTCCCCGGGAGAAAAACACATTCTATCTATCATGCTACAATAGGTTCCATTACCGATAAAACTGAAAATAATGAAAATGCGGTTCGGATAAATGTTAGTGAATCTATCGCAACTTCAATGCATGAAGGTTTTTTTTTTTTATTGTACTGAGAGAGTATATGAGTTGCACTGATAAATGTTGTTATAAATATAAAGCAACCACAGTGGGATAAGCAAAATCACATATAAAATTATCAAGCATAAAGGGACATGAGAAGTTTTAATAGTAAAAACATTATTAACTCATTAGAATGCAAAAGCTGATAGTAATAGATTTAGATAAACTTTATTAACTATTCTTTAATAAAACTAATATGAACTCAAAAGTGGATAATAATTGTTTTAGGAAAAAATCTATTAGCGTGTCTTAAATAAAATTATTATTAACTATGAAGAAGTCAGAATTTGATAATAATCAATTTAGGGTAAACTTTATATGCTTTTAAAATAATTAACTCAAAAGGAACTCAAAGTTGATAATAACTTATTAACACGTAAATATCTAAATGTTCCATTACTGATAAATCTGAAAATAATAAAAACACGCATTTGATTGAACACGCACGCTTAGTTTTATTAAAGTGAAAGGGAAGACTCTCTAGCTAAACATGGCTGCAGCCTGCCACAGCCTACTATCAATATAACTTGCAGCCATGCTTTTTCCGCAATTACAAGAGCAGCAAAGAACTATGTATGTGAAACTCGAAAAAAAGACGCTAAGGGAAAGAGATGGGAAATTCTTTTAGGGAATCCAGTTCCAATGAATCTCCCCAAACAATCTTTTGCTGCAAATTTTAGATCTCTTAATGGACATGCCTATTTACAAGGACACCTCCACCGAATCAGTGTGAGGGATACCCCTGACTGTCCCTTGTGTTCAAATGGAGAGACTATGGATTTTAGACATTTGACAGTTTGTGCTTCTTTAGCCAACATTAGTTCTAACGTTTTACTTCTTGACAACTATTATTCTAAGACTAGTTTGTATTGGGCCGCAAGCAGGGAAATGGTCTTTCCGACTAATTCCTCGACGTAATAAATTTAAAAAAAAGTTTTATTAAAGGCTAGTTAATTAAGTTTATCTAAGTCTATTATTATCAGCTTTTACATTCTAATGAGTTAATATTTTTATTATTAAAATTTCTCATGTCCCTTTATGCTTGATAATTTTATAGGGTATTTTGCTTATCCCACTGTGGTTGTTATATATTTACAACCACATTTATAAGTGTAACTCATATACTCTCTCATTACAATCAACAAACTCTTCATGCACTGGATTTGCGATAGACTCACTAACATGTATCCAATGCGTGTTTTCATTATTTTCAGTTTTATCAGTAATGGAACATTTAGATATTTACGTGTTAATAAGTTATTATCAACATTTAGTTCCTTATGAGTTAATAATGTTAAAAGTCAGCATATAATGTTTACCCAAAATTAATTATAATCAAATTCTGGCTTCTTCTTAGTTAATAATAATTTTATTTAGGACCAGCTAATAATTTTTTTCCTAAAACAATTATTATCTACTCTTGGCTCCTTTTGAGTTAATATTAGTTTTATTAAAGGCTAGTTAATAAAGTTTATCTAAATAAATCTTTATCAGCTTTTAGCTTTTTATGATTTAACTAGCTGAAAACCCGTACTTTGCTACGGAGTACATTCAAATTAAATACAACGGTCAATTTGTGCAATTAATGCCAAAAATATGTATAAATATATTTATAATAAATACAACTATCAATGTATGCAATTGATGTCAAAAAAACGAAAAAATATATTTATAAAAAACGTATATTTTTATAGACAAAATAATGTAGAAGAAATATTCAAATTAAATCTAATAGCACATACTAAAGAATATAGTACAGTTAATATAGTACTGTTTGAGGAACATATCTTTTACTGTATTTTAATATTTTTCTGGATAATTTCCAATCGTCTGCCGCATTAGCAAGAAATTTTTTTTTGTCTATTTCGTAGTTATGCACGTGACTATAAATTTAATTTTAAAGTACCAGAAAAAGAAATCACGTGATCAGCATTTAATAAATTAAATTCTAAAAATTAATCTTTAAAATTTTACCAAAAATCAGAAAATGGAGGTAAAGATTCGAAAAAGATTTCATTTTAAAGGAATTTTTATAATCTTTCTCGTGATATAAATTTTATAACGCTCAAATTATTATTTAAAATGCAAACTTAAAAAAAGTTACTAAAACAGCTTAAAATTTAATTAAAAAAAATCTAAGAAGAATTTTTCAAAAATCTCTTTAGTGCATCCCTACACTATAAGAAGAATCGCCATGCAAAATTTCAGCCATTTAGGTCCAGCGGTTTGGTCTGTGCGTTGTCTGTCAGTCAGTCAGTCAGTTAGTTGCGAAACTGTTTTATGAATATAGATAATAGTTTTACTATTAAAATGTCTCATGTCCTCTTAAGCTTGATAATGTTATATGTGATTTTAAATGATAATCTAAAATAACAAGTATAGCAATCTAAGCCTGTAGTCATCACAAGCATCACTTACCTCGTTTCTTTTTAAGTTAAAATATTAGACCAAGAACTCGTAATCCGTTTGTTAATTGGACACCATATGTTAACCACTCACCAGGGATGAGTCATACCAAACATTTCTGCTCTAGTGTTTGATGGAAATGCACTAACGGAAGCTACATACCAAACGGTTCTCCCTTTTTTTGCTAGAAAAGTCACTAACCGTCTGTAAGATTAATTAACATCAATAAATCTGCTTACTTCCTCAAGCCCAAGATACCTAAAAATTTCCGTCCATCTGTCGACAGCCGGTAGATCGAAAGTTCAAAGAAGAAAAAAAAATACACAGCCAATTTAGAAGCAGTTTCAAGAAATCTAAGAATGATCTTAGCCACTTCAAAGACTTTAAATAAACACTTCCTCTCGTTGGCTCGTTGAGCGCTCGCATAGGAAGGTCGTAAATAACATCATTCTTAATTAAAGATATATCGAGGCAGATAAGCATATGAGCGAAGACATATAAATTACATATCTTTGTCGACATGCGGCTTTCGCCGCCTGAAAAGGGCGTCTGTCCCTTTAATAGCTTATTAGAGGCTTCACATCCGATTGACCTCAGTGACTTCGGCGCCCTCCGCCGTTTGGAGTTTTTATAAGTTTTTATAAGGTGTTTATCGTGCAAAATTCTTAACGAAAATTGTTTCCTGAATAACTTTTAAGCATTTTCTATCTTCGCTCTTAAAATTTATCTGTGTTGCATCACAGTGATAAACGAGGAAAGAAACCCTATATTTTTATTTCAATCATAGTATTATTGTGGTAATTTGTAAATTATATCAAATGTGATAATTTTCCGAATGTTTTATATATATAGTGTAGAACAGTGGCGCGCAAACTGTTACCCACTATCTTTAAGTAAAAAGCCACTCGACCCATTATGAACATCTTTTGGTCTTAGCAATTTTTTTAATCAGGAAAATGTTCACAAAAGATAGAAAAAAAAAGAAAATATTGACAAACTATTTTTAAAATCTTAAAATTAAAGGGCGCGGTGACCCAATTGGCAAAGACAGCGTGCCAGTGATATGAACGTTACTGGTTTGATGCCCATCGCTGACAAATCCACAGCCGTGTATACTAATGGCGGCTGGTGCACGAGAAATCTATAATCCTTAATGGGCGGCTGGTGCTCGAAAATTCCTTAAATTTATGTGCATTCTTTATTCGTGGATACAAAGATAAAGTTTTATAATTTTTATTAGCAGCTCTCGTCACAGTGGACTTATTTTTATCATAATTATTATCAATGTTGTTGTCATGAACACCATCCCTATAATAAGTTCGCAACGAAAAATTATGTTGTATACTTATCATTATTATTAGCAACTCTCGTCGTAATGGACTTATTTTTATCATAATTATAATTGTTGTTGGTATAAACATCATCCCTATAATAATTACGCAGCAAAAAAACTTTTGAATTTTTGCAAAGTATCGGGTGGTCATAGAGAAAATTTGCCGATATATAGCGGCTGTTCCGTAAAACCGATCGATATGAGATTTCAGATATAGTTATTCAGAGGTATGAGCTCGGGATTCTGTGAATGGCAACACAGTGGCGCTCACGGTTACGGTAGAGGTACATAAACTTGAAAATTTCAAATAGCAACACCCACTTTTAATCCTTGCATAATGCTCAGCGTACGCGAAAACCCTAGAGAGCGTTGGAACGGTACGTGTATCACAAAAAACGGACGCGTTATGCACGCGCAAAAACAGCTCTGCGAACGGCCAACAAAGACACGATCGGGGCGCACGGAGAAAATTTGCATAAGACAGAGGCTAGAAACCAACCACAGATCGCCAATCACAGATATTTAGAAACCAATCACAGATATTCAGCATAAAAAAACCGATAAAAAGCTCTCTGATCGTGTTTTTGTTAGCCATTCGCAGAGTTGTTTTTTTGTGCCTGCATAACGCGTCCGTTTTTTTTGTGATACACGTACCGTTCCAACGCTTTTTAGGGTTTTCGCATACGCTGAGCATTTTGCGACGGGAAAAAGGGGTGTTGCCATTTGAAAATTTTGAGTTTCTGTACCAATAACCGTAACCGTGAGTGCCATGTTGTTGCCATTCACAGAATCCCGAGCTAATACCTCGGAATAACTATATCTGATATCTCATCTCGATAGGTTGAACGGAACGGCCGCTAGAGGTCCATATATCGGCAAAGTTTCTTTATGACCACCCTTTATTTTTTCGTGGATACAAATATTATATCGTAAACTTTCAGTTATTATTAACATAATTAGTAAAAGTAACTGTTGATAAGTTCATCATGAAGGGAAATATTTAATACAGGTTGCACAAAAATTATTTATGGTGAATTGAAAATAATATTAGGAATTAATACCAAACATCTAAACAGTTATTCCAAATGACGATTTCTTACGTCTAAACGGTATAGCAGCATTACTTTTCTAACCATCGGTTCAATTGACAGGTATACAAAATCTTGCTTCATATGTAATAAGCCTACATTTTAATCTCATAAAACGAAAAGGATTCATATTACATCATTCATAAAAACTCGTTAACACAAAATCTGGCTTCAAATATAACAAGCCTACATTTTAATCTCATGAAACGAAAAGGATTCATATTACATCCTTTATAAAAACTCATTAAAATTCAAGTATATAATAAGGAATACGACATAATATTCGTCTATATTGGCATTTTTTTCGCTGTGTTAAAGGTTACTGAAAACTAGATGCATAGATTATGTCAATTAAAACTTTCCTGTACTCCACATTTTACAAACATGATGGTTCTTGCAATGAAACTTTGCGCATTATCCACTGAAAACGAAATCTCATAGTTTTACGTAACTTTTTAAATGCTCAATTTATGCGGCATTCTGTTTAAAGTAGAGTTGCATTCAATTATTGCATTTTTTTTTTGTATATAGTGCAATCTGTTTCATGCTTAACATCATGAAAATATGTTTTATGTAGAACATATTTCCTAGCAAGAGTTGTGATTCACAAATAGAAATTTCAGCCTTTTTTTAGTTTAATTAAATTTACTATTTTAATAGATATATGTTAATCACAATTTTTTTATGGAAAAAACTTAATAAGACGAAAAGCACTAAATTTAAAATTCAGACACGACTTTTTAGAAGAAAAAAAAATTCAGGTATTCTCTTCTAACGAAACTACCGCGGGTTATTACCGGCGGATTACTTATCATTGCTTACCTCTTTTGTATGTATATATGTATTTATATATATGTACGTATGTATATAAAATCATGTGTATTTTAAAATACCAGTTAATTTCAAAATAGAGCTTTGCTATGATACGTTAGTTCTTGTATCAAGTTACTGTACCCGAATCTTGCACCGCATCTCATCATATTATGATACTCGTGATACGAAGCCTCGTTGTTCTGTTATTTGTTTATTAATCTTCTGCAGCTTTTATCTGAATATTTTTTTTCTCCACAGCACATTACATCTGTTTCTCGTATCATTCCTTTGATGTTTCAGAGAAAGACCAGCTTCAAGCGGCTAATGTTATAGTCATATAATTTGATACGCTCAATCGATACGGAGCCCGTCCACACTTGATTTCATCAAGATATTAATTTTTAAACGGATATGTTCAAATGATATAACTGTTGATGCAACACAATATTGAAATTCAAAGCTCTAGATTTATGTGTTATTCATTGTTGTTTATTTTAATTCCAGCAGAACAAGCCTGAAGTTTCATTTTTCGCAAGTGTCTAGACTATGTAAGTCTAATGTTACATCCTTCTGGAAAGAGCTCCTAGAAGTTATAAATGCAGCGTTTCTACAACTTCTTTGAACTCTTAAATTAGACACCAAAATATTTTGCTCGTCCTCTAAAAGACCACATTCCCGAAATCTCACATCGTAATGTATGTAACTATAAGTCAAACTTAGTTTTCATAGGGGATTTATCATTAATACCCTGCATGTTTAAAGTTAACTCAAATGTAGAATTCAGTTTTTTTTCATGATAAACCTCATTGTTGGACAACAATCATGAGAAACATAACAACTTCCGCTAGTTGCACCAAATCAAATATGATTGTTTATTTGCCTAATATTTTCCAGAAAGTCCAATTCAGTGACATTTCCCATTTTGAAAAATGGTACTTCCTACCAGAAGGGAATATAAGAGTTTTAAACATTTAAAACTTTATCCTCAATCTCTAAAAAGATTTTTTAATGTTCTCGTTATTTTGTATTCTTGTTAATTTAGGCACATCTTAATTATCTATAAATGATGTATATTCATTTACCTATGATTTGCCAGAATGTCCAATAGACCAATTCTCCCGTTCTAATAAAATGGCACTTTCTAGCAAAAGTTCAATATAACTGTCTCCCTCAAAAATAGTTTTTAATCATTAAAACTTTATCCTCAAATTTTCCAAATTTTTTTTAACGTTCTTGTTATTCTAGCACGCATTAATTATCTTAAAATAATGTTAATTTATTTTTCTAAGATTTGTCAGAATATCTCAGGGATTTTCCCATCTAAACAAATTGGCAGCTTCTAGCAAAAGTTGAATATAACTATCTCTCTCAAAAACAGCTTTTAACAATTAAAACTTTATCTTCAAACTTTCATAAAAATTTTATTCTAATTATTATTTAATAATAATTTTGGCACACATTAATTATCTTTAAATAATGTCTGTTCATTTACCTAAAATTTATCCGAGAGCCCAAATCAGCGATTTTCTCATTTTAACAAAATGGCACTTTCTAGCAAAAGTTGAATAAAACTATCTCTCAAAAACAGCTTTTAACAATTAAAACTTTATCCTCAAACTTTCAAAAGAGTTTTTGGCATCCCCGTTATTTTGGCACACATTAATTATCTTTAAATAATGTTCATTTATTTTCCTAAGATTTGTCAAAAAGTCTGACTGTGTTTCCCGTACAATATCCCTTTAGCAAAATGGCAGCTTCTTGCAAAAGTGAATATAACTATCTCTCTCAAAAACAGTTTTTGACTATTAAGACTTTATCCTCACACTTTCAAAAGAATTTTTATTATTTATTTTATTTAATAATAATTTTCTTACACATTAGTTATCTCTAAATAATGTTTATTTATTTACCTAAAATTTGCCCGAAAGCCCAAATCATCGATTTTCTCATTTTAACAAAATGGCACTTTCTAGCAAAAGTTGAATATAACTATCTCTCTCGAAATAGTTTCCAACAATTAAAACTTTATCCTCAAACTTTCAAAAGAATTTTTAATGATCGTATCACTTTGCCACACATTAATTATCATTAAACAAAGTTCATTTATTTACCTAAGATTTCAGAAAGTTTCAACGATTTTCCCATCTTAACAAAATGGCAGCTTCCAACAAAAGCGAATATAACTATCTTCCTCAAAAACAGTTTTAAACAATTCAAACTTCACCTAACAGACATTTACAAAGTGGAGAACAAACGCATGAAAAGCTACTACCATTCAGGTGATACCGCTTTTAGAAAGCGCAGTTAAAAATTCCCCCCCTCGCTAAAATCCCACTCTCTGAAGACCCTCGGCGTGTAGCAATCAGGCATAACCCCTCGGCTTCACCTCAATCCTAATTACCCCAAGGAACCCCGCTCCACTGCAAGAACACTAGAAACAGCTTCTCAAAACGACCCGCACAAAAGCGGGCGCCAGTTTATTTCAAAGTACGCTTTGTTCCCCCTTACAAAGCGGCGCCCGTAATAGAGCCCAACAAAGCGGAAAAGCGCAGGCTTTCGCAGAGGTCAAGTTGTTCGGAAAATGGGAGAAGTAAAAGAATCTTCTACCACCCACCCAACCCCCATCTCCCACGTGCATAAATACATCATACCAATTTCTCGCTGTACGGTTTCAGCTGTACGGTAATACGTTTCGGGACGCTGTCTCAGACGGAGACAAGAGAATGTAATAAAACAAGGATTTCAAGGGAAAATCCTTGAGTGAACGCGGGATTAATGCTCAAATAACGCCAATACACGCACAATGTGGTATTATCTAGGCATTGGCGGGGTACAAACATTTCTGGACTGCAACTGGAGTTGAGATTAAGTTCGTAATTTAGTGCAAAAGTTTACGATTTATAACTATTATCTATGTATAGACAAGCCAAATACCACTCCTTCATTGATCACTGTATGTCTGGAACTATATATCCTAGGAAGCTGAACTTTTTCATGGTGGTTCCTCTTAAGCAAGAACGTAACTACAAGTGCGCCAAATATTCGCTTTTTAGTTCGATTCAATGTACAGTTCTTGCATAGATTATAGAATAAATTACGGTAATAAAATGCTTTTTGTTGAGTTTAAGAAATCTTTACTAGACTTACCGATTCCTTGTTGAGAAATTATGTGAAAAATTATTTTTATATTTTTTAGTGTCTTGTAAACAATACTATGTAATTTTGTTACAAAACAGTTTTTTATCGTAATAAACGGTAAGTCTGCTTTGTTAAGGATTTTATTTTGCTTATTACCCATATTACCCGGATTATCCAGATTTTCGATTGTCCGGATTGCCTATAGTCCCAGTTAGTCCGGATAAGCGAGGTTTTACGGTATATGCAATTGATTTATAGGTACTATCTCT
The DNA here is from genome assembly GCA_907164885.2 of Dolomedes plantarius. Taxonomy (NCBI): domain Eukaryota; kingdom Metazoa; phylum Arthropoda; class Arachnida; order Araneae; family Dolomedidae; genus Dolomedes; species Dolomedes plantarius. The sequence goes on along the minus strand of OU015499.1, from coordinate 26,362,187 downwards.
ATATATAAAACAGTTCCGTGACTGACTGACTGACTGACTGACATACAACGCACAGACCAAACAGCTAGACCTAAAGGGTTGAAATTTTGCACTTCTTATAGTGTAGGGGTGCACTAAGAAAGATTTTTGAAAAATTCTTAGATTTTTTTAAAATTAAATTTTTAAGCTGTTTTTGTAACTTTTTTTAAGTTTGCATTTAAAATAATAATTTGAAGGTTATGAAATTTATATCACGAGAAAGATCATAAAAATTCCTTTAAAATGAAATCTTTTTCGAATATTTACCTCCATTTTCTGCATTATTCGCATCAACGAGTAATCATGTGCTTCTGGGTCCATCTTGAGGTTCAAATAATGTCGATATGGTTTCAGTGTATTCTTTATGCATTGACCTACTATGAATGGCAAATAGATTACAATTTGAGTTGGCAATTTGAAAGTAATTAAAGGCAAAAGTTAACTATTACTGATTCATAATAAGTTTTAAGAACTCAGGAAAGAAATTTTCAAAGATACAGTAATTTAAAAGATTATATCTTAACAGATAATATTGTTTAGTTCTTTAGTTAAAAACTTTTGAAATTTATAAACTTGAAAAGTCTTTAATAATTCCCGTGAATGATTATTAAGTTGTATGTTTCAAAAGTGAAACATTACTTTCTACAGAAAGTAAAAATAATTTTCTTTATTTATTCTGCCTATTATAACTTTACTAAATTTGAGACAAATATAATTATGTAGAACGGAAAATATATGAAAACATATTTCGTCGAAAACATATTTCATCGTCGTATTTTTCGTGTATGAATATAACTACATTTTTCATACATATGCAATTTTTGAACCCTGAAACTCAATAAAGTGCAACTTAATTGAGTGCATCAGTGTGCATTTTGAGGTTCAAATAATGTCGGTATGATCTGAGTGTATCTTGTAAGTACTGGCTTCGTATGAACGGGAAATAGATTACAGTTTGAGTTGAGATTTAGAACATAATTAAGTGAAAAAGTTAACTATTACTTATTCCAAATAAGTTTGGAAGGAAATTTTTAAGGATACAGTAATTTAAAAGAATTTTTTTTTAATCTTTAACAGCTTTCTGAATTCAACAGTTAATATTGTTTAGTTTTTTAGCTAAAAACTTTTAAAATTTATAAAATTTACGAGCCTTTAATAATTTCAGTGAAAAATTATTAAGTTGTAAGTTTTAGAAATCAAAAACGTTACCTTCTATAGTAACAAAAAATAATTGTCTTATTCTTCTACCTATAAATTTAATAAATTTGTGATAAATATAATAACATAAATCAGAAAATGCATGAAAAAGTTTTTCTTGCACGAATTTAACGAATTATTTGATATATGAAAATTTATAAATAAAAAAATTGTATATAAATTTAACTCAAATTTCCGCATAGTTGTCTTAATTTTTATTGTTGCCATTTATTGTTGCCACGATTACAATCTGAAAAATCCCGAAGAAGCGCTCCGGAGCTAAAATGGTTTCTCTCCCGATTTCCGAAGATAGCTTTTTTATAGAAGAAGACACGAGTCCCCATAAATTCCCTTTCAGATAAGTTTTTATTTTTTATTTTTTAGCCATGGCATAATTTAATATTTTTTGTTATTTAAGTTTTTTTTGTTAGTCAATCAATTTTATTTTATTTTTGGCCATATTTTTTTTTCTCTCTTAAAGATGTTCAAGGTGATTTTTAATAATTTCTATACGAGAGATATTATCTATATCGAGAGTTATTATAATTACAAGTAGAATGAGGTTGTTAATAAATAGTATTTGTATGATGAATTTATAATGAAGATGTTCAAGTGAACTCCTAATAATTTTAATATGAGGGATATTATTTAATGCTATAATTATTACAAGTAGAATGAGTCATTATATGTTTTTTTATGTTGAATTTGTTATAAAGTTAAAGCAATGGGGGAAAATCTTTACTAAATTTTATTGTTTAAAGTAAAGTGAAAGGAATTTTATTAATTTGTGTTAAAAGAAATGAATAAAATTTTTAGTTTGTTCCCTCAGTTAAAACTGTGTCTGTCATGTTTTGTGAGTAATCATTTGTGAATTTCTGTTAGTCATAGAATCTAGGTTATTGTTTTAGTTTGGAGAAATAATACACAACGCAGTGCTCACCACTATACGATTAAATGAAATGAAATGTGTAACTAAGAGAAATTAATTACTCATCCAGTTTTAATAATAAGAAATAAGTTTAAAATAATTAATACTTCTTTGATTTAACTAAAATAATAAACAACAAAAGTTTTATATACAGCAGCTGTCTTAATTTTTGCTGTTGCCATTTTAACATCGCTACGAAAGTTTTTTACAAAAATTAATTTCCACGAGGTGGGAAAGTTGAAAAGGAGAAATAATTAAGAACTTATTAGTGTTCAATAATTCTCGCGAATTATTATTAAGTTGTAAGTTTCAAAAATGAAAAAGGTTCTTTCTAGAGAAACAAAAAATAATTTCCTTAATTTCCTCTGCCTATTATAACTTTACTAAATTTGTGATAAATATAATCATGTAAAATAGAAAATATATGAAAAAATGTTTCATATAAGAATGAAACGACTTCTTTTAAACATGAAATTTTCCCATATATGAAAATTCATATATAAAAAAATCATACATGAATTTAACATAGTCTCTAATTTCTGCATAGCTGGCTTTATTTGCCGTTGCCATTTTATAACACTGATACGAAAATTTTCACAAAAATTAATTTCCACATGGTGGGACAGTTGAAAAGGAGAAGCCATTATGAACTTCTTAGTCTTCAATAATTCTCTTGAATGATTATTAAATTGTAAGTTTCAAAAATGAAAACGTTACTTTATACAGAAACAAAAAATAATTTCCTTTATTTTTTCTACCTGTTATAACTTTACTAAATTTGTGATAAATATTATAAAATAAAATAGAAAATATATGCAAAAAATGTTTCATATATGAATCTAACGAATTTTTTTAGAAATGACATTTCTATGAAAATTCATAAATGAAAAAAAAAATTCATAAATGAATTTAACATAGTCACAAATTTCCGCATTGTTGTCTTAATTTTAATTTACCATTTTAACACTGCTACGAAAATTTTTCCCAAAAATTAATTTCTACGAGGTGTGACGATTGAAATGTAGAAATTATTAAGAACTTCTTCAATAATTCTCTTGAATGATTATTAAATTGTAAGTTTCAAAAGTGAAAATGTCACTTTCTGCAGAAACAAAAAATAATATCCTTTATTTCTTCTGCCTATTATAACTGTTCTAAATTTGTGATAAATATAATAATGTAAAACAGAAAATGTATGTAAAACAGAAAATATATTTTTCATATATGAATTTAACGACTTCTTTATACATGCAATTTTTCCATATATGGAAATTCACGAATAAATTTTTTTTCATATATGAATGTAACATTGTCTGAAATTCCAGCATAGCTGGGTTTATTTTCTGACATTTAATAACACTACTAAGAAAATTTTCACAAAAATTAATTTCCATGAGGTGTGACGATTGAAAAGGAGAAGTCATTAAAAACTTTTTAGTTGTAGCCCTTTTTCAAAAATAAAACACCAAGGTTCCAAGTTTCATCATTCATTTTTTTTTATTTATTTTCCAAAGAAGAAAAGGAGAAAGCGTGTTAATGGATGCTTATCTTTCTTGCAAAGGAAGTCTTTGTCTAGCAGCACAGGATATATGTAACACAGCGTTTCAGTTTTTTTCCCTTTCAGCCCCGAAGGTAAAGAAATCCTCATGAAAAGGGAAAAAGCATACTTTACTCGAGTGAGAAAGTTGAATGAGATTAAGAATCGATTTTAAAGATTTTAAAAGTTTCGAAATTAAACTAGCTTATTTACATATGCTGATTTTGATAACTAATGTAGATTAAATGTACTTATTTATTCAGTACACGTACATGCATTCATGTGTATTATTTTTTTCACTTTGCTAAAATTATGTAAAGAAAAACCATCTAAGTGAAAATCAGTTATTTACACTGAGTTATGAAATACATGTATATACATTTGTGTGTATTATTATCAATATACTAAAATTATATGACGGTAAACCATCTAAGTGAAAATAAATTATTCGTACTTATTTCTTTTCACAAATTTATAACAGCAAATTTATGAAATTCACGTACATGTGTTTGTGTGTGTTATTATTTTCCCTTTACTGAAGTTACATGAGACGCCCGGTGGCGTAGTGGTTAAGGGGACTCTTAAGTCGAGGAATTAAGGCATATTTTCATACTTTTTGACTCTTTGTAACTATTTCAATTTACTCCCAATTTTTCCAAATTTTATGTATACGTTAAATTGATATATTTATTTTAATAAAAAAATTTTCAACTCTCAAAATAAATTTAAATAATTTTTTTTAAAAATGCTTCAGATATACCTTGTTTTTTTAAGCATTTTTATTGTATACTGGCTTGCGCGCAGAACTATGAAATTAATTTTACACTTAAATGTATAATTCATGTTTTATATTTAAAATAAATAATTCAAAATACAATTGAACAAAAACATTCAATATAAAAATATTTTTTCAATTTTTTTAAAACTGATCAAAATATAATTAAATTTTCTCTAAATTTTTGCATTAATATACCCTGAAAAAATAACAAAATGTGCAATGATTGCAATAATTCTAGGTCAGACGCAATAAAATAACATGGTTATGCAGTGATAAAAATTTCATGGAATTATGTTTCATAGTTTTTGAGATATCAGTTGCGGAATGATGCAAAATTACATTTTGAGAAAAATGAGTTTAAAATTTTTCTTACCATAAACTTGATCAGTAATTAAATATTTAGAATATCAATATCTCCGGAACTAAGCGGAATATTTTCATGCGCTTTGCTTTATTTTGTTCAGAAATGATCAGGCTTTAAGTGAGTGCCTTAAAAGCTTCAAGCTGCAGCACAACAGGTCCAGGGTATTACATGACAAAGGTGATCCTACCCCGTATTAATAAAGGTTTTCATGATGTTTCTCAGTGTTTCCATTATTTTGATAACCATCTGTACTTTTGCACTGAACCAGTCAAAATTGGAATATAAATTACAATCATGCCAACACATTATAAGAAACCAACAAGAACGTGCCGAATCGGAAAAACATCTATCTATTTAAGTCGCTAAGCCGACTTTTTGGGCAGTCCGTGAGAGAAAACTACCGCTTCAATTTACTTTATTTTGGTCTTAAACGAAAGACTATAATCTGTATATTTGTCAAATTTGGTTTTTGTAACCGCAATTTCTATTAATTAGTGATAATTTACAACCAAAAATTTATTTCTTAGCATGCTCAGTGGTATGTTCAAATCTATCTTTAGAAACTCATTGTATCTGCGCATGCTCAGTTATATGTTTTAATGATAAACACGTTAATTCCAAGGAGTCTAGATCTCTCTCTACCTTGTAAAATATAAGATTAAACCTGATGGAAATTGTTTATTTCCCACTGTTTAATTAGTGATAATTAAAAAAATGCTTTCTGCACATGCTCAGTGACATTTCTAAATCTGGCTTTAGATACTCATTAAGCATGAGGCCGCTTAAACACATTAATTTGTTTCTGCGCATCATGATCTTCAAAATTTGGCAATGGTGTGTTAAGTATAATTTGTGTATTTGTACATTTATTTACTATCTAGCCGTCTCTTCTTAGATTTTTTTAAATTAAATTTTGAAGCTGTTTTTGTAACTTTTTTTAAGTTTTGAATTTAAAATAATTATCTGGGGGTTAAACCAATTATATCACGAGAAACATCATAAAAATTCCTTCAAAATGAAATCTTTTTGGAATCTTTACCTCCCTTTTCCGATTTTTGGTGAATTTTTAAATATCAATTTTTATAATTTAATTCTGGAAGCCCACAAAACCCAGTACGTATCTTGAGCAACAGAAAAGAACCAAAATCCGTTTTAAAAAAGGAGAAAAAGGTAAGCAACGATAAGTAGTCCTACGTTAATAACCCGCGGTAATTTCATTAGAAGAGACTATCTGAAATTATTATTTTTAAATAAATATAATGTGTTGATTTTTTGACATAAATTCCATACAATGACCGTTGTATTTTATTTGAATATTTTCTTCTACATTATTTTGTCTATAAAAATATCATATATATTTATATATTTGCATATATTGATACATTTTGCATACATTGTAGACATTAATTGCATACATTTCATACATTAATTGCATACATTTACAGTTTTATTTGCCGTTACTTTGGATAAGAAACGTTTCCAAAAAATGGTTCAGAAAAGTTTAGTTATCGAAGGGGAAAATGTTCATCAAACTGTTGTTCCTATTATAGGAGATGGAGCCTGCTTATTTAATTTCCTTATTTTTTCATTGTAATTATCTTAAAATGTGCTCCGTAGAGAAGCACGGGCATTCAGCTAGTATCTTTATATATATATATATGTGACATTTCACCCCTGATTCCATAACACACACAATAAGCAAGACGAGGCAGAGTTCTATAAAATTGCAGTTCTTTATTCAGCATAGTTGGGAACGGATATCAGAGCGCCCTTCTAGCATGACGCTGAACATACAAGTGCTTTCACATACACAGCTCACAACAGACTAATCCTGCTCTCTTAGTCAGGGGCTGTACCAAAGTCAGCGACTGTTTACATCAACACAGATGTTTTTCGTGGGTGGTGCGGTTGCTATACTAAGAAGCACATTGGGTGCGCTTTATCTTTATGATATTGTTTGACACTTTTGATCCTTTATCTCTGGCACCTGCAGCCATTATCTCTGAGATATTGTGAACTGCGGATTTTAGATGACTAGAGATGGGGTTTGGTTACTCCTTCTGGGCGGCATGGCTAATAATCCTATCAACTGAAAAGAATTTATTGTGTTATTTTCCCCACTGGAATTTGCAGATGTTCACTTGCTTTTGGGTGGGCTATTCCTGAGAGAAAGGGTCCTCTCTTAACAGATGTGGGACCCGAATTATAGAAATAGACGAGATTCAACTTATAATGTCAAGATTCAACTTATAATGTCACATCCCCCCTCCCAAGAGGCTATCATCCTATGCCTGCATAGGGTGAGAGACACCTGAGTGTGAGTATGTTGGGACCTCACCTAATTCACTTTGCAAGATCAACATTATAAGTTTTACTACTTCAATTTTTTAAGTTAAGTCATAATCGATATAAAACTCTTGATCTGCAGTATCAAGCTCTTTATATCGACATACGTTAGCTGGAATTATAAATCTTTCCGTCCCTCTGGGGAAGTTCTCCACCTATCTAAATTCCTCCATCTCCAGTCATCGTGTTCAATACCATAACAATACAATTACTTGTCCTCAAATTAATAGGTGCACAATTACAACAATAGTCTAATAGTAATTAAAAAGTACATAATTATAACAATATTAGTGGGAGAATAAAATAATAAGGTAATATACTAGTATAGCCATGAAAATAATAACATAGAAATGGCAAGTGATATGGCATAATTGAATCTCTCTGCAAATACATCAATAGTCTGGTAATAATTATGAATAAAATAAGGTATAAGATAATATAATAGTATAGCCATGAAAAGAATAACATAGAAATGGTAATGGATATGGCTTAATTGAATCTCCATGCAGATACATTATACCGAAAATCAGTTCTAATTCAATAGTAATCTACATGAAATCATACACAAAAACAATTCAATTCTGATACTTGTAAATCAATGCTAAATCAATACACAGAAATGATACATTAAATACTTCAATTCAGGTAAACGTAACTCAACATTAATTAAATAGGAAAACATATTGACAATCACGCACTAAATTAGTTCAATTCAGAAAAATATAACTCAATACTATTTACACTTCTAGAGCACTGGTTTACTCGGATAATAATTACTATTTATACATTCACAATAATGCCAGTATGATCATAAAATAGATAATATGATAATAGTGCGTAATAATGAAAAAGAAATAACAGGTGATATAATATAATAAAATCCTTACTAAGACACAAATATATCATATGAACACAATGCTTTTTACAATTATTAGATTATTCATCTCTTTCATTCCACTTAAATTCTCTCATGTTTTTTAATTCACTATATTCTTTAATACAGGGGAATAACTTCTATTTTTCTTAATCTCAAGATCTCTTTCCTATACTCTTTTAGATCTCTACATTGAGCGAAAAGTAATCCTTTCACCCTTCCAGTATTCATCTCTCTCAAGCTCAATTTTTCAATTACCTTATCCTTCTAACCTAGCTGTGGTGTTCTGACTTATGATGACATCTGCTAATCAGAGTACTAATTTCTCATGATAGCTTGTCTTTGAATAAGCCTGTCCTATTTAAATGAATTTAAGATTCTACTGAAAGGTACAAATTTCCTCCTTCCATTTTTTCCCTTAACTTCATAATTAAAAAAAAATAATAAAATAATTCTGACAACTTCAGCTAGTTTGGTTAAGGTAACTTATTATTCGTCTCTTCTTACACACTCAAAGGAATCGGGGACTCGCTCTTTCCTCCCCCTCTAAAACACTACTCGTCGTTTGACCTACTTCTGTTGGGGGGTCAGGGTTCAACTGTTACTCCTAGCCTCCTCGGTTTGTTTATCCGCTATCAGCTGTTTGGCGACTGGGGTATCTTTTCGCCTCTCTAGGTTGTTTATCTGCTATCAGCTGTTGGGCGACTGGGGTTTCGTTCCTTCACACAATTCAAAATTCTGTGCTGAATTAAAATATCGTAGCCTAGATGCATGAATTACGTCGACGTCTGTTTTCGTCAGTGGGTTTCGCTTATTAATTTCATATGTCACATCGGATAATTGTTTTGTGATTGTAAAAGGCCCCTCGTACGCTTGGGTTAGTTTGCGGGTGTTGGGGTAATGAAATGTCTCTATCATGACGGTATCACCTACTTTAAACGGGGAGTTTTTGAATTTTTTATCATACTGTACCTTGTTTTTCTGATGGTCAATGATAGTTTTTTCGTATGCAATCTCTCTCGCTCTATCTAAATCTGGGTAAATCTTAGTTTCAGCTAATGGAGAAATGTATGGGGAACATCCATATAATAGATATATTGGAGGGAATGAGGTAACTTGATGAGGGGTATTATTGTAATCTACGGTAACCTGTTCTAGAACTTTCGGCCAGGGTGTTTTCTGTGTATCCCCATTAATTTTACAGCGCATTCTTTGCATAATGGTGGCTCCTACCCTCTCCTGTTTGCCATTGCTTTCAGCCCTATGAGAGGCGGTCAAAATTTGTGATATATTATGGTTTTTTAAGAAGTGTTTAAACCTGGTTGATGTGCATGCGGCGTTTCTGTCACTTAATAATTTCTTTGGTTTGTTAATCTGAAAAATTTGTTTTAAGCAATTAATGTATGTGTCTGTAGTTGAGGTGGTACTTGCGAATGTCCAGATGTATCTTGTGCTATGGTCCATTACACAATGTAGATATTTTTTCCTTGAATTATAATATCCTAGACCTCCGATAGTGTCAATAGACATTAATTCGAACGGTAGCTTTGCGGGAGGTAAAGCCTGTAATAATCCAAATCTCTTTTGATGTGATTTTTTGTTTAGCTGACATATTTCACAATATTTTACATAATTCGCTATGTCAATAATAATAGTATCCCAATAATAAATAGGTGACAATATTTGTATCATTTTTTGGATCCCAGGATGGCCAAATTGAAGATGTGCTGCTGTCAATAATTTCAACCGTAATGAAGTAGGAATAAATATTTTTGTCAAACCCTTTTTCTGGATAGTCACTACATTATCTCTTTTCTGAAATCTCGGATTATGGGTATTGTCTGCCTGTTGGTGTTCTTCTATTTCGTCTAATGTTATCAAATTGATTTGTTGTTGGACAAAGTGGGAAATCGGCTGTCTACTCAAAAAATCTGCTTCGTGATTGGTCGAACCCTTCTTATATTTTATGTCGTAGTCGTACATTGATAACTTTAGGGACCAGCGGAATAATCTTCCTGTTAAGTGTTTAATAGATTTCAGCCATACTAAGGCGGCATGGTCCGTGAAAATGGTGAATCTAGTTCCGTGCAGATAGCAGTGAAATTTCTCAACAGAGTCAACAATCGCGAGACATTCAAGTTCCGAAGCACTGTAGTTCTTTTCATATGGTCTTAAACCTCGTGAATGATATGCTACAGGGTGTAGTGTTCCATCAGGGTACTCCTGTTTTAGGACACATCCTATCCCCTCTCCTGAAGCATCCACAAATAATTTACAAGGGTGGATTATGTATGGTTAGAATCGGTTTGGAAATTAGTGACATTTTAAGTGTTTCGTACGCTTGTTGACGTTCGTCGTTCCAGTCCCATTTAACGTTCTTTTTTAATAACTCATTTAGGGGTTTTCTCAATTTAGCGTAATTTTTGATAAATTTGTTGTATACATTGACACTCCCTAAAAATCCTTGGAGTTGTTTTACGTTTTTTGGTGGAATTAATTTCTTGATAGTTTCTATGTTTGAATTATTTGGCGACATCGTACCCTCTCCAATCTCATATCCTAAAAAGGATATTTTCTTTTGCGCTAATTGGCACTTTGATAACTTTAATTTAAGATTTTCTTGGACACAGATCTGGAATATTGCTCGGAGATGCTCTAAATGTTCTTCCATAGTATTTGAGAAAATGATTAAATCATCAAAGTAGTTCAGTGCGAAGTTAACTCTATGTTTGTTTAATATGTGTCGCATGGTTCTTTGAAAAATCGCGGGAGAATTTTTAAACCCATAAGGCAGTACCTGAAATTGATATAACCCATAGTTGCAGGTGAAGGCTAATTTTTTTTGACTCCCCTCCTCTAAAGGAATGTGCCAGTAGGCTGAAGCAATATCTAGTGAGGAAAATATCCTAGCTGTACTCAATTGGTCCAAAAGGTGATCAATTCGGGGTATTGGCTCTCTGTCCGTTTTACATATCTCATTTAGTTTTCGGAAATCTATACATAGTCGGGTTTCTCCTTCTCCTCTCTTGTGGGCCAGAGTGACGGGGCTACTGTAAGGTCCATGTGAGGGTTTGATTATTTTATGTTTTAACAATTCGTCGATTTGGGTCTTAATTTCTAAATTGTCTTTTTGCGACGCTCTATAGGGCCTCAAAGCTATAGGTAATTCTGATGTGGTAATAATTCTAGCAGGCTCCATATTTACTCTCCCAATATCATATTTACTTTTAGCAAAAATACCAATAAACGATGACAATAGAGGAATGAGCTCCGACGATAGATTCATGTTAGCAAATTCAGGTAATTTATCCTGAATGGCATTCTGAGTCTTAGAGTCTTCAGTCAAATCAAGTGTCTTCCTGATTTGCATAGACGTTTTTGGATGCTCATGTTCTCCATTGCCATTCGTTAGCATTATATCATCACAATTATTTTCAATACGACCACAATATAATTTAGCACAGTTATTATCATCAGGACATTCATTTATCAATTTACTCGACTTACATATATCATCACAATTATTTTCAATACGACCATAATAAAATTTAGCACAGTTATTTTCATCAGGATATTCATTTATCAATTTACTCGACTTACATATATTATTACACTCACTTATAACAGAACTATAATACTTTTTAGCACAAATCATATCATTAGAATTTTCAGTTACTCCCTTACTTGGATTATATTGGTTATCTACAATTTTATTAGAATTATAAAAATATTTCGTCTCTATGAATATGGTACTCTCGACATCCTCCTGACTCTCATTGTTATTATTATTCTTATTTTTTATATTAGAATTGAGATGATATGAAACATTATGACAACAACTCGATAATTTGTTAAGAGTAATATCTAGATTATCCTGATATACACTACAATCACTTAATTTAATATTCAAGTTAAATAATTTCATATGTGGCAAAGATAATAAGATGTAATTCAAATGGGTATCTATAACATACACTTCAATAGTTTTGGTTAGATCACCTATCGTAGCTTCTACACTGATAATTTTAACAATAATAATCTTACCTTGCGTTTGTTGCACTGTTTGCGGTTCCATGGGTCTTTCTTTATAGGTAAGTCCAGGTAGCCAAGATTTTGGCATGATTGTCACATTTGAACCGGTATCCAATAAACACGGAAAGTTCTTACTGTTTGACACTCGCAACATAGTCTCTAAGAATTGTCCGTTATCAACACTATGGTGGTTGACTGTCCGTTGCCTGGGAGGTGTCATTAGATGTCAGGCGGATCTGCACATCCTCGCCAAATGTCCGGCCTTTCCGCATCTGTAACATAACCTTTGTGTATTATCTCGAGTTGATAATCTATTTAATTGTGGCGGTCGCGGGGATGAGTAGTTATTAGGTGTGTAGTTGTTAGGTGTAGTCTGACTCCAAGGTCTCGTTCCATTTTCTTCAGCTCTCGGGGAATAACGAGGTGGCTTCTTCCAGTTTTGCGTCAAAACATTCTTTGGTTTAAAAACCTCAGCAGTTGGGTTCAGGAACGTCGGAGGTTTTAAATTTTCTCGAATTCTTAGTTCCTCATCTATAAAATCCAGCATTTCTTCGGTTTTTCGATTTTTCTTCCCTTTGCTTCTCTCGTATAATAGGAGAATTTCCTCCGGGAAAATAGTCCTGATCTTTGCATTTATTACTTCATTGTCCTGGTTCACTTCTAAGTTCTTTAAGCTGCGTAGGTGTGTATATAATTCCGTGATGCTTGTTCTCAGGGCGGGAAGGTCGTTGGAATCTTTTATCGGGCGGATGGCTAATATTTTTTGAATGTGGTAATCAATAGTTCTATCGGTATTCTCGTATCTCTTCTTTAATATTTGTATTATATCCGGGTAGTTTTCAGCTGTCACTGCGAATCCGGCTATTGTTTTGGCTGCCTCTCCATCCAAAAGAGAGATTAAATAATTTAATTTTTCCACTCGGGATAATTCTTTCCGGTTGTTGATGGTGGATTCAAATGTTTGCCAAAACGACATCCAAGTGGTTATGTCTCCGTGAAATTTTTTTTAGTTCTATTTTTGGCAATTTTGCGGTGATGGGTTTCGTATCTTTAGTAGAGAGATTGTCAGTTGATTTGTCTTCCAGGACTTCCTTCTCTTGTGTTATTTCAATAATCCTATGTATGATTTCAAGTATTTTAGTTTGATAGGTCTCTGAGCTTTCCATATCCGTATCTAGTTCTCCTTCTTCCGTTATCATGCTTGCAACGTTTTTATCCAAATCATATAATTCTTGCCGCTTCATTTCCAGTTGATCCTTTAGTGCATGTAATTTACTTTTATATCCTGGCTGTTGTTGAATTTCTTCGAATTGTTTAATTAGTCGAGAAACAGAGCCCCTCTGAGCTTTTCTTGTTCTCTTCAGAACTTCCATCTTCTAAAAAACGAAACTGTCTTTCAACTATATTATCAGTGAGTTATCGCCGCATTCTCTTCCTTCGTAATGTGGGTGACACATGATACCCTGCTCGGTTCGGTGTGGGGAATTGGGAAGCAAGGCTCGTCCGCCATGTTTGTCCTTCTTGTCTTCTATTGCCTTAAAAATGCATATAAGTCCATTTAATCAATTTGGTTTCTTCTTATTAAAGTCCATTAGGTGTTCCTTCGCAAAGTAACAATCCTGCCGGCTTGTGACATTTCACCCCTGATTCCATAACACACACAATAAGCAAGACGAGGCAGAGTTCTATAAAATTGCAGTTCTTTATTCAGCATAGTTGGGAACGGATATCAGAGCGCCCTTCTAGCATGACGCTGAACATACAAGTGCTTTCACATACACAGCTCACAACAGACTAATCCTGCTCTCTTAGTCAGGGGCTGTACCAAAGTCAGCGACTGTTTACATCAACACAGATGTTTTTCGTGGGTGGTGCGGTTGCTATACTAAGAAGCACATTGGGTGCGCTTTATCTTTATGATATTGTTTGACACTTTTGATCCTTTATCTCTGGCACCTGCAGCCATTATCTCTGAGATATTGTGAACTGCGGATTTTAGATGACTAGAGATGGGGTTTGGTTACTCCTTCTGGGCGGCATGGCTAATAATCCTATCAACTGAAAAGAATTTATTGTGTTATTTTCCCCACTGGAATTTGCAGATGTTCACTTGCTTTTGGGTGGGCTATTCCTGAGAGAAAGGGTCCTCTCTTAACAGATGTGGGACCCGAATTATAGAAATAGACGAGATTCAACTTATAATGTCAAGATTCAACTTATAATGTCACATATATATATATATATATATATATATATATATATATATACAGTGAAATCTCGATATATCGTTTCCTAAGGGACCGACTGAACTGAACGATAAATGCAAAAAAAACGATACATGCGGAACATAACAAAGAAATATGATCGTCGGGACTAAGTGAAATAAACGACACAAACGGGAAAACGATGATTCGGAGAACGATCGATCGAGATTCCACCGCGTATATATATATATATATATATACAAAATAGTCCTCTGCGTAAGAAAAAATTTCTTTTAATATTCTACAGCGTTTTGCTCAGCGTACATCGGTCCAAACTACTAATAGCTTCGGGCCTTTTCCTAACAAGAAGAATTTAGTGGGATAAAAAAAAGAAGCATTTATTTTCTCTTTTTTCATTTATTAATAGACGGTAAAAAAAAAACAGAAAAAAATGCAGCTTCCATTTCTAGAAGAAAAAAATATATATTATTTTTAAAAAAAATTCACATCCTCCCCCTAGGACACTCTAAACACATTGAAGAAATTAATGGCCGTTCAACTTTTATAGCACGTATAAAAAACTGGCGCCCTATAAAGTGAAGTCAGCTATGAAAAAAAGATTTAGAGTCTTTTTTAAACGAATTTTCGGGACAATTTGAGCCTACAGAAGGAAAAATCAGGCCCATTGTGCTATGCTGAATTCATTGAGGCAATAGAACATTCGATATGTAATAGAAAAAAGGAAGTGTGTATAGATATATGAGAAATAAAGCTATAAAATCTTTTATAGTTTACGTTCTAACATTTAACTCCAGGGTATATATATGTATACAATTGAATGGATGTGCGAAAATTATAATCTATACTTTTGTTATCTCAGCGTGAACGCTTTTTCTAATATTTAGTCGCTTTCAATATTTTACTTTAAGCTTGCCCTTCGCCTTTCGTGTTTTAAGAGAGCTGTCATTTTGTCCGACTGTAGTTCAGCCCTGCAAGATTTATCAAACAATAGAGGACACAACTGTTATCGTATTCAAAAGTGTAGAACAGAGGTTGGCAAACTATGGCCCGTGAAACAAATCCGGCCCGCCGCTTGTTTTAATCCGGCTGGCCGGATGATATTGTTTTTTTACATGAAAAATAAATTAAATTACGTGCTATTATGCAACGGCCAATAGTTGACTTAAAAATTTTGAATAATGAACTCGAGAAGCGCTACTGTCATATACTCTCGTTTTTTGATAATATGTTAAAAATGATGTTTAAAGAAAAGGATCTAACCCAATTTTATAAATATCTTTCGGAAGATAAATACGTTCAATTAAAATCATATGTACGGGGATTTATATCCGTTTTTGGGAGTATTTACCAATGCGAAAAGGCATCATCAAAGTGAAGTATGTAAAATGGCAATTCAGATCATTATTCACAGATGACCATTTGCAAACAATTTTAATGGTAGGAAGTACTAATTTCGAACTCCAGTATGCTGAAACATTATCTCAGAAAAAGGAATTACATTCTCCGCATTAGAAATTTTAATCTATTTAATAATAACGTTTTTTAGCATGTAGATGTAAATCTTTTATTTCTTTCTTTATTTTTTTAAGTGTTAGTAAAATGTGTATAAATATTACGTAATATTATCACTTCAAAAAAAATGAACGTTGTTTTTACTCCATGAGAAAATTACCCATTCATATCTTCATGTTTGCTACTTGGCCGAGTCTAAAATTTTTGTAATTTGGCCCTTTCTAAAAATAGTTTGCCTATCCCTTGTGTAGAACACTGATGGGGGATTCAATACACTTTAATACACCGTATCTCCTTTCAGATGATGGCCGAATAGCTAGGGCACTGGCATTTGCATGTGCACTAGTCTAAGGCATTTGTCTGTGCACTGGTCTAGGGCATTGGTCTAGGGCACTGGCATTTGAGTCCCACTCTTAGAGTTGACATTTGTAGCAGTTCGGAATCGGCTTTAAGCAGTAGGTCCCGGTGTAACCAACTGGTTTAAACAGGGCATCATTACGTAAAAACTCTCATGATGCCCTAACAGAATAAAGCGACCTTGTGAACAACCGCCGGGATCGTAAGAAGCAATCCCTAAAACTCCGACTCCGTGGACAGAAACAACCATTAGCGTTCGTGCCGACATCCTCTGAACTCTGCTTGCTGAGAAACGATGTTTGTCAGTCGGTCCAATGTTTTCCTAGCTAGTAGCAGCATATTTTCGTTTGTGCCTGTAAACTTCTTAAAATTGTGTATTTCTGTAAGCAATTGTTATGTTTTCATTAAATTAGTTAAAATGTCACCTAGGGTTCCCATTTTTTACTGTCGGGATCTAGTTTACTTTCTCGCTGAAGTCAACAGGTCTCGGTTATTATGTGACTGTTCAGGTGAAAGGCGACACCGGTCTAATGATTACTCGTGTAGCAAAAAATGAGTAGTGCTCCAAACCAAGAAACTTTCAGTGGATCCCTGCCCATTGTGGCTGTCCTGGAAATGAGATATTGGACCGTCTAGCCAAGTAGTGCAGAGGTTTTTCAGAAACCTAACAGGCCCTTGACATTCCATTTTTCCAAGCTTTTTATAAAAATGTCTTTCGAAAATGCTTTTAAATCGAAGTCTAATGAATCCTCAAGAGATAAGCCATGGTGTACTGTATGAAAACATTCTTTTGTTCCTGACTCTCCATGTTTTGCTGCGGTCGCAAGTTTTAGAATCTTGACCGGCCACGACTGTCTCCGGATACATCTTTTCCGGATTGCTCTGCCTGATTTGCCCGAATGCGTCTTGTGCCATTTGGGTCTATCTATGACTGCATTACATCATGACATGTGCCCTGCACTTTAGAATTTTAAGTCCCTTGTTTTGAAGTATTGGACAGCCCGTGGTCTAATAGCCTAGTGGCCAAATTACCGGCATTTGTAAAATAAATATTTTTCTTTATTTATTTTTTTTGTATTTTTAGTACGTTCATAATTTTTAGAAGATTAATTTTTGATAATATTCCTGTCTGTTTTAAGTATTTTCAATCATCCATTTAATCTTTCAGTATTCTACCGGATAAAGAATTCTTGCATTTTTGCTTATTCCGGTAATTTCCCCACATGTGGTTTGGCCCAGGAAATTTTAGGGTAAAGGAAAAAATATTAATTATACCCAGAAAAGATACACATACCAACAGTGTATGACATGATATGGATCAAAAGGTGTCAAATCAATTCAACCGTATAACGATTGGACACTGCGGACTGCTCTAATCTCGATCTATCCTATAGTAGACGAATATAACCGAAAAAAGCCAAACTATAAATCAAGGAAAAGGATAAGTAAAGGGAACTTTCCACTGTAATTTCTTTAAAAGGAGAATACAAAAGGAAATCCCTTATTAACTTTTGGGAAGACGTCCGCAGAGAGTATGAACAACTTTCTGATAAGAAGTTTAAGAATCTGTTGCCATTCAGAGAGAGCATTTTTCTTCATATAACTCGATGAAAAATAAATGCACTTTGTCCGTTCTATGATATAGTTGTAGATTTAGCCTTGTACCTTACATCAATAGAAACAGTTAAGGAAAAAAGAATCGCTGAATGATAGGAATGTATATTTGTTGTATTTAAGATATTTATTGGGAGTTTTGAGTTTTAATTATTTCAAATTTCAAAACATAATAAAATTTGTAATTATCAAAAAGTAAATGGAAAAACGAGAGGATCTAATTAGTGTAATGTAGATAATTAATATAATAAGCAACGAGTTAACTTGAAATCCTTGTATTTTTGAGTTTTGAATGTAAATATATAAGCTCTGTTAAACAACTTCAAGGACCTTAAGAGTAACTAGGATTAATGAATGAAGAGTAAGTAGGTGGGGTTGTCTGCTCCAAGAACTCTACTCCAGTAAAAATAGGGGTAAGGGGACTTAATTCTTCTCCTGGGAAGGATCTCTTTGTCCTTCTCCTGGGAAATACTTGAATTTTTGCATTATAAATCACGCAATGCAGGAACAACTTTTCTGTAATACATATTGTAATATGTTGGACTGAGGGTAGCGAAATATTGAAGATATGCAGAGTCCAGTCTACTGAAATAATAACACGTTTATTAGAGTCTTGATTAGATGATTTTTACACTATATACAATATGTGAAAAAGCCTCTAGACATAGAGGGAACTGGCTTTAACAGTATCCCGAAATTCCAACTTCAGTAACGAAACACAATTCGGTAAGGTGTTCCAGGATTGGAATAACGTGTTCGCGGGATGCGAATATCTCAGACCGTGCTGGTCTCAAAAGATGCAAGTTAATCTTTTAACTATCGGAACTCTCCTGGTTCCTAAATATTAACAAGACCGATGACTTAGATGTCGGCACGAAGGCTCTAGAGCGGGCTGCTCTGACGATAAAATACCTCCGGGATGCATATTACCATTCCTTACATGAATTCACGCCATTACATCGTTTGGCGGCTGCTGATTGGTCAATTCAGTTTGCATTGGTAATTGTCATAATATTTGATCCTAAGCGCATTTTAAATGAGATAAACGCTAAAATATATTTCTTAGTTGCTTTCATTTCGATAATTGCATAATATTTGATCCTAAGCGTATTTTAAATGAGATTAAAATCTATTTCTTAGTTGCTTTCATTTTTATATATTTTTTTACGCCATATTTTAGAAGGAACGTGAATATTTTTAAGTGGCGCCACCTATTAATGTAAAAGTAATTTAAAGTGACAAGATATTTGTAAAAGAAATTTTCGCCTTAAATGCCTTCATATTTCTTTTTTGTGCATGGAAAATTTTAAGAAATTACCAATTTCCGTAGTAATTTCACTGTGAAATTTTAGGAGTAGATTAAAATAAAGTAAATATTACTCAAAATTGAATTTTTTCTTAAATTTAAATGTTGAATTAAAAAAAGGAAAGATATTATCTTTTTTTTTAAAATTTAAATGTTGAATTAAAAAAATGAAAGCTTTATTTATTTATTTTTAAATTTAAATGTTGAATTTAAAAAAAAAATTGTTTATTTTATTTAATCAAAATCTTAATTGCAAGATGCAAATTATATATTTTTTGCTGTTTTGCACACTTTAGTTTTTTAACCTTACTCTTAAAAAATAAAAATTATAAATACTCTTCTAAAAATTACCAAAAATAGACTGAAAATAAAGTGACTTTATTGTACAAATGCATAAATTTTATAATGCACAAATATGTAATTTAATGCCAACTACGATACTATTATTTGAAATAAATTCTATTTCGTTCAAAAATAGTGATGGAAGTTTTGATTCTTGAAAAACAGACATGCTTTCATAAGAATCAGCGCACCAAATACACAAATACCGATGTAAACTCAATTGACCAATCAGCAGCCGCCAAACGATGTAATGGCGTGAATTCATGTAAGGAATGGTAATAGGCCTCCGGGATGGAGTGTCGCTTTCGGTCACGAGGACCTCTGAGTAAGAACTTCTCGGGATTAGATTTTATCCAAGTCTGCTTCTTGATCGTTTTCTCTCCGCTCTCTCGAATTTTTGCGCTCCCAGCCCTATGGCGGGACTTAGCCTTCGGTTGGTCGGACGATCGCTGTGACGTCAGGGTTCTCTTCCCTGATTTGTTTCGTCGATGGAGACACGAGGGCGGCTATTTCAACAGCTGATCTCTGTGACCATTAGTTGACGTCCGACACGGAGGTTGCCTAGCCCATTCAAAATAGGTTTTATGGCTAAAAAAAATATGAAAGTTTTGAAAATTGGTGGAGATGTTTGTTTGGACATAATGTTAAACATACTAAAAGTCCCCATCGATCAGACTTGAGCTTTCGCTGCCATCTTGGAAAATGTGTACACTTTTTTGGTTTTTTGCAAGTAACTTGAGAAATATTGATTTCATGTAAAAAACTTGAATACAAAAATTGAAGAGCATTAAATTGTAAACAAAAGCATTGTTTACATTTTTTTATAAGTCAAACACGAACTAAGATAATTGACTTTGAAAGAAGCAAACCATCACACCTGGGACGCGGATGCGCGAGTCATCCCCATAGCGATGGGGGGGGGGGAATCCCCCGTGCATTGTACGCCAAAAGTCTTGCATACTCACGTTTGTCAAACCTCTCAATCTCACGTTGCTCGAAAGAAAGTTGCAGCAACATCCAGTCCATTGTTATCAGGTTGTATTTTGAGACTTGGTGGATTCTATATTTTTATGTCATACTTAGGCTGCATTGGGTATATAATGGCTGGAGATGGGTAAAAATAAATACTAACTTTGATGTATGCAACTACGTCAATAGAAAAAAATGTTGCCTGGCCATGCATACGCTAGAAAAATCCTAGCTAATTTTATTACCCAAACAACTTTAGCAAAAATTATTTTTGACGCCATGGATATATCCAATTTAAAATGCAATTATTTTCATGAGTTGTTTAGAGATTTTGAAGGCTTTTTTGTGTTTTTGCAAATAACTTGGGAAATATTAACTTTGTTAATATTTCCCAAAAAAATTTTAATACAAAAAAATTTTAATACAAAAATTAAAGAAAATTAAATTGTGTACAAAAAATATTAAATGCATTTTGTCGTAACCCTAACACGTACCAAAATATTGACTATTAAATGCGCGTTGATTATGGAGGTAGCGTCCAAAACTCGTTGCAGACGCTTTCCTTTGAATTATCTCCACTCCCTCATTGCGGCCTTCTTTGAACACAAGAAAATAGACTTTAATGTGTTTTTGTATGTAGATAATTTATCATTAATTTTATAAACGAATGTGATAAACTTGGATGTATTCATTACGTTATTTTCATTGTGTATAATTTTTTGAGCTTACCTACATTATAGTTGACGTGCTTTTTTTCGGTACGGGATTGTTCGCGTAGTCAGTCTTGAAAAGATCGTCTATGGGTCAGCTAGCATCACCTCATTCATCAATTCCTTTTATTGGATCGTCATGATCTACAGGGCAATAATAAATTCAATTCTTAACTGCAGTGGGGTATGTCGTTGTGAGATACCCCATTGCAGTTATTGCAGGCCGTTGTGCAGTTGATGCCTGCTTTCCTACACACGCATCTTTCTCCCCAGTCAGTCTTACAGTTGCAAAACACTATGCTTAAAACTGAATCGGGAGCCACTGTATCCGTAGTTGTGATGGGCACGAGGGTTTTCTCTTGACGTTTCCAGCCCCACACTTCAGGTTTCAACTCTTTCCCGAACCACTTCTGCACTTGGTTATACAACCGAAAATAATGTGGCCTGGCTTCCTCTTCAGTTGAGGGAAGAAACGAAATATATGGTTTTATTTTAGTGCCAAAGTTCGCGAAGAATTTGTACCTAAATTTATTTAAGGACTGTTCAATGGAATGTGCTCCATACCAAATTAGATAAAAGCATTCTCCTGCTTAAGCAACATCATTATGCGATGAGTTGCATTTATTAACTACTGTCACGTTGTGTTCCATATCTTTACTTTGGAACATTTTAAGGGGAGTGGTCACTTTTACGTATCTTTAAAAGTATCATTTTTACACCTATGTTCGATTGTATGTACTACTCAGAATTTTTGCTTGATTTACATGAAATTTTTTGAGTTACTGCCTATAATACTATTTATTATATATGCAATATTTCAATGTGATTAAAAAAATTATTTTATGTATAAAAAGTGTATAATTTTTTTTTAAAATCGAACATTTTGCAGTCATCTACTGTGCGCATTCTGTCAAAATAAATTATTAAAGTGCAATAATAATTGTTTACTATATGTGATTATAATACTTCCGGCAATAATTTCCACCAACATTATTATAAAATACATTAAAAAAATTTAGTACGTGCTTTTTTTAATTAGAAATTTCAAAAATGACTGAGGAAAAGCTTATAAAAAAATTCTTTAAAAAATTAAAATATATTAAGGTTAAAAAATGTTGGTGTATTTTGTTGCCTGGAGTATTGTAATCATATACAGTAAACAATTATTACTGTACCTTAATAATTTATTTTGACAGAATGCGCACAGTAGTTGACTGCAAAATGTTCGATTTAAGAAAAATTATTCACTTTTTATGCATAAAAAATAATTTTATTTTTTAAAAATTACCTTGAAATATTACATATATAATAAACAGGCAGTTACTCAAAAAATTTCATTTAAATCAAGCAAAAATCATGAGTAGTACATACAATCGAACATAGGTGTAAATATGATACTTTTAAAGGTACGTAAAAGTGACCACTCCCCTTAACACAAAGTTTCTTTCCTTTGTTGAATGCTGCAGAAGTAGTATCACATCCACTGAACGCATGGAGAAAAAGGATACTTTGCTATATCCCGATTATTGTATTTTATTTGATGAATATTTTTTTCTTTGCTTTCCCTTTGCGTGCTTTGACAAGGAAAATGTCTTTTTCCTGTAGCAGTGAGAGCTGTTCATAGAACTAGGTGGTCAACATCTTCACCGATGATTACAATGATGTTGTTATCAGAACATGATTCATTAATTGCAGTATTTACAATGAGAATGTCTGCGTCGTTATTATTTTGTCGGAATCGAATCCCATTGTTTTCCAGCTCAGCTGATAGAATGCTGATCAATTCGCTCTTGTTGTTTTCATTTGAAAGGAACTATTCTTGTTGAACAGTAACTCGCATGTTTCCATCAAAATTTATGTCTACAGATTTTTTCACAATAGACCGTATATTTTGTTCATTTTTTTTTTGTACTGTAAGTGCTGTTGGATTAGCCATTAAAAATGACTATACAGCTGGTACCATAATGCTTTTTTATATAGTTAACTTAATTTGTGCAAGCAGCCGAAAAAGTTAATTGTGTTCCCCATTTGACACGGTGTAGGAGAAAACCACTGTCCACAATGTTGACTCAGTTCAGGAGGTTAAGGTCTTTGTTTGGAACTTCAAAAACGTCGTACATGGCCAATGTCGTTGTCTCTCGCATACCAGCTTCATTAAACAGAGCCAATGGAAAAGGAGCTAACTCATATTCTAAATAAAATGCTAGGTCTTCGTCGCTTTGTTTAGCAATCGCTATCCTCTGAAAAAGTAACAACGGGTTTACTACTATATTGAAACCGTTTACTTTCACCGTACAATTGACGGTGATCAAACTTTCATAAGGTTTACCATTTCAAAGTACTGAACACAGAGGGCTGCAGTGGGGCCATTCTCTTTCAACTGCTTCAAAGTCATCCTCATTTTAATCTCATATACGATGGCTCGTATATGAGTATGTCCGTTTCTGGTATCTAGGGATAATAGTTCAGTAGCAAAATCTCTAAACAACTCATGGAGATTATTGCTTTTGAAATCGGATATATCCATGGCGTCAAAAAATTATTTTTGCTTTAATTAAATTAGATAGGATTTTTCTAGCGTATGCATGGCCAGGCAATATTTTTTCTACTGATGTAGTTGCATACATCAAAGTTAGTATTCATTTTTAAGCACCTCGAGCCATTATGTACCCAATGGAGCCAAAGTATGACATACAAATATAGAATCCACCAAGTCTCAAAATACAACCTCATAACAATGGATTGGATGTTGCTGCAACTTTCTTTCGATCTTTGATATGCAGAGGTTCGACAAACGTGAGTATGCAAGACATTTTTTTTTTTTATTATTAAAAAATACACATAAAATTCCCGTGTACCACAAAGTATCACACGGGACTTACAGAGGTAAGTATAAAACACTAAGAAAACATAAGAAACAGACAAAATAAAACAAATAAAAGAAACTAAGAAGAATTACAAATATTTACAATAAATTTACAAAATAAGCCGAAAGCACACTTCCCAGAAACGAGCAGAGAGAAATTGGGAGGCCAGTTAATATTTAAGTTCTTAAGAGCCAATTTAAAAATATTTCTCTCCCTGCGGTACTTCGAACACAAAAACAGAACATGTTCAGCATTTTCCTCGCCACCAAAGCTGCAATCACAGGGGGTCGCCGAACACAATTTGAATCTACTCAAATAGCTCTTAAAATTTCCATGTCCTGTGAGGAACTGAGTCAATTTGTAGTTAGCAAAGAAGTGATGGCAAGAGAGTCTCATTCTAATGGACGGGAAAAATTTCTTGGTTAAACTACCATTATTTGAGCTGACGTATTCTTGGTTCCATGACTCCACCATACTCTCAAACATGACCTTCTTAAAAAAAGATTTGGGAATATTGACACTAATGTCAATTTCACGCCTTGTAGCGGACTTCGCAAGGAAGTCGGCTCGCTCGTTACCAAAGATACCAGTATGCCCACGAACAAAAGCAAAGAAAACAGAGACGTTTTTACTTTCAAGGGTTTTGAGTTGCCTTTGAATTTCGACGATAATGCTATTGGCAGAAGCAATACATTTTAAGGTCTCCAAGGATGAAAGTGAATCGGTACAAATGAGATAATCTTTGTCAGCACTATCTCGATTCATGATCCATTTAATGGCAAAGTTTAAACATAAAAGTTCAGCTATAAAAACAGTGCATTCATCTCGAATTCTAAATTGAAAATGCTCGAATTCAATGCCATTCTTGAAGGCAACAAAAGCGAAACCAACCTTGCCATCAATTTTACTGCCATCAGTATAGCAAGTAACAGGGAAATCACCTGCAGTTTTGTTGCAATAATTAATAACATTGATAGCCTTTCTCTCCGTGGGATGAGGAAGATCAGATGGAGGCAAAACATAATCGTAACCAGAAGTAGAAGAAGTAGAGAAATTTTCTCTAAAGGCGATATTACGAAGAATGGCAGTGTCGATCGGAGGAAACCAGAAATTGCATAAACAGATTCATAGCTTAAGGTGCGATATCCACATATGACTCGCAAGAGAATACGCCTTTGAATGCGTCGGAGATATTTACAATTAATCTTCTTCTTGAGCGCCATACCCCAAGCTCTAGAGCCGTACAAAATAAAAGGTTCAATCCTTGCTTATAAATGAGCGAATGGACATCAAACCTGATGCCTTACGTATTACGTGCAATGCGACATAAACCAAGTTGCAATTTGTCACACTTCTCTGAAATGTAAGATAGGTGTTTTTTCCAAGAAAACTTGCAGTCAAGAAGAACTCCAAGATATTTAAATTGCCCTACAACAGCCAAGGGAGTTCCGTCGAGAAACAGCTGGAATGCGTCATAAAGAACATTGCGTTTTTCAATAAACATGACTTTGGTTTTAGCAGAGTTAAATTCCAATTTAAAATCTTTTGACCATTTGGTAGCAAGGTTCAAGGTTTCTTGAGCACAAAGGAAAGTCGCAGGAAGATCCCTACCCTGGAAACAAAATAGGAGGTCATCCGCAAAAGCAATAGTATCACAACAGGCAAGTTTATTAAGTTTTATGAGGAGATCGTTAATAATCAAATTCCAAAAGGCAGGTCCAGAAACTGAGCCTTGAGGGCAACCCCTCTCAAGCCGATGGATAGTGGAAGCTGAGCCCAGTCTCAATTTGGCTACTCTGTCCTTTAAAAAGTCAGCAGCCAGTGAAAAAATATTCAGTGGTAGTTCCGCTTTTTTAAGAAGGTTGAGAATGCAAGGCCACCAAGCATTGTCGAAAGCGCCTTTTATATCCAGAAAAACCAAGATTGTGTGCAAATTTTTCTTTTTACCTCTCTGAACAATCTCACTTAAACGTAACAAAGCATCCTCAGTACTCTTCTGAGGTGTAAAGCCGTACTGGTCACTAGAAAAAAAGTCTCCCCGGTGCAAAAACCAGCAAATTCTGTTAACGAAAAGTTTCTCCAAGCACTTACCTAAAGCAGGAAGTAAGCTAATGCATCTTAGATTATCCAAATGAGGTATTTTAGACTCATTTCCCTTGGGGATAAGTATCACTTGTGCACACTTCCAAACACGTGGAAAAATACCAACATCCAGACAAATATTAAAGAGTTTATGGAGAAAAAAAGGAAACATAAAATGGAACTGTTTAATGATCTCATTTGTGATGGAATCAGGACCAGGTGATTTATTTGGCTGTAGCATAGCTATAACTGTATTAACTTCATCACAGGTAAAAGGAGGATCGAGAGAAGAAAGGTAAGCGGTATGAGCAGACCTGCGGTACTCTCTGTGTAAGTCGTTGTCATCTTCCTCTGAATCAGAGGGGAGGGATTTTTGAAGCACAGCATTTATTGTCTCTTCTGAAGAGCTTGTTGTTTCTCCTGACGGTAGATGAATACCCGTTATTTCAACTGTTTTCATGAAATTTCTTTTAACACCGTAAGTATAAATTCTTTTCCACACATTATTAACATCAATGGTCGAAAGAAATGTCTTCCAAGAGTTGGATTTAGCGTCAATAAGCATTTGATTATATTCTTTTCTATACTGAAGATATTTACACTTATACAGCTCCCTAAGAATCGAATTTCTTGAACGTTGAAATCTACGCCTGGCTGCATTAAGTCTCTTTCTCATACAACCAATATCAACAGACCACAAAGGAACATTGTGCACGCCATGATTTTTAACAGGCATTGAATATACGCACGCCTTGAAAAGAACCGAGCCAAATTCTTCAACAATAGTATTAAGACAAGAACCATCAGTACAGCGACTAAGAATGTCAATGAAATGGGCAACATGGGAGGAGCAAACATTCCGAAAACGACACCAATTAGCTTTCTTTGTATTGAATATAATGAAGGGAATATCTGAAGCGTCGCAACGGTCAGTGGAAAGGCAAAATTGAAATATGCAGGACATTTGGCGCACATGCGCGGGTCATCCCCCCATCGCGATGGGGATGACTCGCGCATCCGCGTCCCAGGTGTGGTGGTTCGCTCCTTTCAGAGTCAAATATCTTTGTTCGTGTTAGACTTATAAAAAAATGTAAATAATGCTTTTGTTCACAATTTAATGCTCTTTAATTTTTGTACTAATTTTTTTTACATAAAATCAATATTTCTCAAGTTACCTGCAAAAAACCAAAAAAGTATACACATTTTACAAGATGGCGGCGAAAGCTCTAGTCTGATCGGTGGGGACTTTTAGTATGTTCATTAGCATGCCTAAACAAACATCTTCCCCAATTTTCAAAACTTTCATATTTTTTTTAGCCATTCGTCAAAATCGGGTCTATTTTGACTGGGGTAGCCTGGGCACGACTCCTTTCTTTTTTAACGTCATGTGTTAGACTGGTTGGCGTCGAGTCATGGAAATTGCCTGGTTCACCTGCGAGGTGTGTATTCCTCTGTCTGGGAAGACGATTTATTGAGAAGTCCTTAATGGAACCTCACAATATGTTGATAAAATTATTAAGTATTTTACAATTAGCAAATTTTAATTCTGAAATTGGATTTTAAAGTCAAATGTTTGGATTTACCTACTTAATCTGTTACGTTACGAAAACACTTGACAATTCCCAATGCCGAATTATATTATAAATAATTTGAGTGGTTTTTAATAATGGATAGGTTTTTAAGTTTATTTTTATTTTTCCAACTCAGTGAAGGGGTGAAACCCCCTTCCCCTGAATTGAACAACTCCCCTGGTTATGTCAAGGACAGTACAGATTATTCATTGTATGCAAAATTTTATTAATTTTTAAAAAATAATTTCAATTTTAAAACATAATTTTTTTTCAACTATTAAAAAAATAAAAGAAAAACAGCAATGAATTAACTTATGCAGTTCTTTTGTCGTCTGCAATGCATTAATTTAAAATCTAATCTTTTGAATTTTATACTTGATCCTCGAGTCTATAATAACAACCCCAAAGATGTACGAATACTGCTGCACATAAAGTAATTGTTGCATCATTTAAGAATGATTCAGTTTTTAAATAAAATAAAAATTTTCAACTACTCAAACATAAAAGAAAAAAACTGCGTAATTAGTTTATGTATTGCAGTGTTTTTATTTATACAATCTGCATTACTTTTTTTCTGAATTCATTGCTTTATTTGAGTTTTTAATGGGAATATAAACGCATCTGTAAAACAGCTGAGTAACTGTTGCGTATTAATTATATATTGAGATTTTTTAAATGGTTTTAATTTCAAAGCATCATAACAGTTTTCAGTTAATAAAAATTTTCATGAAAAAATGTGAGGAATTTGTTAATTTAATGAAGCTTTTTACATAATCTGCAATGTATAAATTTTAATTCATGGTACCTTTTCAGTTTAAAATGTAAATATATGAGTTATGGTTATTCATATTTCTCTTCCATGGTTTTCTAATCCCATTATTCTCCAATTTATTGGCATTAAAACATGCAAATTTTTAAACAATGGTACTGTATGTACAATGGTATTTTATGGAATAAATGTGCGCATTTATGCAGTTATGAGTATGTGTATTTTTAAATGAAAACGGTATTATATGCATTAAATATAAAATTTATGCAGTTATGAGTATTTGTGTTTGTAAAAGAAAATGGTGTGATAAGCATTAATTATACACATTTATATAGTTATGAGTATGTGTGTTTGTAAATTAAAATGTTATTATATGCATGGAATGTGCGCATTGATGCAGTTATGTGTGTTTGTTAATGAAAACGGTATTATACGCATTAAATGCACACATTTATGCAACCAGGTTAATAACCAACACTTTTTTATAATAATATATGGAAGTATTGTTGTAATATATGGAAACTGGCTGTCAAGAGGCCTACATGTGAAGAAAGGTTAAGAACCTCTAATTAAATGATTTTTAAACTAGAGTGTTTAGCTGAACTGTGATTTTAGCTGTAGTGCTAAGTGAATTACCGGACTTCCTGTTCATTTGCTTACGCTCAAAGTATTTTTAGCAAATCTGTTCCTTTACTTTGTCGTTTTCGCCTGCTGAGGGATTTTTCAGAAACTTTTCCTTAAATAAAGCATCTTTCAGAAACAGTACTTGGTTTAATGATGTCCGTTCTGTTGTAATTGGGATGTTATCATTAAACTCGAGTTATTAGTCCTTCTTTATGGTTTCGACATCAACCTTATATTTTTACAGGTAATATATACATTAAATATACACATTCATGCAATTACGAGTATTTGTGTTTGTAAATGAAAACGGTATTATACGCATTAAATACGCACATTTATGCAGTTATGAGTACGTGTTTCTAAATGAAAACGGTATTAATGCATTAAATATGCACATTCATGCAGTTATGTGCATTTATAGATGAAAACAGAATTATATGCACTAAATATACACATTTATGCAGTTATCAGTATGTGTGTTTATAATTGAAAATCTTAGTATATTCATTAAATATATACATTTATGCAGACTTGAGTATATGCATTTGTAGATGAAAAATTAATTATAAGCATTAAGTATACCCATTTATACAGTCATGAGTATGTTTGCTTGTAAATTAAAATGATATTATACGATTTAAATATATACATTCATGCAGTTATGATTATGAGCATTTGTAAATGAAAACGGCAGCTTAAAGAAGGGTGCAAAAATTGAAATAGCGAGCATAAGCAGTCTTATTCGGTGTTTTTAATATAGACGCATATTTCAATACAGAAAAGTTTCGAAGATATTATATGCACTATAAAAACATATATGAATTTGCGCATTCATGAATGAAATGAAAACGGAAGCTTTAAAGAAAATTTAAAATACATTAATCTTAGATACTGCTAGTCAATTAATATAAAAGCATATTTCAATACCTATGAATACTTCTAACAGCAGTTATTTGTGTTTAATGTTTTTATATACAATATAAAAACACATACAGGAATTTATATGCATGTGTATTTGCTCGTGAAAATGTCAGCTTAAAAGAAAGTAAAAAAAA
Organism: Dolomedes plantarius; assembly: GCA_907164885.2. Taxonomy (NCBI): domain Eukaryota; kingdom Metazoa; phylum Arthropoda; class Arachnida; order Araneae; family Dolomedidae; genus Dolomedes; species Dolomedes plantarius. The sequence goes on along the minus strand of OU015499.1, from coordinate 26,332,110 downwards.
AATTATCTTGAACACTTCTATTCAAAGTCAGTTAAGGCTGCTGTGTACTAACACTATTGGATTCGCTTACCTTAGTGTTAACCTATGAATGTTAACCTATGGAGAAAATGTGTCAGAGGATTGCCGACTTGGATTGAAAGATTATTTTTTTTTAAATGTACTCCTTAACAGAGAAAGACATTTTACACCTTGGGGTATTTTACGTTTTTTAAAAAAAGCAAATAATATTTTAAATTTTAAATTATTCGACGGAGGGGAAAATCTGGTATTGTGTGTTTTAAACGCTCACAAATTTCTTTGGTGGACGAAATTTAAAAAAAAAATGAATCCTGTGGTAATTTTGCAGAAAAGTCGAGGCTATCTGAAAATACCATTTTTATTGGATAATCAGCATTTATGTAGCTGTAAATAATAGACACATTTTCTCCATAGGTTAACACTGAGGTGAGAGAATCCGATAGAATTAGTGCACAACAGCCTTAATAAAGAAGCATATTTTAATAGAAACGAATATATCTGATAGTTATTATATATATTTAATAGTTATATATATATATATATATATATATATATATATATATATATATATATATATATATATATATATATATATATATATATATATTATATATATATATATATATATATATATATATATAATATAATATATATATATATATTCTAAAAACACATATATTTATATATGTGCATGTGTGTTTGTTCGTAAAAACGGAAGCTTTAAATATAATAGTTAATTTCAGCACTTATTTTCAACGTCAGTTAATATAGAGGCATATTTCAATGCTCAAAAATTTCTAATAGAACTACCTTTTACTTCAATTATTTAAAAATCTACTTAAAATACAAATTTTTTCTAGTTAGATGACATAACCACCTCAGTTATCTGTTATCCACCATGAAGAGAACGGAATTTGTATGTCTTTGCAAGTGGTTTGGTGTTTTAAAAATAGTTTTCATCCCTATTTTTAGTAGTTTTCATAATGTTTATTAATGTTCATTATGTTCATCAAAGTGGTATACTGCTTCAAGCTTAAATTTTCAGATTAAGTCATTTTCAATTAAAGTCATTTCAAAGAATTGGATTTTCCTTAGCGGGGAGTTAACACATACAGGAGACTATCCACTATTCTTATATTTTAATAGCTTATTTAATTTTCAGAAAAGTTAAAAATTTCAGAAGAACGGTAAAAAACTTGGAAAAAATCATTTAATATTTTCCTCAAAATAAACCGTAAAAGATGTAGGAAAAAAAAATCTCTTTTATACCACCCACCCACCGCACTTTAAAATCGTATCACCGTAAATATTTATTTAATTTCTATGCGTTTGCAATCGGTTTGGTTATTTTAAAAAGTTTCCATCCCTATTTTTGTAGTTTGTGTCATGTTCATTGATGTTCGTCATTTTCATCATGTTTTATCTATGTTCATCAAAGTGGTATACTGCTTCAAGTTTAAATTTTCAGATTAAGTAATTTTTAATTAAAGTTATTTCAAAGAATTGAATTTTCTGCAACGGTTATTTAACACATACAGGAGAATATCCACTATTCTTATATTATAATAGCTTATTTAATTTTAAGAAAAGTTAAAAATTTCAGAAGTATGAAAAAATTTTAAAAATGGCATTTAATATTTCCCTCAAAATAAACCTTAAAAGATGTAGGGAAAAAAATCACTTTTATTTTTATGTGTTTGCAAGCGGTTTGTTGTTTTTAAAAAAGTTTTCATCCTTATTTTTAGTAGCTTTTGTCATGTTCATTGATGTTCTACATGTTCATCATGTTTTATTTATCTTCATCAAAATAGTATACTGCTTCAAGTGTATATTTTCAGATTAAGTCATTTTCAATTAAAGTCATTTCAAAGAATTGAATTTTCCGCAACGGTTATTTAACACATGCAGGAGAATATCCACTCTTCTGATATTATAATAACTTATTTAATTTTCAGAAAAGTTAAAAATTCCAGAAGTATGGAAAAAAGTTTAAAAAAAGCATTTAATATTTTTCCTCAAAATAAACCTTAAAAGATGTATGAAAAAAATCTCGTTTTTTATTCCCCCCACCCTCCGCACTTTAAAATCGTATCACCGTAAATAAACACAGTATATTTCGCTATTCACTCCATCCTCTCCTGCTTACACTCTAAAGAAATAACCATTTAGAAGGAAAAAAAACAATACCTTTCTCGCGGCTGCAAAGAAAGCACTCCTCCTAAGCACTAGATAAGAATCCATTAACTTGGGTCTTTTCGCAATTCTCGCATAATAAATAAACAAACGCCCCCCTTATAGTTGCAGAGGAGGGTAAGGAAAAGTATAAAAATGAATTCATTCATAACGCCCTCTTTCCCACCTATCGCGAGCACCTTGCAGAAATTAATGGCCGGCCAGGTTTTGCTGAATAGGTTAAAAAATGACATCCCCAAAAATCGAATAAATTACCCGGCGGAGATAAGACAATCTCTTTCAGGCAAAAGCTTGAAGGAGCTGGAAAGAATCAGAGTGCGGTTTACAGGGAGGAAGTAGATCCCTGGAAAATAATATTATTCTTAGCCAGGGAGTTGGAATTAGATTTATTTCGCATTAGGCGGTGTTAAGAGTTAGTAAAATTTAGGACTCGCAGGTGATGGTCGTATGTTTCTTGAGTTTTGTTTACTTCCGCTGCGTTGGAAATTTTAGTGGCTTTTAATTTATGTAATTTGACGTTTGTGGGTCACGAGCTTGGCTCTGTGCTAGAATAATATTCTTACTTATTTCTTGAACTGAAATTAAGCATTTTAAGGTTGGATTAAGGGCATTTATTTGAAAACTGTTTGCATATAATGGTGAGATGATTCTAAATCTAGCCTAACACACTACTGAAACAATAATTTTATATTTATAAAAAGGGATCCGAAGTAGACTGGTTGTAGCGGGTTGGTGTGTGTGTGTGTGTGACTTATTCCACCCGCTCTAGCCGTAGGCTAGACCAGGTCCAAGAGGCCAAAAGTTACAACGAAATGGGAAACAAGCAAAGGGTCTGTATAAATACCTTCCTTGGCAAGCCCCAGGGAGCTTAAAATATGGTCAGGAGAGGCTTCAGCAGTATTGCACTTGGAGGAAAAAGGGTAACATTTTTGCCCCTGATTGTAAACAAGACATTTTTGGTGTCCACTAGCAAATCTGCTAATGGTGGTCTGTATCCATCTGTCGCCCTTGACAGTAAGGACACCACCAGGAGATTTTCTGTCGTACCAGTGGTGTGGCGGAGGGATTTTCCATGATTGCTGGTCAAGTTTTCTTCTTGAGTAAATTTCAAGATAAGTCAAAGTATCTCGAGAAGAAATAGGAAAAGAAGCTCCATCCTTAGCAAGAACATCAGCAGCCTCATTTCCAAAAAGTCCTATATGAGACGGTACCCACTGTAGATAAACCTCATGTTGTTGAGAAAGATCTTTGAGGATCTCCAGTATCGAAAGTGAAGCTTTATCTCCAACTGTTGTCAGCTGCTCAAGTGCTGAATGGCACTCGGCTGTCAGTTAGGATTCAACTATCACGATGAGAAGTTTCAGTTTTAATAGTTTTCAATTCCTCTTCAATGGTAATAAGTTCAGATCTGAAAACTGAGCAGTAATCTGGATTCCTAAACTTGTAATGATTTAAGTTAGTAGGGATCTTGATAAAAACATCACTGCCGCAGGCATGGTGCTCCTCTTTACTGCCATCGGTATAAATCTGAATAGCAGTATGAGGGATTTGATTTAGGATTTCATGAGCAAGCTGATGTAAGTATTCTGGTAAGTCACATTTTTGTTTGTGAGGGACGAGAGTTCTGTTGGAAATGAACGCTAGGCAGACCCTCCGGAGGGTTGACAATTGGCCTCAAGGAGTGCCTTTCAACATTTTGGTCCAATAAGCCCATTAATTCTATCTGAGAAAAAGGACTATTTCTCCTTAATCTTTGGTTGTTTGACCAACTTTTGAGGAATGAAGATGTTCGCGTTGGTCTTGACTGGTTAGAATCCCGACGACGCCATTAAATACAAAGAAACTTCTCTATCCGGCCACCCCTATTCAACATCCACCCCTCAAAACGGCCACTTTTTAAGGAACTATTAATGGCCGCCATAGAGAAATCGATCCCTATTTGACGGCCAACCTCCAAAACGGCCACTTTTTTTTGAAGCCATGACTCGCCGCCTTAGAGAATTTTCATTGTACTTTCGTGTCTGGGCCGGATATGGGCATGGTAATTCCGTAGACCGGAAAATCCTTCTATGAGATCAGAGAGGGACGAAGAAGGTACGATCTCCACAGATATTACCCCTGGGGATGCTCAGTCAAAAAGGAGGTGGCACCACAAGTTCCTCCTCCATCGTATAGGTGCCATCATATAGATGCCATCGTATAAGGGGAAAAGGAGGTTCACCTATACGATGCCCCCATTGAAAGCAACCAACGATTCTCGGATTTAGTTCTAAATGGACAAGTAACCCGCATTGGAAAACAACAACAATACCCATTTAAAAAAATTGTAAAAAAAAAGGAAATTACTCAGATTAAACGATACTTATATCTATTTCAAAGAAAACATATCATGCACACAATGAACTTTGATATTGTAGCAACCTTATACATATAACGGAGTTATGTCATAATATATCTGGTGCAAAGAAAAAAGTCTAGAAAAAACACCTTATTGTCCAGAAAAAACTCTTTTAAACATTTAATTTAATTTCTTAAATAATTAAATTAATTTCTTTTAAATCTTTAATCTTTTTACTTTATATTGATTAAAGTTACTAGTTTATTTCAAACATGATACTATTTTAAACATGTGACAAAAAAACTGTTGGCATTCTAACCAGGAGATTTGCAGTTATCCTGTATGTGTTACGTCACCGTTGAGAAAAATCCATTTCTCTTTGAAATGACTTTAATAGAAAAGGACTTAATATGAAAATTTAAACTTGAAGCAGTATACCACTTTGATGAACATAAATAAAACATGACGAACAGGATGAACATCAATGAACATGACAAAAACTACTAAAAATATCGATGGAAACTTTATTTAAATCACCAAACCGCTTGCAAACACATACAAATTCTGTTCTCTTCGAGATAGGTAACACATAACAGGGGTATTTATGTGACAAACTAGTAATTCCGCTACAACAGAAAATTTAAGATGCTTGGTTACGCCGCAGTAGATCAAGTGGGGCCTTGGGCAAATATACGACAAATATTGCTTTGGGGTTCCCCCATCCAAAGGTTTTCGTTTTGTCCTTTACTGCTTTTAACATCCTTTCATATATTTTGTACCTTTATATCACTGTTTTAATAAAACATATTTTCAGTTTTTGTTATCATCACTGACTTAATATCATATTTGACTGGTTTTATCATCTATTTTTGACGTTTATGTCATCTCTTATATTGGACTGTTTTTTTTTACCTTCTATTTTTTAACTGTTTTTATCTTCTATATTGCACTCTTTTATCTTCCATATTGCATTGTTTTTATCATCTTCTATAGTGTTCTGGTTTTATTTTGTATACTGTTGTTTTTGTATATTGTACTGTTCCTATCTTCTGTTGGACTGGTTTTGTCACATTTTAGATTTGCTTTTTATCTCATAATTTTACATCGTTGTCATCACCTTTAATTATTATTCTTTCGATATATAGTTATAACGATTACGTGCCATTTTGACTTTGTGTCATAAAACCGTAACCAAACAAATATTGCTCTTGAAAAAATGTAACATCATCAGAAATACAGTAAATAAAGTTTGTAATGTCAACATCTTGTACCCCCCCCAAAAAAATGGTGTGGGCTAGATGTGAAGATTGTCATTCAACATTATAGTTCCTCACATGTCCAGGACAACTTAACACAGATTAGGTTTGATTTGGTTTGGTTTGGAGCGCTACAGTCATTTTTTGCTACACGAGGGTTAATTAGACCGGTACCTACTGCTTAAAGCCGAATGGCTACAAACGTCCATGCCAAGAGTGGGATTCGAACCCACAGACTCTGGTACCGAAAGCCAGCGCCCTAGCCATTCGGCCGGCAAACACAACACAGATTAGGAAATGTACGGATTAGGAAATTCAAGGTTCGAGATCAGATCCGAGTATTCAGTTCCTGCAACGGTACTTGAAGAAAAATCATTTATTTTGAGTTTGGTTATACCAATGAAAGACTAAACCTATTAAAAACTGCCTAAAATAACTGCAAGATGATTTGTAAATTGGTTAGCTTTGAAAAATTTTACGAAAAAGAGCATTTCTGTTAAAAATTTATGTTTGCAGGAAAGATAATAATAAAAGAAATTAAAACCACATTATTTTTTGTTTGCTTATTAATGTGTCCACATATTGATTATGCAATGTATTAGAATATCACGAAACTCTTTACGAATATTTTAATATTCATAATTTCCGCCAATTTTTTTTTAACGTTCTGCTATTATAGTCTGCCTTTGTGGTTGTAAAATTATTTGAAAGTCAAAGAAAAGTCTTTATCAGTAAAATAAAATCCTTTAAAATTTCAGTCAATAATTCGTTAAAAGTAGTCTAGAATCTTAAATTTTGTGACCAACTGTTTAGAAATTCATCAATTATGGTCGTACTCTCGCTTCTTCTATTTTTTTTTTTTTTTTTCGTAAATATCCTAGCACAGGGAATCTCTATCCAGAGGTATTAGTGTTATCTTATCTTTTCATATGACTGTTATTATCACTTTTATTTTTAACTACTTATATATTTTACTGCTTTTATAACCTTTGCCTTTCCTTCTGTCAATTCTAGATATCACTGCCTTTACACTTATCATTGCATTTTCACCTTTCAAATATCGCTGTCTTTTTATATATTTTATATATCATTACTTTTATGCTTTATATAAATCATTGTTGTTTTTATCTATATATATAAAACATTTCCGTAACTGGCTGACTCATTGACTTTTTCGAATCTTTACCTCTATTTTCTGATTTCTGGTGAATTTTTAAAGATTAAATTTTAGAATTTAATTTATTAAATGCTCATCACGTGATTTATTTTTCTGGTACTTTAAATAAATTTATCGTTACGTCATAACAATGAAATAGACAGTAAAATATATTTTTTTTTCTTGCTAATGCGGCAGACGATTGGACATTATCCAAAAAAATATTAAAATATAGTAAAAGGTATGTTCCTCAAACTGTACTATATTAACTGTACTATATTCTTTAGTATGTCCTATTACATTTAATTTGAATATTTCTTTCTACATTATTTTGCCTATAAAATATCCCTTACGATTTTTTTATAAATGTACTTTTTTACATTAATTGTATACATTGATCGTCGTATTAATTATAAATAAATATATAAATATATATATTGGCATTAATTGCATACATTGACCGTTGTATTTAATTTGAATGTACTCCGCAGCGAAGTGCGGGTTTTCAGCTAGTCTTATATATAACTGCTTTTTAACCTTTTTATATATCATTGCTTTTATTACCTTTACTCTTGTTATTATCCACCTTTGTTTTCTACAGCTTTTATATACATAGTTCTGATTTGACATGCGTTTGGCGCAGCCTCTCTTAATTAGACCTTGAGCCAAAAAATGCAAACCAACCAATCAACCTAACACAGTAAAAAAAACAAAATTTAAATGGGCGTGGTGGCCCAGTTGGCAAAGGCAACGAACCAGTGATCTGAACGTCTCTGGTTCGATGCCGATCGCTGACAAATCCACCGCCGTGTACTCTAATGGCAGCTGGTGCAGGAAAAATCTGTCGTTGCTGCAATGTCCTCCAATTTCTCAAAATTATAGCTGGAGGTCCAGTGTCAAGTGTACCGGTCTCGTCGCTTGATTCAGTTCAAAATTACGGGGTCCTTTAGCGAAGTTGGATCCCAACCCTTGTGGTGCTATTTAAAATCGGAGCCACACCACTCTGCCCAATAGCCTTTATGGACTTTATTTGATATACTGCCGGTCAAGGGGCATAAGCCACAACAACAACAACAACAAAGTTTAAATTGAAAGTACACTATATCTAAAATCATGATGAGTACATAATATTTTTAAAGCCCAATCACCATGCGTTTCTTTAATACCTTTTTAATTGACATTGCGGTTTATTCATTTCTTCCTCACTAAATTTTTACACAGATAGCTTTAATTTATAAGAGCACTATTACTGATCCTATTTTTAAAGTAAAGTAAAATACACACCGTTTTGTTTCGTCTGAGTAATTAGCTTTCTTTTATTCATTAGTTAATAGCATTCTTTATAATCTTTTGTTCATTTAAATTCGCTCTCTATCCTTTTAGCATACGCTTCCATCCTGTGCAGGAAAAGTTAAATGCTGGTATGCTTCGGATGATTTATGAGTATTCTTTTGTTCATTAAGTAGATTCTTTGTGATTTTTTACGCTTTGAAATTGGTAGTCGTTTTATTCTTTATGCATTCACTACTGTCTTTTTAAACCTGAGATTCTCTTCTTTTAGTAATTAGCATCAGGTTTTGATTTTAATTAATACTATTATGTTCAATAGAATTAGTATTCAGTGTATTTATTTTTACAACTAGTTCCATAATTACAGTAGAAAAATCACTTAATTAGTATTACTATTAAGAGAAATTTGTGTTAAATTTTCGTATTGTAATAATGGTATTTGTTGTAAAAATGAATAAAAGGAATATTCTTTTTTGTAACTAATATAATCAATACAACAGAAAAGTTTAACACATAGGTTTCTCTTAATTAGTATTATTATTAAGAAAAAAACCTGTGCTAGAAATATACCATTATTACATTTTTTCTATTCTAATAATGGCATAAGTTGTAAAAAAGAATAGATGGAATTTCTTTTATTACAACTGATACCGTTATTATATCAGAAAAGTTCAGCACATAGATTTTTCTTAATAAGTATTATTTTTACGAGAATCCTATGAGCTGAACTTTCTATTGTAATAATGATATTAATTGTAAAAGAATACCTGGACTATTCTTTTTTTACAGCAAATACTGATATTACAATAGAAAAGTTCAGCACATAGGTTTCTTTTAATTAGTATTATTATTAAAAGTACGTATTTAACTTTCTATTGTAATAATAATATTAATTGTAAAAATAATACAAGGAATATTCTTTTTCACAGCGAATACTGGTATTACAATAAAAATGTTCAGCACATAGCTATCTTTTAATTAGTATTTTTATTAAAAGTACGTATTTAACTTTTCTATTGTAATAATGATATTTATTGTAACAAGAATACAAGGAATATTATTTTTTACAACTAATACCATTATTACAATAAAACAATTCAGCACATAGGTTTCTCTTAATTAGTTTTATTACTAAGAGAAATCTATATGCTGAACTTCTCTACTGTAATAATGGTATTAGTTGCAAAAAAGAATACAAGGAATATTCTGTTTTTACAATTAATACCATTATTAAAATAGAAAAGTTTAGTACATATGTTTATCTTAGTTAATATCATTGTAAATCGAAATAAATATGCTGAACTTTTCGATTGTAATAATGGTATTCGTTGTAAAAAAGAATACAAGGAATATGATAAGTATTATTTCATAGATAAATTTACTCATTAGAATTAAATTTTCTTTGCATTATTTTTTATATGTAGTTTACATTTTTTGTATACCTTTTTACTCAGAACTATTCCTAAGGTAAAGAAAATATGCCCGTATGGCTCCAGCACTGTTAATTAATATTTGGCTATTTTCTTCTTGGTTAAATAGAAGATTTACACTTTTTTTTCATTTCGTACAAAGCAGTTGCAGGTAATATTCTACATCTTAACTCGTGAGAGAAAAACATTTAATTTAAAATTCATAAATTACTAAAATTAATATGGCAACGAGTGCCTGAAACAATTGCGCCTTTGAAGATTCACGGCAACAGAGCTCCACGTGTGAAATGGTGGACATCCATTTTCTCCCCTTTGCTTTTCACGTGGGGGCATCAGTGACGTTGTATGGGCAAAACTACAGAATACTGGCCACGACCCAGAATTGACGTTGACGCAATTTTCGTTAATATAAAGTATTCAACAATTTTGAATTATTTTTTTTTTTTGTAAAATCAGATATCAGATAAAATAATTAATAATTTCCATGTATACCAAATTTGTACGTCATGATAGTAAAAAATTTTATATAATATTAATGATTGAAATGAAGATAGGGGGTCTAAGTTGGATTCAACATGTTGAAAAAATCACATTAATGCTACTATGCCACTAAAATGAATTAGGCTTGTTAAAAATAAACCGAGATAATTAATACTTTTAAAAACACGTAAAGCAGTAAGTCCACTAAAATACTGGGCACATATTTCCCCAAAAATGGACGAACTCACGTCCTTTAAAAAGCTATAGAATTAAATAATTATACTCTATTCACGAATCTATGCATTTTTCATCTGCCATTCTTCATATAAGAAACGTATGCAAACGAATTTTTAAAAATTATTTTATCATTCCGATTTAACTCCTTAGCGGATTGACAACAAAGAAGGGTGATAAAAATTAGCAAGTTCTCCCAAGTGTTTAGCCATGAGCAGCGAACTGTAAACCTTTTTTTTTTTGTATTTTTTAGTATATCATACGCCAGTTGACGTTTCTAAAATCGTTTCTGCAGAAGTGATCTTTGAAATATTTTAGAATCCTAACCAATAATATAAATACCATATTGAGATGCTATTGTAGCAGGTTCGCATTTTCAAAATACTTTTGTAGATGTAATAAAAAATAATTGCAGCGCAATGCATTTTCTTACGGCTATCGATAATGGACGTATTACAATTTTCTCCTGATTTATATGAATACCTAAAAAAGGTGAGATGTAATCGCTCTCTGAGAATGCCAATTAAATAAAGGAGATTATACTTTTTTCCGAGCAGAAAGGCGATGATGCATTACAAGGACGTTCTTACGCACTTAAAGGGTGAATAATTTCTGCGAGCAGGTGGATCATTGGCGAATATTTCTACCCGGGCTCTTGGTTTTTGTGTAATGAGGCATGAACTGACACCAGCTATAACAAGAGTTTTTTGTTCATTGATACCACGGAGTAGCGATGCAAGATGGGTGTCCCTGACCGCACAATTGAATTGGGACAAGTGAAGCTTACTTAGCTATTTAATTTGGATGCCACAATATGGCGGTATTCAAAACATACGACAGTTAACAGTGCAGTTTTCTTTTTATTAAAGTATCTTCGATGTTTTTGAAAAAAATAAATAATTTCTTTTCTTAACCTTAATTTAAATTTTCTCTCGATAAAAAGCAGATAATAAATATGCCGTGATATCTGGGTTGCCATAATGTGAATCTCATTGACTCCACGTTTCAGTGCTTAGGACCACACCTCTCGTAGGTTTACTCTATCATTGAGACATTATCGTTTCTGACTTGAATGTTTGTTTCCTCAAAGTAATAGCTTGTTGTAGGTGTTTGTTATGGGTACATTTCGGTTTCCTGTATTGTTTGTTCTACAGCTGTTTTAAAAAGGCACTCAGGATAGTAATTATTTGAGTTTTTTGTGGTGCTGAGTTACGAAAGATTCAAAGTCAGTAAATTTTAAGATTCATTTTTGTTATTTATGTTTTTGCAGTAGCGAATAGTTATATGATCATGTTTCTCGGTAATTATAATGATCACTTTAATATGACTTTATAATCATATTAAATGTAATGACAAATTTTTTCCCCGTAATTTTTCAAGCTTTTCTTAATCTAGTAAGCACATTGATCATAAAAGGATAACATTTATATCGAAATAAATCAATTATTTCGAGACATGAGCAAAAGAAAATAGCATTTTCACTAGTTATTTTTTTTGGCGTTAAATTACCGATTATGTGGAATTTTATATATTAAGAAGAAGTCTAAAACCAAATAGTTTTCCTTTTAGTGTCACATTTCAATAGTTTGTGAGGTATTAGTATATTTTTTCTTTCTAACTAGTGTTAAGTTGAATTCAATCCCGATTCTCTTCGTAAAAACCTAGTCTTCGATGAAACTGGTACATGAATGGAAATCCTTCAGCATATGCTAATGATGTAGTGCGATATAACCAGCTTCTAAAATATAGCTACAATATAGTCTCTAAAATATAGTCTTACAATGATACATATGCATCTATTTTGAAAACAAACGTTTTTTCAATAAGAGGCTGAGAGGCTTAAACCGATTGTTATCGATTTCTTCATACCTAAGATTTCAGGCAATATTTCTCAATACCTTATAATCCGACTTTTTCCTGCACAAGCATGAAATTTTATCAGATGGTTAGCACTGTCACGTTCCTTAATATTTTTGCTTCATGACATAGAAAATAATGTTACCTCACTTTTATTTTGATAATTTTGTCTTTATGTAAAACACAACTATGACATTGTTATAAAAAAATTATGAACTTGCGGCAAAACAAATCATTCTACAGAGGCTGTTCACACATTTTTTAGACGATGTAAATTGTATTCACAAAACTAAATAACATAAAATTCTTGTGTTTTAAATGTTCTATTTGACATCCCTTATACTGAACTATATTTCGACACCGCAATTTCCAGGATAATAATGCCTTTTGAAGTGTCAGAAGAGGTATTCTATCCCATTCCTCCTGAACAGCTTTCCAGAGTCCTGTAAGGCTTTTGGGACGACGTTTCGATAATGCAGATTTTAAAAGTCCGAAAGCACAAAAATCCATAGGTGATACATCGGGAGATTTAGTAGGGATATCGGTGAAGGGTATGGCCTTAATACCAGTTTTTTGTTCCATTTCTTTTAGGAAATTTACAGTGGATTTTGATGTGTGACTGCTAGGTTTATCCTGATGGAGTCTCACAGATTGATGGCACTGTGGGTAAAGCGATGGTATTTCATTCAGAAAAATTGGCGATAAAATATGTTCCTGATAGTATTTGGAGTAAATCTTGACATTTTTTTCCACTCTCTTTACTTTTAACTTGCCATTATAAGAAAAACCAGCAACAATCATGAATCCCTTAGAAAACCTTTCTTTCGATTCTTTGAACCATGTACTTAAATTTTTTTCTCCCCTTTTATGATAATAAATGGCTCTTTTTTTGTTGCAATCATTTAAATACACACATGATTCATCTATTGTGACAATTGTTTTCCATTTTTCTTTGGATAAGTGTTTCTCATATAGAATTCTGCAGCGTGTCCTGCGTTCAGCGATATGATTTGGAAGAAGACGATGCACATTGCGTTTTTTCGCTTTCTTAAGATTTGAATCAACGTTTATCATTTTGTTTACAGTGGACACCGAGCATTTTAATGATTTTGTGACTGTCCTTTGACTAGGGGGATTTTCTTTTAACATTAAACAACGTACCTTTGCAATAGTCGAAGATGTCCGTTTTTTCCTTGGATACTTGTTTGGAATTTTTGTCCCACTTGAGGCTCCAATTTGACGTTTTTTTTTCCTTTCTTGTTGACGATATTACCTATCGACGCTTTAGATATCATAAAACCCTGACTCTCACATCGCGTTTGGATAACGGAGTATGCATATTTCTCTTCGGAAAGAGCATAAATGTAGCCTTCGAACCACTGCTTTGTTAAAAACGCCATTTTGAATAAAAACAAAACTTTCAAGCCGCAGATTATAATTTTGACATTTAAAAACATAGTACAATTGCAATTATTTCTTTTGCAGCAAACGGTTTTTTATTACCGCTTACCAAAATCGTCTAAAAAATGTGCGAACAGCCTCTGTATGTGTACGAAATTTCTCGACGTAACATTCTTCAAAACGTGTAAACAGCAATTCATTAGTGATTTTTGTTCATACGCATGGCTTAAAACAATTTTAATTTTAGAAATAAAATTATTTTTAGATACAATCAATTTCTTCATGCCAAAGATGTTTATCAAAATTAGAAATGGCTGGAAACGAAATAGGGTAAATCATTTAGCTCTGAAACAATACTTCTGAATACTATGTATTTTGATAGAAAATAAACATTACCTTAAAACTTTCTCATTGCCATGAAACTTTGTTAACTGGTAAACATTATGACACCACATATTTTTTTTTATTACGATACGTAGAAATTTTGATAGTTTTGTTTTTAATCTGGAAACCACTTCTGATATTTGTTTAGAGATTTATGTTAAATCTATAATTCAGTTTAGAAATTAGTCTGAAGTCTTATCTTGAAGTCTACGCAAATTTAAAGCAATCTAATAAATTACTTTTCGGGAAAATGCAGTTTACATTAGAGTTGTTTCACTCTTAGGAATTGCGTTTTAGGCATTCCATTAATCAAGAGTTTAATGATTGAAAAATTTCACATATCATTTATAAAAAGGCCTGAGACACATTTTTTTATTTATAAAAAAAACATTCTAAAATGAATGATTTTTTATACACAAATAAGTGGTTAATGATCACTTTAGATATAAAAAATACATGAAAGTAAGTAAAGTTTCTTCGTAAACTTCTTAATTTAATAACTCTGTTTAATTCTTTTTATATCTGTTGAACTATGGCTTAATTTTTTTCACTTTTGTGTATAGTAGAGTTTCAAGTTAATAAGCATCCAGGATTTGCGAAAGAATTTTAATAAATTTGAAGGAAAAAAATTTTTTGCAAGAGATTTTGACTTTGGGGGGAAAATTTTTTTTAAAATCTCTCCACAAAATCAAAATTCAGATGACAATTTAACGGATAACAAAACCACAGAAACTGTGTAATAAGAATATTTACCCCAAAACTGGTGGAACCTATTAAGGAATAGAAAAATCTTAACAAATTGACTGTGGTTGACAGTATAAAAGACAAACAGTAAAGAGCTTTTTTGCTGTTAATTATATTGAACTAGCGGAATACCCGTGCTTCGGCTACGGAGTACATTCAAATAAAATGCAACAGTCAATGTATGCAATTAATGTCCCCTCCCCTCAAAAAAATATATATACTTATAAAAAATCGTAACGGATATTTTTATAGACAAAATAATGTAGATGATAATATTCAAATTAAATACAACGGTTTATGTACGCAATTAATTTGTATGTTTAATGTCCATAAAACATACTATTTTGAACTAGATTCTTAAAAAACGTTCATCTCAATTAGTCTAGTGGTTAAATTTATCTTTTACCGTATTTTAATACTTTTTTGTCAATTTATTTCGTTGCTATGCACGTGACGCAAAATTAATATAAAGTATCACAAAAGGAAAAGAAACCACGTGATCAGCATTTAGTAAAATAAATTCTAAAAATTAATCTTTAAAAATTCACCAAAAATCAGAAAACAAAGGTAAACATTTGAAAAAGATTCCATTATAAAGGAATTTTTAGGATCTTTCTCGTGATATAAATTTTATAACCCTCAAATTATTGTTTTAAATGCAAACTGAAAAAAAGTTACAAAAAGCTTAAAAATCTAATTTTAAAAAATCTAAGAAGAATTTTTGAAAAATCTGTCTTAATGCACCTCTACACTGTAAGAAGAATCGCCATGCGAAATTTCAACCCTTCAGGTCCAGCGGTTTGGTCTATGCGTTATTTGTCAGTCAGGTCAGTCAGTCAGTTACGGAACTGTTTTACATATACAGATTATTTTGAATTAATAAAAGTTTTTCTATCCCCTCACAGAAATAATATTGAGCTTTTCATAGACATCCCTTGCAAAGAATTTCAGATACATCCTTTAAAATATGGAAAATCATGAAAAATTCTAGTTCAAGATTAATGGACTCACAGCACTGATGTCCAGCAAGGTATTGTACTAAATTTATTAAAGTAACACACAAAAAATGTCTTCATCTTTTCATGTAATCTATATACAGTGCAATCTCGATCTATCGTTTTCGGAATCATCGGTTTCCCGTATGTGTCGTTTATTTCACTCAGTCCCGACGATCTTTGCTTTGTTCCCGGACGATCTTTGCTTTGTTCCCGGACGTGCTTTGCTTTGTTCCGGGATCTATCGTTTTCCCACATTTTTCGTTCAGTTCAGTCGGTCCCTTGAAAAACGATAGATTGTTCCGTGACGGACTGACTGACTGACAGATAACGCACAGACCAAACCGCTGGATCTAAAGGGCTGAAATTTTGCATGGAGATTCTTATAGCGTAGGGGTGCACTAAGAAAGATTTTTGAAAAATTCTTCTTAGATTTTTAAAAATTAAATTTTAAGCCGTTTTTGTAACTATTTTAAAGTTTGCATTTAAAATAATAATCTGTGGGTTATAAAATTTATATCACTAGGAAGATCATAAAAAATCCTTTAAAATGAAATCTTTTTCGAATCTTTACCTCCATTTTCTGATTTATGGTGAATTTTTAAAGATTAATTTTTAGAATTTAATTTTTTAAACTCTGATAACGTGGTTTCTTTTTTTTTTTTTTTTTTGTCAGACTTTAACTAATTTTGCGTCACGTGCATAACAACGAAATAGACAAAAGCAATATTTTTTTTCTTACTAATGCGGCAGACGATTGGACATTATCCAAAAAAATATTAAAATACAGTAAAAGAAATGTTCCTGAAACTGTACTATATTCTTTAGCATGTTCTATTAGATTTAATTTGAATATTTTCTTCTACATTATTTTGTCTATAAAAATATCCTTTACTGTTTTTTTATAAATTTATATATTTTTTGGCATTAATTGCATACATTGACGGTTGTATTTATTATTAATATTTTTTTTTTGTTTTTGTGTCATTAATTGCATACATTGACCGTTGTATTTAATTTGAATGTACTCCGTAGCGAAGCACGGGTATTCGGCTAGTTTTGTCTATAAAAATATCCGTTACGATTTTTTATATTAATATTTTTTTCTTTTGGCATTAATTGCATACATTGACCGTTGTATTTCATTTGAATGTACTCCGTAACAAGGCGCGGTTATTCAGCTAGTGATCGTATAAACACGCGGTTCGCGAAAAATTTTATAACAAGTTTTAATAAATTTGAGTTGTACCACTCCCAATTAATTCCTAATCCTTTCCTTCCAGCTTAATAGATAACATGACATAAACAGGAAAAATAATCCTATAACTTAACTCTCATACCTGTTATCGTGTAATCCTAGATCCGATCCTTCGCTGCCTAGCTAATTAATCACTACGAAAAGTATCCATGTCAACATTTCCCGTGAAGCTACCATGCGGACGTCCGCACTGTTGCATACGCACAACCCTAACTAAAAGTCTTCTCTCTACAGTTTCTCTCTCCGGATCGGAAAAGGAAAAAAAATGCAAAAAAAAAACCCTACAGAAACACAGAGAAAGAAAGAAAGAAGAAAAAATAAAAACATACGCTCTGAACGTAAACACGGTTCCTAACTGCCGGGTACAAAAAAGTAGTCCGTGTTGGGACCCTCCATCGCAGGGACTTATTATTAGGTTTTTTATTTGGTTGTTGATTCCCTAGCGGCTCGCCTTCCCCACCCCTTGTTAAAAGGACTCTTTCATCCCCTCATACCGACTGAGATAAATTCGGTTTACCACAGTTGGCATCTTATCGCTACGAGCTGCAAAGTTTCTTGCGTAATAGCTGTTCGCTTGTCGATAATTCGCCTAACAGAAATTCAAGCATATATTATGAAATATCAGAAGCAATAAGTCTACCGGTCAGAGGAAAATATAAAAGTAATTTCAGTGAAAAAACTGATGACAATTTGTATAGAATAGAGTTGATTCGGGTAAAATATATGAAATACGATAGCATAAAAGAGAGGGAAATTCAAACATAACTGAAGAGTTATAAGAAGCAGCAAGTCAGAGGAAAATATGTGTTTCAGAGAAAAAAAATTCATGAGGCATAGTATAGAACTGAGTTGATTCAGGTAAAATATATAAAATACAGTTGCATAAAAGAGTGGGAAATTCAAACATAACTGAAGAGTTACAAGAAACAGAAAGTCAGAGGAAAACATATAAGTGTTTCACACAAAAAAGAAATTGATTTTTCATAGTATAGAATTAAGTTGATTCAGATAAAATATATGATATACGGTAGCATAAAAGAGTGGGAAATTCAAAGATAACTGAAGAGTTATAAGAAGCAGCAAGTCAGGGGAAAATATTTAAGTGTTTCAGAGAAAAAAGAAATTGATGAGACATAGTATATAATTGACTTGATTCAAAATATATGAAATACGGAATTATTCATTGAATATTATTCATTGAATTGTAAAATATATGAAATACGGTAGCATAAAAAGAGTGGGAATTCAAATATAACTGAATAGTTACAAGAAGAAGAGAGTCAGAGGAAAACATATGTGTTTCACAGAAAAAAGAAATTGATTAAACATAGTATAGAATTCAGTTGATTCATGTAAAATAAATGATGCACGATAGCAAAAACGGTGGGAAATTCAAGCATATTTGAAGAGATATAAGGAAGCAGCAAGTCAGCAATCAAAGGAAAGTATAAAAGTGTTTTAGAGAAAAAATGAAGTTGAGGAAACATTGTATAGCATTAAGTCGATTCAGATAAAATATATTAAATACGTTAGAATAAAGAGAGAGAAATTTAAACATAAATTACAAAGTATAAAAAGCTGCATGTCAACTATTACAGGAAAATATAAAACTATGCCAGTAACAAAAAATTGATGTGAAATAATATAGAATTGAGTTGATTCAGGTTAAATATATGAAATACGGTAGTATAAAAGAGTGGGAAATTCAAACATAAATGAAGAGTTATAAGAAGCAGCAAGTCAGAGGAAAATATATAAGTGTTTCAGAGAAAAAAAGAAATTAATGAGACAGTAATGAATTGAGTTGATTAAGGAAAAATATATGAAACACTAGCATAAAAGAGAGGGAAATTCAAGCATATTTGAAGAGGTATAAGGAAACAGCAAGTAAGCAATCAAAGGAAAGTGTAAAAGTGTTTTAGAGAAAAAAAAGTTGATGACACATTGTATAGAATTAAGTTGATCCAGGTAAAATATATGAAATGCAGTAGTATAAAAGAGTGAGAAATTCAAACATAATTGATGAGGTATCAGGAAGCAGCAAGTCTCCAATCAAAGGAAAATATAAACGTGTTTTAGAGAAAAAAAGAAATTGATGAGACATAATTTAGAATAATGTTAATTCAGGAAAAATATATGAAATCCTGTAGCTTAAAGAGAGAGAAATTCAAACATAAATTACAAAGTATAAGAAGCGACATGTCAACTATTAGAGAAAAATATAAAAGTATGTCAGTAACAAAAAATTGATGAGAAATAGTATAGAACTAAGTTGATTCAGGTAAATTATATGAAATACGGTAACATAAAGAGAATGAAAATCCAACCATAAAATGGTGAAATATGAGAAGCAACACGTCCATGGTTAGAGGACAATATAAAAGTAATTTCAATGAAAAAAAAATGATGAGAAATAGTAAAAAATAAAGTTGTTTCATGTAACTTATATGAAATGCGGTAACATAAAGATTATGGAAATTCAAGCATAAATGATGAAATACGAGAAGCAACAAGCAACGATCAGAGGAAATTTAGAAGTATTTCAGTGACAAATAAAACTTGATGAAAAGTAGTGTAGAATTAAGTTGATTCAGGTAAAATACATGAAACTCGGTAGCATAAAGAACGGGAAATTGAAACATATCTTATGAGATGTAGGAAGCAACAAGTTAACGATTAGAGGAAAATAGAAATGCTTTAGAGAAAAAAATGATGAGAAATAGCATAGAATTAAGTTGATTCAGGCAAATTATACGAAATACGGTACCATAAAGATTGGTAATTTCAAACATAAAAGATGAGGAATAAGAAGCAATACGTTAGCTATTAGAGGAAAATATACGGGTATTTCGGTGACAAAGAAAAATTGACACGAAACCGTATGGAGATAGAACTGTATAGATGAAACTGTATAGAGAAGGGGTGTGCAAATTACGGACCACTACAAATATTTTTGTGGCCCGCCAAGACAGCCGTAAACTCCAAGACAGCCAGAAAAACTGCCAATATTCTATTTTATTTATATTTATTAATTTTTTAATACTATTTATACCTTTTCTGAAATGAAAAGTTAACTGATAAGTACAATAATTTTAAAAGGTGCGGCCCTCCGCTAACTTCCGTTTCCACAAAGCGGCCCCCAGACCAAAACAATTGCCCACCCCTGGTATAGCGGATTCATTGATACACATGAGTTATTGGGAATATGCTAGCATATAAAATTGAAAATTTGTGCATAAATAACGAAATTTAAAAAGCAATATGTCGATTAAATATAAAAGTATTTCAATAGCAAAAAAGAGACAAGATATCATGTAGGATTCACTTGATTCAGATAAATTATACGAAATACATTACCATATACACTGAAAAATACATAAAAGGCGAGATATAAGAAACAGCAAGTCAACGATGAAAGAAAAATGTAAAAGCATTTTCCCGAGAATAAAAATTGGCAAAAAATGGTGTAGTTTTTAGTTGATAGAGGTAAATCGTAGGAAATTCAACAACAGACATGGTGGAAAGAAATTTATACGTTGTTGACGGGATAAAAAACAGAAACATAAGGATTGTATAAGAAATTCAAAATGACCCACTGGAAAATCATACTGAAGTAGGATTCTGGTAAAAGTTTCTGAGAACTGAAATACACACTATGTAATAACAAATGACTTCTTAAAAATACACTTTAAAAGAATGCAGTCGAACCCCTTTATAACGAACTTCAAGGGACCAAAGGTTTTGTTTGCTATATCCGAACCATTAAGAAAAATGTTAGAGTTTACAAAATGTATAACTCATTAGTTGCTATGTATATTCAATAATGATGTATTGGAATAATGATAAAATCTATTAAAATTGATCATTAATGAATTAAATTGACTAAAATCGATTACATTACACTGACACAATACTAATTAAATTAACTAAAAATGAAGACAAATGGAAATAAATTGATTTTATCTTTAATTGTTGCTCACTGTTTTGATACAGAAATAATCGGTAATCTTCTGCTGGCTTGATGCCGATTTCAAACTCATTTTATGAATTTCTTTGTCCAATACACCAAATGACTCCAACACTCTTTCTTCCACTGTTTGTGTAGACTAAGGCTTATTAATTACACTCATCGCTGCTGCAGCATCTGAGATGGTAGAGATTTCATCGTTTATGGGCTCCTCTTCATCAGCATCAGAAGCAGAATCTTCGATTTCGGAATGATTCATTTTAATTTCTTCCACAATATCTTCATCAGTCGGATTTTCCCATTCATGAATTCATCATCACGTTTCGAACAACTGCACGCCACAATATGAGATTGATGAAATTTTGTGCTTTCTTCAACATTCGTTGCATCTTCAACATTCTTAAAAAGTTTTTTAAAAAATTCAGTTATTGACTGAAAAAACTGGTCGTTATAGCAGATTCTTAAGATTTCGGAGGTTCGCTATAAAAGGATAAATTAGAATTAAATACAATAGGAAAACGTCGGGACCAAAATTTTCGTTCGTTATACCTGTATATCAGGTTCGCTATAACAAGGCTCGACTGTAATAAATATTAAAAATACCTATCTTATTTCTTATTTCTAAATAACTTTTATTATGGAATTTAAAAAAGCTGTGCGTTTCTGCTATGCGTATTCCACAAGTATATAAATAACACCCACTATGATTTCATTATATGATTCCACTTCCCCCTTTTCTTTGACAGACGAACGAAATCCTTATGTCTACGCTTCTGCCGCCACCTCCCACGATGTTCTAAAAAAATTCTACTGTTTCCCCCCATTCATATCAGGGAGCTCATTTATATTTGAGAAAACGGTTCCATCAGCTGGAAAGGTTATCAAAGAAAAATATAAAAGCCTTTTCCACAGATTTTTGGGACGCCCATGATATAATCTGTATTGACTACTTGAAATGGGTAAATCAGTCACCGGTGAGTACTATGCATCATTGCTGGATCGTTTAAAGAGTGGAATTAACGCCCCATTTAGCGAAAAAGGGTAATTTTTCAACATGCAAAGCTCCGGCTCTTCGTCTGTGATTTTGGTGGCAAAACTATTGGAATTGCGCTACGAAATATTTCAGTGGCGCACTCAGGATTTAATCTTTTGGGGAAAACGGTTCCATCAGCAGGAAAGGTTATCAAAGAAAAATATAAAAGCCTTTCCCACTGCTTTTTGGAATGCCTATGGCATAATCTGTGTTGACTACTTGAAATGGGTAAATCAGTCACCAGCAGTGGCGCACCCAGGATTTTTTCTTGGGGGGGGGCCGAGATGAATGGATAAAAATATTTAAAATGCATGGGGGGGCCGAGATGAACGAATAAAAATATTTATAATGCAAAATCAATATTTCTACTTCTTTGGAGGGGGACCAGGGCCCCTTGCCCCCCCCCCCCCGGTGTGCCACTGGTCACCAGTGAGTACTATGCATCATTGCTGGATCGTTTAAATAGTGGAATTAAAGCCCCATTTAGCGAAAAGGGGTAATTTTCTATCATGCAAAGCTCCGGCTCTTCATCTGTGATTTTGGTGGCAAAACTGTTGGAATTGCGCTACGAAATACTTCAGTGGCGCACTCAGGATTTAATCTTGTGACGAAAACGGTTCCATCAGCAGAAAAGGTTATCGGAGAAAAATATAAAAGCCTTTTGCACTGCTTTTTGGGAAGCCCATGGCATAATCTGAATTAACTACTTGAAATGGGCAGACCAATCACCGGTGAGTACTATGCATCATTGCTGGATAGTTTAAATAGTGGAATTAACGCTCCATATACCGAAAAAGGGTAATTTTCGATCATGCAAAGCTCCAGCTCTTCATTTGTGATTTTGGTGGCACAACTGGTGGAATTACGCTACGAAATATTTCAGTGGCGCACTCAGGATTTAAACTTCAGGGGAGCCGAGTTGAACGGCTAAAGATACTTTTAGTCCGAAATTCAATAAAATTCATTATTTGTTCATAAAATTTTATTTAAATTATAAAATCCAGTTTTCTTTTCTTTTTAACGAGCTTTAGAATTTCCTCAGTAGTGGTTACATTAATCTATCTGTGTATATATGGCAAGCCAGTCCGCTTTATCGGGATTGTGTCATGGTAGACCTTAAATCTATATATTTAAGTTGCTAAGCCAATTTTTGGAGCAGTCCGTGAGAGAAAACTACTGCATCAGTTTACTTCATTTTGGTCTTAAACGAAAGATTTTAATCTATAGATGTGTCAAATTTGGTTTTTGTAGCCACAATTTCTATTAATTAGCGATAATTTACAATTACGAATTGCTTTCTGTGCATGCTTAGTGACATGTTTAAATCTGGGTTTAGATACTAAGCACGAAGCCGCATAAACACAATGATTTGTTTCTGTGCATGCGTAGCGACATGTTTTAATCTGGCTTTAGAAGCTTACTAAGCACGAGGCCGCATAAACAAGTTAATTTGTTTATTCCGAGGAATCTCTCTAGCTCTCCCGGTGCCATTTTTATTTTTAATTTTCTTTTTTGAGATATAGAATTCAGCCTGACGGAAATTGTTTAGTTCAATAGTAATTTTTTTAAAGTGTATTTCTCTGTTCTTAATATTATGATTTTCAACATTTGCCAATAATGTGTTGAGAATAATTTGTGTATTAGTACATTAATTTACTATCCAGCCATCTTGTTTTGACGGGTACCAACTAGTGTGTTTTTAAATGCGTAAAGTAGAAAATGACCTTACATTGGCGTATGTTGTTGCAGGAAGGGTTGCAAATATTTTTAGTAAGTTATAGATACTATGTTATATCATTTTGTCACACTTCGACACTGCATCAATGGCATTTTTGCATCCGTCCATTTGTCAGCCCAAACACTACTTCGTTCGCCTTGTGTTCACAACTGCCGTGATTAGTAAGAGCTATCGAGTTTTCTCTACCTTATGTGACCGCTAAGTCATAAGTAGTACAGAAATAGAAAACTTGACGCAACATAGACAACAAAAAATGAATTTTTAGAAAAATAATTTTGGAATATTTTCTATTGCTTTTCTTTACTTTTACTTTAGGGGGTGCCAGAGCCCCTTGATCCCTTCTCTAGGTCCGCGACTGAAATACTTCACCCACCATCCGTATTCTCCAGTATTGGACACTAGGATTACTTGTTTGAAATTCTGAATAATTTCAAGATAAAAAGAACTTTTTATATACCATGTTTTTAAATTTTCTGTTGAATCATATAAACTTGACAATTCTATGTAATAGTAAATACTTAAAAAAAAATTTTATGAATTATCCCATCAACTTGAAAGAAAATGAAGTTAATTGGAAGTTAACTTGCATTTAACTTTTCATTCCCGTTCCGGCCAATAGATGGCTGCACCAGTCTACAAAACCAAATTAACTGAAAATGACTGAAAATTAATTTAATTCTGATTAAAGATGGCTAAAAGTATTTAAAAATGCATTTTCATCATGTTCTGAGCTATTCTAAAAGTTTCAAATGTCTATATAGTCGGGAAGTTAGTTAAAAATCGATTGCAAGATTTGTACTTGACAAACACACAAACACACAAACAAGAAAGCAAGTTGATAAAAACATGGTAAAAATGTTCTTGCAAGGTAGAAATTTGCATGAATTTCAAAGTGATTATTGAAACTAATGATTATTTTGCAGAGTTGGACAAGTTTTACTTTATGAAAGGGATAAAAAAGGCTTGAAAATCGTCAGGCCAAATGTGTCGATCTTATAAGGAGATTAAATTAAAAAAATTTTCACAAAAAATCATTTTCATTATTTTGTCTCGTATTGACGACTCTCGTATTCTATACATTAATTATCCTTTAAATCATGAAAACAAAAACTACAAATTTTCGGATAGAAATGTATGTATGGCATATTTAATTTTTTTCTGTAATAAAAAAAAAGAATTTTTTAATATTAATTATTGTTATTATAAAATTATTTTTTTAGTTTTTTTTACTCTCTTTAAAGAAATTTGTTCCTTTGCTTTGATTTGGTTATTTTTGCTGGCACTGCGAAAGCTTCATTGTTTTGCATTATCAGTAAGATTGTTGTTAATTTTTGTTTTTACAAAATTATTTTTTTTAGTTTTTTACTCTCTTTAAAAAAGTTTGTTCCTTTAATTTGATTATTTTTGATAGCACTGTGAACGCTTCATTGTTCTGAACTATCAGTAAGTTTTTTGTTATTTTTTTTATAAAATTAATTTATTTTAGTTTTTTACTCTCTTTAAAGTAGTTTGTTGCTTTGCTTTGATTTGATTATTTTTGATAGCACTGCGAACGTTTCATTGTTCTGAGCTATCAGAAATTTTTTTGGGTTGTCGATCGAATTATCCTTATTGAACACGATTTCTCAGTATTAATTGCGGCAGGTGCATGTTTAAAACTAGGGTGCTACGCAAGATGCCCCCTAGTTCTTCCGAAGAGACGCCTTCTTTTTGTTCTTCATAACTACCGTTTCTTTTGTCTCTGCAATCATTGCATCTGCTGCTGTAAATTAAAATCTACCTTGGGCTTCAAATATGCCACCAAAGATACAATATTTTAATCTTCTTCTTCACTTTTTCTCTGATTCTTCATTTTCTTTTAACATTGCAATTTACAGCTGTGAACTGAAATCTGCATTCACATCAAAAGTACCACTGAGAGAAAGTGTAAACGCTTTAGCTGATGCATCCATTGTAGGTGCGACAAGTGGATTCCTAAACAAAGGATGCTTCTTGAAGCTATAAAAATGCTCTCAGAGCTATGTTTTCTATATTCTTCTCACCTGTTCTGCTTTTATTTTGTCATTCCTTGCATTGCATCTACAGTTGTAAATAGAAATCTACCTGCTCTTAAAATGTGCCATCATCCGGAGAAAGCAGAGACACTCTTCATGTTGCATTTAAAATATGTGATGAGTAAGTCTTTAAATCTGGAATGCTTTAGAATTAGAATGCCTTTTTTTTCGTCTTCACTTCTGCTCTCTGATTTTTTGTCTCTTGTTACATTGCCTCTACGGCGAAATCTACAGGCACTTTAGAAGTGACAAAATCGAAGGAAAGTGAAATTACTCTTCTTGACCCAATCAAAATAGAACCGGTGAAATTGGCTCTGTTGTTGTTGTTTCAAACTCCCCCTGGCCGGAAGGTCTATATAGGCTATTGGGTTGAGGGGTTGTGGCTACAGTTTATAATGGCACCACAAGGATCGGAGTCCGATTTAGTGAAGTGCCACCTCAATTTTGACCTAGAAACCCCAGGGGCGGCATCTGGGGGGGATCATACGCTCTCTCCCAACCTCTGTGACCTCATAGAGGTACTCTCCGGTCTACGGATTTAACATGACCATATCCGGCCTAGACACGGAGGATTCGATCTCAGCACCGAAAGCCGACTTACTACCACTAGGCTACCTCTGGCCCGAAATTAGCTCTAAAATTAGGATGCTAAATCTAAAATACTTTCTCTTTTTTTTTTGCTCCCTTATTTTTTTCGTATCTTTCATAATTGTATTTACTGCTACCAACAGAAATCTATATATAGTAAAACTTCGTTTATCCGAACTAACTGGAACCCTAGGCAATCCGGACAATCGATACTCCGGATAATCCGGGTATATGGGTCCGGATCAACGAGGGCTGGATAAACGAAGTTTTACTGAACTTTTCTAATGTACCTCTGGAAATAGGAAAAATGTGTAAACATGCTACTTAATGATCTGTTTATATGCTACTTGATCATTGCTTTTCAATTTTCTGGTAGGTCACACAATTCACCTCTAGCAAAACCTCGAATTCATACATAAGTTAAATTATAGAGGTAGTTATCAAAATAATGTAAACACATCAATAATAGTGGTGTTTATAGAAGTGCTTCGTATTCCTTAAAAAACAAGT
Organism: Dolomedes plantarius; assembly: GCA_907164885.2. Taxonomy (NCBI): domain Eukaryota; kingdom Metazoa; phylum Arthropoda; class Arachnida; order Araneae; family Dolomedidae; genus Dolomedes; species Dolomedes plantarius. The sequence continues at coordinate 26,305,186 of OU015499.1, read as the reverse complement.
TTAGGGACCAATATTTTTTATAGAATATAGTATATACATTATTCTACTCTAAAGTAGCAGTAATGAAACTATGGGCATCAGGCTCTTTGGGGTATAGCATAAGATGTCAAACCTTGTAGACCGTGCAAAAGGGCAAATTGTTGAAGCGTGTTTAATTGGAGCATCTGTTACAACAGCCCCCATGGGTTTGGGTGTTTACCGAGCTATGATATCGGAAGTCATGATGGCATACAGAGTTCACGGAAATACTACATCCTCTGTGAAACAGAATAGTGGACGAAAGGAAAAGCTAAGTGAAAGAGACTGTAGGGTGTTGAAGCGGACTGCGACATTAAAAAAGAAGACAACTGCAGCCAAAGTAACCGTAGAGCTCCATCTGAATATGCAGGCTACCAGTTATTACAGGTAGTCATTACAGGTACCAGTCATTACAGGTAGAAGAAAACTTCAAAAACAAAACATTTACGGCAGAGTAGTAATTCCCAAGCTACTTGTAACAGATGGGAAAACAAACCGTCCTCTACAGTGGTGCCACGAGCACAAATCCTGGTCGAGTGATACGTTGAAATGGGACATTTGGTTAGACGAATCATTGTTCACTTTGTCCCCTGCAACAGGACGTGCGTATGTTTGAAAACAGCTACACAAGCGTATTATCATGCTTGTCTTATGCCAGCTGTCAAACATGAGGGAATTTCTTAAGGTTTCGGCGGACATCTCATGGTTTTCAAAAGGAATCTATTGTAACCCCGAAAGGGAGATTGACTGGGAAGGACTATGTCGAACTTTTAGCCGACCAGATCCATCCTATGGTGCAAAAATTGTTTCCAGAAGGAGATGGCGTTCTCCATGATGATAATGCTCCGATCCATACAGCTAGACGTGTCAGGTCGGGGTTTGAGGAACATAAAGACCAAGTCAAAAAACACCTTATCTGTCCCGCGCAGTCCCTAAATCTCAATATCATCGAACTGTTGTGGTCTGTTTTAGGGAACAGAGTCAGGAATCAATATCCAGCAATAGCATCTCTACAGGAACATTGACGATTTATCCATAAAGAATGGTATAACATTTCCTTAACCACTATTCATGACTTGCATAATTCACTTCCTTAGTGAATCCAGGTGGTATTAAATGCCATAGATTGTCCTATGCCATATAAATAAAGAATTTCATGCTTTTCCTAAGTGTTTCCATTATTTTTATAATCACCTGTATCTTTTCTCGGCGAGGTAAAATATGCATAAATGAAGTTTTGTCTTGATTTAGGAAAGTCGAATTAATATTAGTCTTTTAATTTAAAACTTTCGGGCATTTGGAAATTTTCTTATAAACTTGAAAAATTTATAAACGTCCATTCTTGTGTGTATCTTGTCATTGGTCCCATATGGACTAATATTTTAGAAATGTCTGGGGATCGAACTCGCGTCTTCTAACTTCAAGACCGGTGGTCTGTCCATTGAAATATTTTGATAAATTTTCCTTTTTGGATAAATTCCCTGTTTTACAACCGTTAAAAATGCATCATGAAATTTGCCCTTTTTGTGAGAGTATCTTATGATATCAACTTTCACAATAAATCTTGTTTTAATGGGACAGAAAAAAAATTTTAAATGTCATAACAGGACGTGAAAATTATTGTATATCTTTATTATTTTGCACCGAATATAAAATAAATGTTTCTTTCATATTCTCATTAAATTCCAGCCCTTATCTCTATGAAGCAGTTAATTGCCTCACTTATTATTTTCACTTTCACACATGTGGACGCTCATGAAAAAAAAATCGCCACTTTTCATTACGGTCTCATAAAACAAAGAGACTGTGAACTTTCCCGCAGTTTTTATGCACAGATATTAATCAAACTCTTCCTTCTCACAACAGCTTCTTTCATGCACAACAATTCGCAAGGACAGAGATCTATGGCTATGACAGTTTTTATAAACTTTTATCTCCCAAATGATTTTATTTTTCTTTCCAACAAGTAGTCCCCTTTTCTCAGGCTCCAGAGCGGACTATTTCGCTGATGGCCTGGTATTATATTCGAGTGACAAGTTTCATGTGGGCAGTTTGGCGCGAAACGCCGCATGTTTTGGCGACGTGAATAAGTTATAATCTAATCCGCGTAAATAAGATGCCGAGTCGTGAGTCAAAATGATTATTGTGGTCACGGAGCTTTCGAATATATTTGCCGGTGGAGGTTTCGCTAAAATATACGGCCATATTAGCGTGGAATGTACGAAATGAAAAGAAGAAAGGGATAATTTATTTCTTTATTGCATATCCGTTTAGAGGCTTGAACAATAATTACTTCAGGATAAACACGTGTCTATAGCTGAGAAACGATTGTGTGAGATTTGATTAAATTTATGATGAAAAAAAGCCTTATTAATGAGAATTTATTTTTCCTCCTACCTTGGTACAGTCGAAACCCGTTATAGCGAACCCGGTATATAACGAACTCATGGATATAACGAACGAAAATTTTTATCCCGCCGTTTTCCTATTGTACGTAATTTAATTAGTATTGTGTCAGTTTAATGTAATCGATTTTAGTCGATTTAATTCATTAATGATGATTTATACTAGATTTTTATCATTTTTTAATGCATCATTATTGAATAAACATTGCAACTAATAAGTTATACATTTTGTGAACTCTAGCATTTTTCTTAATTGTTTGGATATAGCGAATCAACGGATAAAGCGAACAAAACCTTTGATCCCTTGAGGTTCGTTATAACGGGGTTCGACCGCATATAATTTTTTTTTCTTTTAGTGGGATGAAAATGAGAGAAATTTGATTTAGTAGGAAAACCTCAAATAGAATTTCATGACGGTTTACCCATTTTGAAGAAAAGTAAAAAAGTAAAAGTTTTTTGACGTAAAAAATGTAAAGAAAAAGAAAACGTTTAAAATAAAAGTAAAGTTAATAAAAAGGAAGGAAAAAAGAGGGAAAAAGGTAGAAAAGTAAAACTATAATCATATTTACTGAAACATGTAGTATAGACAAGAGCGCTTTGTGAACCGACATATAAAGGAAAATGTCATCACGCTACCCTACATCTATTTTGAACATCATTAATTAAATACGTTTCTTACAAACTGAATAATTTAATTAATATCATTGCTATCATGTTACTAAATATAACAGATTAGAGATGATATGATTACTATGATTGAGAAATTAAATACAAAATATTTCGATTACAATTAATCTTTCTCTCAAGAAGAAACATCATGTTACAAAGTGTTATTAGCTTGTGGGGGATCAAAACATCTTATTCTAATTTAAATACTGCTTTTCCAAGTAATAAGATGTTAAATATCTAATGTTGTATCACAACTCGATAGGAATATCAGTAAGATTTTGCTTTCATTGTTGTTGTTATTTCTTAAGCTCCCTGGTTGGAGGTATTCCAGACAGATCCATAAAGGTTAGAGGGCAGAAGGGTGCGGCTCCGGTGTATAATGGCACCACAAGGGTCGGAGTCCGTTTTAGCCAGGTGCTACCTCAATTTGACTGAGTAACCAAAGGGATGGCATCTGGGTGGATCGTGCCCTCTCCCACCCTCTCTGACCTCATAGTGGCACTTTCTGATCTACGGATTACACATGCCTCTATCCAGCCTAGACATGGAGGTATTTAATGGCGCTTGTCGGGATTAGATCTAAACATCCTCAGGACCAAAAGCCGATGCGCTACCATTGGGCTACCTCAAGCCCTTGCTTTCCTTTCCTCAGATGAAATTAAAATATTCTTTTATTGTTTTACTTTTTACGGGCTGAGTTGTTTACCGAAAGGTTTGTATAATTCCAGCGTCTTGGTCCCTTGAAAGAGATAGGTTACTAAGAAACAGGTCTGGTTTTCAAAACTACATACTGCTAGCCTAACTATGAAGGGAAAAAATTTTTTTTGAATGAAATTTTTCCACCTCACTGCTTGGTTTCCTTCTTATCATACGAATGTGTTGCAGAAAGTAATTAGAATTAAATTCCACAAAATGTATAAGATCTTTTAGGTGAAACACCTAACCCTGCTATTTTTCGAGTTTTGAAAAGTACAGGATTTTACTTTTTGATTTAATCCCTTTTTTTTACTTTCGTTTCAACCTTTTTTTAATACCTGAGTGTAATATGGATGGGGAAATCCTATATAGAGGTTTCTATTTTGCCATTATTTCCTTTCTCTACATCGCTTATGATATTTTATCACTGTTTTTATCTTACCTCTGTTTTAGACCATTTTTATCACTTTTATATTACTATTATTTTATCCTTATATTGATTGCTTTTATAACCTTTTATATATGACTACTTTTATCACCCTTATACATCACTGGTTTTACCACCTTTATACTTTTCTGATTTTTATCTCCTTTTTACATCAATGGGTTTTATCACATTTTTACATCACTGTGTTTTATCACCTTTCATACATCACTGTTTTTATCACCTTTTATATATCACTTACTACGTATATCATCTTTTATATATGACATTTTTTATCTTCATCATTCTTATCACCTTATATATTGTTGTTGTTTGTAACTTTTCCTTGTTAAATCTATGTGTAATGGGTTTTAGCACTTGTCGTGCATTTGGCGCAACTTGTAATTTCTGGACCTTGCGCTAGTAAATCTCAACCAACCGAAGAACCAACCAACTACAAAATTTACAGATTAACCAACCATAACATATATAAAACTACCTGTCTAGAAAAGTCCGCAATTATCTCCTACAAACTAAGAAAAATCAAACTTTCATTCACTAATTTATTTATTTTTTCATTAGCACTAGAAAGACGGCTGCCGTCATTTTGACGGTTTTGGACATACTATTGAGCGGTCTGTCTGTATTTATGTCCTCAAACTTCTGAAATTTTAAGACTTTTTTCTAATTTTACGCGAAATATGCACACATATTTACAAAATTATATGCGGTAGTAAAGAAGGGGAGAAAATATGTTATATACCTACTAAGACTGAAGCAGTCAATTTGACGGCAATATAAAAAGCTGGAAGAAATCTTTAAAATAATACCGGAAAAATGTTAGTTTACTTTTCGTCTCACCCCTTTTTGCAAATAACAGAAGTATTGGCTCTTCGGTGTTGAAAAGTATGGACTGCACAAACCATGCATATATTTTACGGATAAACCATACCAGGTTATCAGCTCGGCATACCTGCATAAAAATATATCTAAATATATAATTTCTTATATATTGCTATGAAATAGTTCAAAATTTAAAGTATTTAACCATTGAAAAAAACATTAAATATTTTAAATTCTTGATTTTATTTTTAACCGTCAAAATGATGGAGTTCAGTCTTTTTAGAAAGAAAAAAAATTTCCGTCTTTCTTGTGTTCTGTGTAATGGGTTTTTCGCCTGTGGTGCATTTGGCGCAACTTGTCCTTTCTGGACCTTGCACTAGTAAATTTCAACCAACCGACGAACCAACCAACTACAAAATTTACAGAACTACCGGTCTAGAAAAACTCCTAATTATCTTTATAAAACAAAGAAAAATCTAAGTTTTATTCACTAATTTATTGTTTTTCCTTTAATATATTTGTTCAGGTGTTTTAATTGAAGGAAACCTTGTGAAAAATCTAAGAATCTCTGGTAAAGAGGTCATCAAACTGATTCTTCAAAAAATTCTTGAAATACTGCTTTAGAACATAAAGCTACTGTCCACAACAAATTGCGAAAAGTCCTATTGCTGTCCCACAAGTCAATATTGCCCTTATAAGCATTTATCACTGATTTACGGTCTTTTCCTTTTTTTTCGTTTTATAACAAATAAAATTTACCCAAGATCTTACAACCTTGTTCAATACCGCAGAAATATTTTGGTCCAATAGCACGACATGGAAGTAATCAAGAAGAATCAAACCGGGATTGGCTCTGTTCCCAAAGAAAAGTGTTAATCTTGAAGGCAATCTCTTTCTTCTCCTCCAGAGAATACTATAGATTAATTTTCCTTTGTCTTCTATGCCCTGCGGATCTTTGTTGATAATAACAAAATTCAGGTTCGATCAGAAACAAGGAAAAATGGAGAAAGCCATACTTCAAGCCGAGATCGGTTTCTAAAGCCTCTACGACAGAAGATAAAAGAAGCGTGGTGTGTATAGAGGAAGCTCTCAAAATGAAAAAGTGAGAAGCATATTTGCACCCTAGTAATTATTATACAGTTATGCATGAAACTTAGTAAATATCGTAGAAAATCGATATTTAAGTAAAGTATCCCTATCATTTATACTAGATGTGGTTGAAAAGTAAAAACTTCAATTTATATTTTACTTAACTATTGCAAATATTTATTCACTTTAATGGGAAAATAACTATTAAATAACCAACTTATGGGCTATTCAATATTTTTCGGTTAACAAAGATTTCCGTTATTGATGCGTTCCGTAAATTATGGCTAGCCGTTCATTGTAACAAACATATTAAATCACCGATTCTTTCTTCTCTTCGCATCGGGGTTAATTTTTCTTCAATATTATCATCATAATATAGCTAAGTATTTATTTAACGAGGTCTCATCGTTTATGTTAAAAATGAGATGTAATAAATATCCACGGGATAAGAATAAGCCTAATTTAAAAAAATGCAATATAGTAAAAAGAATATATATATATATATATATATATATCGTAAAATCTCGACTATAATACGCACCCGAGTATAATACGCATGCTTGATTCTGCGCGAAATTTTCGGAAAAAATTAAAATTCGACTACAATACGCACTCATAACTTTTCATTTAAAATTTTAATAAACTTTTATTTAATTTAAAAATTTCATAAATATTTATTAACATAAATAAAATTTGTAATAAAAAGAAACGAAAACGTCACATTCGGTAGGAAAAAAACTTAAATTGTTAATTGAAAAAACAAACAATATTGTCAAATTATCAGTCTCAATCCCTTTCACTAAAATACAGCTCATCGATTGTTGTTGCTTCCTTGTCATAATCATTGTTGCCGTCGTAATATATATCGCCATCATCAGCCTCACTTGACGATACGAGCTGTGGTTGGGTTTTGGTTTGGAGCACTACGGTCAATTTTTGCTACACAAGGGATAATTAGACCTGAACCTACTGCTTAAAGCCGATTCCGAACGGTTACAAGCGTCCATGCCAAGAGTGGGATTCGAACCCACGGACATTGGAACCGAATACCAGCGCCATAACCACTCGGCCACCGTCTGGCCGATACGAACTATGAGTTCCGTTTGCTTAAAAGGAATATCTGCTTAGTAAACGGGTGGATGAATCACGGAGTACAGATTCGCATTCATCCGTGTTGCGACAATATCTTACAGCTTCTGTACGTTCGTTTATCCACTGTTTAAAATTACGTTTTTTTTTTCTACGCGAGCATAATACGCACCCTAATTTTTGCGGACTAAACTGTGAAAAAAAAGTGCGTATTATACTCGAGATTTTGTGATATATGTATATATATATATATATATATATATATATATATATATATATATATATATATATATATATATATATATATATATATATATATATATATATATATATATATATATATATATATATATACAGTCGAACTCCGTTATAACGAACTTCAAGTGACCAAAGGTTTTGTTTTTTTATCCGCTGATTCGCTATATCCGAACCATGAAGAAAAATGCTAGAGTTCACAAAATGTATAACTCATTAGTTTCAATGTGCATTCAATAATGATGTATTAAAAAATGATAAAATCTATTCAAAATGATCATTAATGAATTAAATCGACTAAAATCGATTACATTAAACTGACACAATACTAATTAAATTATGTACAATAGGAAAACGGCGGATCAAAATTTTAGCTCGTCATATCCCTTTGTTCGTTATATACCGGGTTCGCTATAATGCGGTTTTACTGTATTTCTATGGTGCCCGGCATAAAGGGCTTAAGTCACAAACCGTGATTTAAATATACCAAGTTATTAGCGTTTATACCAATCGCAGAAATATAATGTCGACATGAGTCTTATGTACAAAGAAATATACTTTTGAATACAAAATTGATAGACTTAAGCCTTTTATACAAGTCAAAAAATGTTTGTTTTTTTTATCAATACTAACAAACATCTAAAAATCACTTTTTTGACTTAAGCCCTTTATACCAGGCACCATAGATTTATACACCCACTTTTTATACCTTATATTTGCATTTTTATATCGTTTTAATCATCACTTTTATGAACTTTTATTCTTATATTTATATTTATATATATATATATATGTGTGTGTGTGTGTGTGTGTGTGTGTATTTATACCCGTTTTAATGAACTTTTAGCCTCAAAGGATAACTTATGAATATAATGAATTTTTCTGGTTTTTATATTGTGTTTGGCTCAGCTTGTCTTCTCTGGACCCTCCAGCATAAAACATCAATCAACCAACAAACCATCAAACTAGAAAACGTTTAAAATGGTGGTACGAAGGCCAAAATTAATCCTCATTGAAATAAAGAGTCAGGTATTAGAAAGATCTTAAAATATTCACCATTAATAACTGACAGATTAAACTGTATACGCGAATTTTAAAAGCACGTTCATTCATTTTGCCCGGCTTTTCTTGTGTAGGCGTTTTCTTGCTTTGATCCCGGGGAAGCAAGCTGATTTTTCTTTAGAAATCCGTGAATAAAATTTGGTTTTCAGTTACTTATGGAGAATATTTTAAGGTTCCTACTAATCCCTGATGAGTTTTGATGCTATTTTTTTTCCTATTAAAACAAGAGTTATCAGGCAACATGATAATATACTGTAGATTTGATATTTTCTTAAAATTTGTCAAAGGAACAAAAAGGCTTTTTTTCAGCCTCATATAGCAACTCCACAGTGAAAAAAAAAGGTCTGTATAATTAACAATAAAGCTCTGGCAATTTGAATTCTAGAACTTTGCCATTACAGTAAATCCTCGTTTATCCGGACTAACTGGGACCATAGGCAATCTGGATAATCGAAAATCCGGATAATCCAGGAAATATGGGCAATAGGCAAAACAAAATCTTTAATTAAGCAGACTTACCGTTTATTACGATAAAAAACTATGTTTTGTAACAAAATTATATAGAATTGTTTACAAGACATTAAAAAAATTCAAAAATAACTGTTCACATCATTTCTTAACAAAGAATTGGTAAGTCTAGTAAAGCTTTCTTATACACAACAAAAAGCATTTTAGTACCATAAATGATTGTACATTCTATGCAGGAACTGTACTTTGAATCAAACTAAAAAGCGTATATTTGGCGTACTTGTAGTTACGTTCTTGCTATCATAGTTAAAAATTGTTATCTAATGTGAGCATTAAATAAAAATAATGTCTACAAATCTGATCCGGATTATCCGGAGATCTGGATCAACGAGGGCCGGATAAATGTGGTTTTACAGTACTTTTCCGGTAAAATGGTATACAAGCAGTTGAGCTTCTCTAATAACCGTCAAAGTGAACATAATTCACGGTCAAAACATAATTAAACGCATATTAAAACATGGATGGGAAGGATGAGCCTGGACCTCAGATAATTTTTGCTCAGTAGTTGGTCAAATATGTGAAAGCGCTACTCTTGTATATTCTTTCGAGTTAAGTCTTGATCGTTGTTCGCTTTTTGCAGCTAATAAATTTGAAAACCCAGAGTATAGCCTTTTGCTGATGAAAATTTTATTGTAAAACTGTTTGACACCTCATTTAACAATACCATATCATATTTTTTAACATATAAAAATATAAATAAAAATATTAAAAATGTGTAATTACAGAAAATTTAAAGTATGTTTTTTAATTAAACAACTCAAAATGATATAAATTTACATCACACTATCTACGACCCTTCCAATTTTTTTCGCGACCCACAGTTTGATCCTCCCCACCCCCTCCTCTTGATCTACACTGTAAAATTCAAATGCTATTTTGGGCCTATACCAAAAATAGAAATATAATTAGAAGGTAAGTAACACCATTTGTCGAAATTTGCGTGTTTTAAAACCCTATGTATGCTGTAGCCAAGCAATTAACTATAAGGCAAGTTTAACGCCAAAAAGAGAAATTCAGTGAGTGAATCAACATTCAAAAACCTTAGGTGAATTAACACCCCAAAAATAAATCCATAGGTGGATTAACACCCAAAAGGTAAAACCATAGGTGGATTAACACCCCAAAAATAAAACCATAGGCGAATCAACGTCCAAAAATCAGTGTATTAAACAATGAAACAGAAACGATCCTCTATCTTCGCTTTGCTTGTCAGCCGTGGGTAAAGCGAAGAAAAATAATGAACACAAGTGCTTTCGCCATGGTGTCATATTACTAGAATTTTAGGGCTTATTACTAGAAGGGTAGTAATATATGTTTAAGATACAGAAGTGGGAAATCCAAAGCAGGTAAACAGCTACCCAGAAACAATACACCCTGAAAGATGTAGCTTTTTATAACCTGAAGCAACATAACGTTTTTGCAGTGTATACAGCTTTCGAGAAAAGTCGAAATGCGTATTGAGCTAAACATGACGCTGTGCTCTGCAATATCTAAGACTAGTGATAGATCACTAGTCTTAGATATTGCAGAGATCAGTTCGGAGATCCAGAGATCAGTAGGGAAATCAGAGATCGTCCAGAGATGAGTTCGGAAACTCGAATACGAAATTTTCAGGGACACCTAAATTTCTCCTCTACGGTATTACGGTAAACTAAACACACTGAGCATATTAAGATAAGAAAATGCTTCAACGCCATTCCCGTTATCTTAAATTACTCGGACCCGGGGTGCATATAAATAGGGGCACTGTGAGAAATTGCTGGCGGCAAATCCAAAAGTATTTCCTCCTCAATTTGATTGGGAAGGTCGACTTCCGGGGATGCGGGGGAAAACACCATCCCCCCTCCCCTGCATAGTTCTTTTTTCTTTCCTTCTGACTAGAAGTGGGCCTACAGTGGAACCCTCATCCGGGTCAAAACGTTCAGTCACAACTGCAGTGGGAAAAAAAAGAAACCCCGACAGCTTATTCAAGCGTATAAAACTACTTTCAGGTGTTAGTGTCAAAGCTTATTTTCTTAAAAAGAGGATGTTTTGAAGGCAAGTATAAATGTGTCGCAAACCGTCATGAGAGGAAGCGACACATTTAAATATTATGGGAGAGGTGCTCTTTTTTTATTAGTTCAGGTTATTATAAGTTTTTTTACTGTTTTTTTTACTAAGGTTAAATATGTTTTATTCATAAAAATTAGTAGAAATATAATTAAAAAAAAATATAATAAAAAAATATAATAAAAAATATAATAAAAATATAATATAGTAGAAATATAATAAAAAAAGAATTTTTTATTTTTTTTAAAGAGTAAAATGGTGTGTTAACAGAAACCTCTATTAGTTTTTGCATGTTATGAAACAGTTTCATATTTTTATGTATAAGAAAGGCATTCTTACTCTATTTAGACTACACTCTTTAGCCTAAGAATATGAAAGTATTCATTATGAATATACCTTTAGTGCATAAAAAGATAAGCTGGTCAATATCCAAATGTCTCGCAAACTGTCATGAGAGAAAGCGACACATTTAAATGCTATGGAAGAAGTGTCTTTTTTTTAATTAGTTCAGGTTATTTTAAGTTTTTTCACTGGTTTTTTTTTTACTAAGTTTAAATATGTTTTATTCATAAAAAAATAGAAATATAATACAAAAATACTACAAGAATTTAAAAAAAAATTTTGAAGAGTAAAATGGTGTGCTGACAGAAACCTCTATTAGTTTTTGCATGTTATGAAATAGTTTCATATTTTTATGTATAAGAAAGGCATTCTTACTCTATTTAGACTACACTCTTTAGACTAAGAATATGAAAGTATTCATTATGAATATATCTTTAGGGCATAAAAAGGTAAGCTGGTCAATATATAAATGTCTCTCAAACCGTCATGAGAGGAAGCGACACATTTAAATGCTTTGGGAGAGGTGTTTTTTTACTAGTTCAGGTTATTTTAAGTTTTTTTACTGGCTTTTTTTAACTAAGGTTAAATATGTTTTATTCATAAAAATTAGTCGAAATATAATAACAAAAATACTTCAAGAATTTTTATTTATTTTTTTAAGAGTAAAATGATGTGCAGACAGAAGCAACCTCTATTAGTTTTTTACATGTTGCGAAATAGTCTCACATTTTTATATATAAGAAAGGAATTCTTACACTATTTAGAGCACACGCTTTAGACTAAGAATATGAAAATACTGATTATGAATATACCTTTAGTGCATAAAAAGATAAAGCTGGTCATTTTATAAACCCCACTGTGTGTTTCAATGATCAAGGGTAATGTAAAAAAACGCTTAATATTTAAACAATTTTGTTATTGGAAATACTTTTGTAAATATTAACAAAACAATACATAAATTCAAGTTGAATAAGTAAAATAAACCTTTATTTTTGACATATTTAATAGGGAAATAAAATTATCATTACTGACAATGCAAATGTCTTTGCATATTTCCACAGTCAAAATGCAAATTCCAAATCTTTCAGTAGTTGGTTTTATCGTGTCAGGTTTCTGTGGTTGCTTAGAATTGGTTCTTTACATATTAGAGTAAAGTTAAAAAGCACATGAACGGGTTTGGCGTTAAAAGTTAAGGAATTGTTGATGCCATCGCCTTAAAAATATAAACATCACTGAAAGTTTCGTATCCACTTTTCCGTCTGCGTCATCTTTCTCAGTGTTTGAATCCTCATCACTTTCATCCTGCTTCTTGTAATGTTTACCTTTTTCTGGATTTTTTTTTTCCAAAGGATTGTTATTTTCTTGTAAATCATGTAAGTTACTTGTACATTTTTCAATAGACAAATACATCATTTGACTCTTTACCAGGAGAGTGGTAGTATCCTTCTTTTGCATGATCAAAACTATTAACATCAATTATGTCACAAGAGTAATCAGCTCGGAGCTGTTTGGGAATCATTGAATTAAGCAAATTAACACAATACAGAAAATGCTTCATTCATATTTAATAATTTTTTGCTTCAAATTAGAAACACACCTATAATTAATTTTAAAATCAAATTTTAAAAATACATATTTATTATGTTTCTTACTCTGAAAATTAAAAACATTCATCATCAAGACAAGCAAATCATCTGACTCCCTATCAGGTAAGTGGCTGTCTCCTCCTGATTAAGTCAACACTTTCATCAACACCACGAGAATAATCAAAGCTCGGTCCTGCAGGACAGTATTGAATTAAGCATTTAACACATTGCAGAATCGAAACTTAATCCATATTAAATAATTTCGTGCTTCAAGTTAAAAAAATTACACTACATTTGATTTTAAAATCAAATAAAAAGATACAAGTTTATGATGCATCTTGTTCTAAAAGTTATATATATTCATCATTAATGCAAGCTCATCACCTGATTCCTTACCAGCAAAGTTGTGGTATCCAATCCATGCATGATCAACAATTTCCTTAACATCACAGTAATAATAGCTCATATGTTTTAGGGAATTATTGAATTAAGCAATAAACACAATACACGACAGAGTCTTTATCCATATTTAAGGATTTCCTGCTTTCAATTAAAAAATTGCATTGCATTTGATTATAAAATCAAATAAAATGATACAAACTTATGATGTATCTTGTTCTAAAAGTGAAATATATTCATCACTAATGAAAGCTCATCACCTTACTTCTTATCAGGAGAATTGCGGTCTCCACTTCGTGCATGGTCAACATTTTCATTAATATCACATTAGTAACCATAGCTCAGAACTGTTAGGGAGATATTGAATCAATTATTAAACGCAATAAAAGCAGTAAAATTGAAAAAAAACAGTCGTTAAAAATATTAATAAAAATTAAGCACATTTTTTCCGAAATTTACTTTTTTTTGGTATTTATACATAACATTAACTATTTTCCCTATGAAAAATCCTTTAAAATACAGGTTTACAATATGCAAACATGTAAAAGTATAGACTTAAAGGACTTTTTTTGAAGGAGTGTCAAGTTCCCAGAAAATGAGAAAACAACAATTTTTAAACATAATATATATATATATATATATATATATATATATATATATATATATATATAAGAAGGAGGTATTATTCTGCCAAAATAAATTCTCATTTTTAATTCAAATGGTCTTCAATGTACTAAAAAAGTATATTGATTATTCTCATTCTTTATATAGAGTTAAAAATTTAAAACTAAAATATTCGAGGTTGAAGATCCGTTGCTCCGTTAACAGGAGAACAGTAATGTCAAATCTCTATATCAAGAAATACCAGTGATGAAAACTGTTTTTCAAATAACAACAAACAACCAACGCCAATAAAACAGCTGCTGTATCTTTGTCGAGGGGTCGAAGTTATAGGTCCAGGTGACGACTAGATTCCGTTCGATTCCGCATCCTCCCCACATAATGCAGCTGTTAAGAGTCAGACAATTGGCTTCTCCATTCCATAAGTTTGGAAAAAACAGTCAATTCCCCCCTATCTGTTCTGCGAATCAAGGTTATGCAGTTCTTTTTCAAAATTTTTTTTTCTTTCGAGTTGCTTTTGAAAAAAAATCAGCAATCATTAAAATTGTTTACTCATGTGAGTAAATATGAAGTTGAAATGCATAACATAAGCAAACACATATATGCGAGTGCTTATGCGCACATCTATCTATCTATCTAATAATCCAGTACATCTATCTATCTAATACGCACGCACATCTATCTATTTATCTATCTAATACGCACGCACATCTATCTATCTATCTAATACTCACGTGCATATGTCTATCTAATACGCATGCACATCTGTCTGTTTAATACGCACGCACATCTGTCTGTTTAATACGCACGCACATCTGTCTGTTTAATACGCACGCACATCTGTCTGTTTAATACGCACGCACATCTATCGATCTGTTTAATACATCTATCTATTTATCTACCTAATACTCTCGCACATCTATCTATCTATCTATCTAATACGCACGTACATCTATCTATTTATCTACCTCATACTCACGGACATCTATCTATATATCTATCTAATACGCACGCACATCTATCTATGTATCTATATTTAATACTCACGCACATCTATCTATTTCTCTATCTAATTCTCACGCACATATATCTATCTATCTAATACGCATGCACATCTCTCTATCTATCTATCTATATATCTAATACGGATGTACATATATCTATCTGTGTAATACGCCCGTACATCCATCTATCTATTTATCTATCAGTCTCTCTTTCTCTCTCTGTATATATATATATATATATATATATATATAAATAATTGCAAATAAATTGTAGAAAGGATGATTGAAGGAAGCGTTGATAATTCACACACACCAGGTAGACGCTCGTACGATGGATAGATGCATATAATCACATTACGTACTAGGAGGATACACAGTCTTGAAGCCGAGTAAAAATAGAGAAGGCACAGACGTTATCCAATGAACTTTATTTGTTTCAGTATCACGAAGACAGAATTCTGCAGATAGCTCAATTAATGATAATCAGAAGTAGTAGCCACATTGTAGAAGTAATAAGATTTCCAGGCTTAGCCGGAAGAGCAAAAACGGCTCGAGATTACATGGTAGAAATTTTGACAGCAGCTGCTAAGTTACAAATCAGAATTAGAAGAAAAAAACAGAAGAGTCCTCCGTTCAAGTGTATATGAAATAGACATTTTCCTGTTTCACCACCAGGGAAAAAATTTTGTAATTGGGGAAAATTTATCACGTGGTCTCTATCCCCGTGTTTTTGTGGTTGCAATTTATTGTGAAACAGTTCAGATAGGCGTCGCCCGTTTCTACGTCCTGTAAGAATTTGAAAACAGGATTTATTTATTAAATACAGTCGAACCCCGTTAAAGCGAACCCGGTGTATAACGAACTCACGAAGATAACGAAAGAAAATTTTGATCCCGCCGCTTTCCTATTGTACATAATTTAATTAGTATTGTGTGAATTTAATGTAATAGATTTTAGTCGAATTAATTTATTAATGATCATTTGAAATAGATTTTATCATTTTTTAATACATCATTATTGAATACACATTGCAACTAGTGAGTTATACATTTTGTGAACTCTAGCAGTTTTCTTAATGGTTCAAGTATAGCGAATCACTGGATAAAGCGAACAAAATCTTTGGTCCCTTGAAGTTCGTTATAACTGGGTTCGACTGTACAAACTTAATGAAGCCTGCGAGTTTTGACCATAATGGTAATGTTATTGGGATCTAGAAATTTCCAGTGGCTACGTAATGATCGGCACGTGCATTAAGGGATAGTATAAATTACCAATTAAGTTATTTATAGATCGGATTTTAGAAGAGGGGTTTTGTAGCATTAAACAAAAAGAGAATTTAGAATACGCGTTAAGTGTAATTTAAGAGGACCCATTTTTTTCGTTAAATCCCCACATAAAAATTATAAAAGGTCTTGTTCAAAGGAAGACTTTTCCTTTAACATAAAATTTTACACCAAACATACACCGAAGATGTGTGTGTGTGGGTGTGAAAGGTATGGAACACTGAGTATATTTTGACTTATTTTTGCAATTTTATTTAAATAAGCCGTTTAAAGTTATAAATATTTATGTATGTATGTATATTTATTTATTAATTTACGTTTATTTTTCACGTACGGAAATATCGATGTAAAATTTTAAAAAATCCATTCTAAATAATTGTCTTCCTTATAACAAATACAAAACAAAGCATCAAAAATTCCGCCCCTTACTTGTGAAACTAGACAAGACATATCCCCCCCCCCCACACACACACACACACTAAAACGCGCTTCAGACACCTCTTCAAAAATTTCCCCGCTTGGTTAGCGTGTCCCTCATCGCCACCCCCACCCCCCCCCAACACACGCTAATATACGATTCAATACGTCTCCCACGAGGTCCATCGAGGTCTCACCCGAGTGGGACTAACTTGACAAAGCACGCAGACGTGATGTTCCGCCATCGGTGGAGAGGGTGGGGAGGAATCATGTTGAAATGAGTGATCTATAGCCTCTCATCCCGTCTCTGACCGCCACCTGTGAGAATTGTGGAGGGCAGGATGTATTGAGAATAGGAATACAGCTGATCTCTATGTATGCGTTAAAATAGGGCAATATATATATATATATATATATATATATATACAGTGAAATCTCGATCTATCGTTTTTCAAGGGACCGATTGAAATGAACGATAAATGCGGGAAAACGATAGATGCGGAAACATAACAAAGCAATGTGATCTTTGGGACTGGATAAAATGAACGACACATACGGAAAAACGATCGATTGAAATTCCACTGTATATATATATATATATAAAACAGTTACGTAACTGACTCATTCATTCACTGACTGACTGACTGACTGACATACAACGCACAGACCAAACCGCTGGACCTAAAGGGCTGAAATTTTGCATGGCGATTCTTCTAATAGTGTAAAGTGCACTAAGAAAGATTTTTCAAAAATTCTTCTTAGATTTTTTTTTTAATTAAATTTTTAAGCTGTTTTTTAAACTTTTTTTACGTTTGCATTTAAAATAATACATTGAGGGTTATAAAATTTATATCACGAGAAAGATCATAAAAATTCCTTCAAAATGAATTTTTACCTCCATTTCCTGATTTTTGGTGAATTTTTAAAGATTAATTTTTAGAATTTAATTTATTAAATGCTGATCACGTGATTTCTTTTTCTGGTACTTTCAATAAATTTATCGTCACGTGCGTAACAACTAAATAGACAAAAAAATATTTTTTTCTTGCTAATGCTGCAGACGATTGGACATTATTTTGTCTATAAAAATATATGCCTTACGATTTTTTTATAAATAAATATATTTTTTCTACATCAATTGTATATATTGATCGTTGTATTTATTATAAATATATATATATATATATAAATTTAATTGTTTTGCATTAATTGCATACATTGACCGTTGTATTTAATTTGAATGTACTCCGTAGCGAAGTGCGGGTTTTCAGCTAGTATATATATATATTAATCTGTGGCTTGGTACAAGAAGTGCCTAAGTCAGTTTTTTCCAAGAAAACTTTATTTGCTTATGTCTCTTTAACAATACTGAACGAATACGAAAGTTATGGCGAACAGACGCACGATGGGTCAGTGCCATTCGAACGACAATCAAAACTGACTAACTGTAGTGCTCCTCGCTAGAGGGTGTTGCAGACAACAATTTTACATTTCACACAGGAGTGTGCCTTAATACTGAACATACCGGCCCTATATAAATATTATTTCAATAATGCAATACAATAAGACAATTTACAATTATAATATTACCATACAATAGTTAAAAATGCAAACAATACAATAAATTCCGATTACTTTAACAATATAATAGAACTCACAGAGAATAATTACTAGTGGGGAGAATTAAGCTTCCCCTTTTCGAATAAAGAATGGGTTTAAACGAATGACTATATATAATATGTAATTAAAGAATAGAAACGATTGGGTAACTTACCCATCTCCCTTGGCTGGACACGAGATTAATTAGACACAGGAACACTAAGAAATAGGCCCATGATCCTGAACACCACATTTAATTAGAATCGAATTACACCTGATTTAAAGGTTTACATCAAATCAAGAAAAAACTTGACAAATGGGAATAAATGAATTATTACGAATACGCATGTAGCTTATCCGTGGTCACACCCCGGAACACAAAAGTTCGACTGACTACGACGCAATTAACCGTTCGGGTTTTGATCACATGATCTCCGAACAACGAGAGATGGTCCTGGTAGACTAATCGGCGCCTGCAATTCCGCCGCTGACGGTTTTCGACCATCTTCCGCCGGGGCCAATGGTCCAGGTAGGACCGCAAGGCGACTGACCGACCTTCGAATTTTGCCATGAGACATCTGTAGAGTGGCAACTCTGACAACACCATCTTCGCCAGGATGCACTTCTAATATTCTGGCTAACTTCCAGTGGCAGGCTGGGCTGTCAGCCTGGTCCAGGAGTACCAGCTGTCCTGGCTCAAGCAGCTGTGTGCCAGTCGTCCACTTCTTACGACTGAGTAAATTTTGGAGATAGGACTGGCTCCACTGCCGCCAGAAACTGGCTTTCAATGTCTGCAACAGATGCCATCTAGAATGAGAGCTAAGACAACAATTATTATTTGCAGGTTCGGGTAATTCCAACAAAGGAACACCGATAAGAAAATGCCCCGGAGTAAGAGCCGACAGATCGTTTGGATCTGTTGAGAGAGCCCATAAAGGGCGCGAATTAATACACTCCTCGATTTGGCAAAGTATAGTGGCCATTTCCTCAAAGTTCAGAATGGCTCCGTTTAAAGATTTGGATAGATGCCGTTTCATCAATTTTATGGAGGCCTCCCAAAGCCCACCAAAGTTCGGGGCATAAGGGGGGTTGAAATGCCAATTAATCTGGCGTGAAGAACAGAAGTCCTGGATTTCAGCATCTTGGGTGATTCTCACCAGAGATTTGAGGTATGCAGCAGCACCTACAAAACTTTTGCCATTATCTGACCATATATCAGTTGGAATACCTCTCCGTGCAATAAATCATCGGAGAGTAAGGAGAAAGGCATTGGTTGAGAGATCGGATACTAATTCGAGATGAACTGCCTTACTACACATACATATGAATAAACACATGTAGGACTTGAACTGTGTAGATTTTCTTTTATGCTGGCATTTTGTCGCGATTGGTCCAGCAAAATCCACCCCTACCTTTTCGAATGGTCGACACGGGGTGATTCGGGAACTTGGTAAGTTTCCCATGACTTGATGAATAGGCTTGGCGACCAATTTGAAACATCGAACACATGTTCTAAGTTCCTTTTTAACTGCAGACCGGCCGCCAGGAATCAAGAACTGCTGCCGAATGAGGGACAGAACAAGTTCCGGACCTGCATGCAAACTGGATTCGTGGAAATGTCGAATGACGGCTTCAGTCACTGGATGTTTCTTAGGGAGCAGCATAGGATATTTTTTGTGGAAGGCTAAAGAGGGATGCTGACTTAGCCGACCTCCAACCCTCAGAATGTCCTTTTGATCAAGGAATGGTTGGAGAGAAAGAATTTTGCTTTTTTTGTTTACGGACTTATGGTTTCTTAAGGCCTCAATTTCTTCTGCAAATTCTGTCTTTTGTATGAGCTTTACAATCGTTTCAATAGAAGCCCGTAGTTCTCTTTCAATGAAAGATCGAAAAGTTTTCAAATCCGGGATCGAATCACCTTCTAGGCTACGTTCCCAATTTTGTTTGACCGATGAATCACATTTCGCAAGCATAAAATTAATAAATATCAAATCACTCAAAGAATTTGATTCTAGACCCAACGTATCTAAGTTGCGAATAGCTTCGTTACAAACGTCAATCAACTCTAAAAGGCCTTTAGGGCTATCTACTTTATTAACCCTATGCAAAAAAACTTTGTTTATTTGCGAAACCGCGAGTAAGCGTTTATTTTCATAACGATTCTTCAGTATATTCCAGCAGTGTTCTAAATTTTCACTCTGTAAAGCGAATCCTCGAATTAGTTTCGCCGCATTCCCGCGAACCGAACTTTGCAAATATTGCAATTTTTCAACGTTAGAAAGACTTTCATTTTTCAGAATGGTAGAACTAAATAATTCCTTAAAACTAATCCAATTTTCCCCAAAGAACAAGGGAATTTCTATGATTGGCAGGCGGACCGCATTTGATTTCGATTCCGAATGCACCTTTTTTGATTCCGAATTGTCCACCTCCTCTACAATCTTTTCAGTTTTACTCTCTAAATCCACCGATAAATCTGTAAGGATATCCTGATAACTCATAAATATATTGAAACTATCTTCATTATCATTCAACGATAAATTCTGGAATGAGTTTTCTAACTTCTGTTCTAACCCTTTCACTTTCGATTTTAAAACCGTAACTCGTGCGTGCTCGCAAGACTCACAATCCTCAAGTTTCTTTTTTACATGATCAATTTCACGACAGACCTGTTCAAAATGAGTTAAATTCTTTGACAGTTTAGGGGACATACTTAAATTCTATAATAAACAACCGAAAATTCTAAAAATAGCGTAAATTTTGTATACAGTCTAATAATGTCAGAATGATCAACAGTAACAAAACAATAGCAAACATACCACTACTATATCAAATACTACATTAAATAGAATGAATATATGAGATTTTGAATACGTTTCTAAACAAAAGAATGCATAAAATGCACAAACGAATAAATGACTTAAAAGAATTGACTAATTAATTAATTACTAAAATTACTAATTAGACTCATTACACGATAGGTGCACTCCTGCCTCGACGGACCATACATGGGGAGAATTAAGCTTCCCCTTTGCGAATAAAGAATGGGTTTAAACGAATGACTATATATAATATGTAATTAAAGAATAGAAACGATTGGGTAACTTACCCATCTCCCTTGGCTGGACACGAGATTAATTAGACACAGGAACACTAAGAAATAGGCCCATGATCCTGAACACCACATTTAATTAGAATCGAATTACACCTGATTTAAAGGTTTACATCAAATCAAGAAAAAACTTGACAAATGGGAATAAATGAATTATTACGAATACGCATGTAGCTTATCCGTGGTCACACCCCGGAACACAAAAGTCCGACTGACTACGACGCAATTAACCGTTCGGGTTTTGATCACATGATCTCCGAACAACGAGAGATGGTCCTGGTAGACTAATCGGCGCCTGCGATTCCGCCACTGACGGTTTTCGACCAACTAGAAATAAACAAACATGAAATAATTAAGAGACTATTATATTATCAAAAGGTAGAATACTTAATTTATGGATAGGTCTTATATAGAGATCTTTAGAGGTTCGCACTTGAACCACTCTTACCCTTTTATCGGAATCAATTATAACTTCTTCAACTCTACCTAATACCCAATGGCAGACAGGCAAGTTATCTTCCATTAAAAGCAACATCGTGCCGGGTTTTATGTCGTTTTTCTGAAACTGCCGTTTTGTTCGTTCGTGCAATTGAGACAAATAGTCTCTTTGCATGAACGAACTAATAAACTGATAATAGTTCTCTTCAATATTATAAAAAAAAATATATGAGGCGGTTAAAGGCAAAGTGGTGTAACTCACATTTTTAACTTTTTTTCAATTGAGGACAAACATTTAATCTCCATGTTCAATTTAGAGTGGAATTGCAAATAATTATTATTTGCAGTACTATAATAATTATTATGAATTATAATTTGTTCAATTTATATTGGAACGTTTTGTAGTTTTTGTTGTAAAACGCTTTGGACACACACCACTTGACTTATGTGACTTTCACTGCCTCATATATATATATATATGTGTGTGTGTGTGTGTGTGTGTGTGTGTGTATAATCATTACTTTCATTTTCCTATCTATTAAAGTCACTAATAAATCATCGCATTTAAAGCCTTAATGAATGCTAAAATGCATATCTATACTTATACGTAAAGAGAGCGATTTTGTACGTGGAGGGTAATCTTCAGAACCACTGTACCTATTTGAAAAATTCTTTCACTGTTTGAAAGGTACATTATTCCAGATGGACATAGGCTATATATTATGTATATCTGATCAGTAGAAATAAAGTTAGGGGCTTAATCCTAACAATTTCCATTGTTTCCGCTACTGTCTTCTACCGCTTTTTGTTCCGAAGATTACAACAATCCTTAGCGTGGTGCTATCGCGGTCGGCTTCTGTTCTGTCGCTAGCGGTTCGAACCTATCCGTTCTCCAGCACGCCTTTTTCTTTTAAAAAAATTATTTCAATTATTAACTAACGTAAAATTAATTTAAGGTATTATTTAGGTTATTATTAAGGTAAAAAAACATTTACAATTTATTGGCTATTAATTGGAAATTTATTGGTATAATGTTTTGTTCAACCCGGACAAAGTCGGGACAGGCCGCTAGTCAGTAATAAAGTGAAAGCAATGCTATAAATGAAATGTAAAAAATTGCCATGGATTCTAATTTTTGAACCTAATGCATTACTATGTGTAACTCTATGAAAAAAAAACATGTTAAGCTACAAACCCTTTTTTTCCTCTATGATTATATCTCCCTAGTTTGAAAACTGCCGTTCGTAGTTATTAGTTATCAGTAAAAGATTTTGTTGATGTTCAATTTTCAAATGAAATTAAAAATTACCCTTTTTCTATAACTGTTAGGCACAGTTATTGTTAGTTTAATTTTTTCTGTCCTTAAAAATATTTAATAACAGTTTGTTCTCAAAGAATGCTCAAATAGTTGTTCAAGCATATTATAGGCTATGTACATTTAAAACAACGACAAAATTTTGCTATGGTAGATGATAAAAGATCACAAAACAATCAGATTCCGAATATGTATCTTTGGACTATTTTACTTAATTTTGATTCAAATTAGATCTAAAACTCGGAATAGTATTTTTTAGGGGAAAGGTATGTAAAACAGTGAGAAAATGTGTGCTACAGTAAATGATACACATGTGGTTATCAAAATAATGGAAACACCTATCAATATTAGTGGTGTTTATGAATGTGCTTCGTAATCCTTAAAAAACGAGTCTGGCTACCGGTATTTTTTATATGATATAGTGTATGTATTATTCTACTATCAGGTTGCAGTAAGGAAGCTAAGGGCATCGTGCTTTAGGGGAGGGAGGGGACATCGTAAAATGTCAAATCTTGCAGACCTTGCAAAAAGGGCAAACTGTTGGAGCGCGTTTAAATTGGAGCATGTGTTACTGCAACCCCCAGGCAAATGGGTGATTTTTGAGCTATGGTATCGTAAGTCATAATAGGCTACAGAGTGCGCGGAAAAACATCCTTTACCAAACAGAATAGTGGACAAAAAGGTGTGCTGAGTGAAAGAGACGAACGAGGTATTGAAGCGGATTGTGAAGCGAAGAAAGAAAACAATTGCAACCAAAATGACCGAAGAGCTCAATCTGCATCTGCATGTTCCGGTATCAACCATTAGAGGTAGAAGGGAACTTCACAAACAAGGCATTTACGGAAGAGTAGCTATTCCCAAGCCACTTGCAATAGATGCCAATACAAAATATCGTCCACAATGGTGCCACAAGCACAAATCCTTGTAGAGTAATATGTCGAAAAATGGCATTTGGTCCGACAAATAATTGTTCACATTGTTCCTCGCAACAGGACGTGCGTATGTCTGGAGAACACCTACACAAGCATAAGATTCTGGCTGTCTCATCTCACCTGTCAATCATGGAGATAGATCTACCAGGGTTTGAAATGGCATCTCATGGTTTTCTTGAGGCCCTATTGTAACCCTAAAAGGGAGATTGAATCGGAAGGACTATGTCAAAATTTTAGCTCACTAGTCCATCCTATGGTGCAAATATTGTTTCTTGCAGGAGATGGCGTTCTCTAGGATGATTATTCCCCTATACATACGGCTAAATCTATCAAGTACTGGTTTGAAGAGCATGAAAAAGAAGTCAAATATCTTATCTTGCCCTATACAATCCCTCCGACCATATATCATCCAACCACCGTGATCTGTATAAGCGGATGGAGCAGGTATCGATATCCACCACAGCATCTCTACAGGAACTTTCATTATTTTTCCCCGTAGAATGGTATAATGTAGTCTTAACCACTATTCCTGACTTGTATAATCCAATTCCAAGGTGAATCAGGTGGTATTACATTACAAAGGTGATCCTGCGCCGTATTAATAAAGGATTTCGTGATGTTTCTTAGTGTTTCCATTATTTTGATAACCACCTGTATATGATTGTAAGACAATGTCATTCCGAGTATGGTCTTTTTGATTATTTTACTTTATTTTGACTCAAATTAGATCTAAAACTCGGGTTAGTATTTTTTAGAGGAAATGTATTTAAAACAACAACAAAATGTGTGCTCAATAGATGGTAGATGATCACAAAAAAGTTATATTCCGAGTATGGTCTTTTGAACTATTTTACTTTATTTTGATCAAAATTAGATCTAAATCTGGGACTAGTATTTCCTAGAGGAAGGGTATTTAAAACAAACAAAAAAAATGTGCTGCAATAGATGATAAATGATCGCAAAACAATCAGATCCTGAATATGGTCTTTTGAAATATTTTACTTTATTTAATCCAATTTAGATCTAAAACTTGGAATAGTATTTTTTAGGGAAGGAGTATTTAAAACGACAATACAATTTGGGCTTTAGTAGATGATAAATAACGGCAAAACAACCAAATTCTGAATAAGGTTTTCTTGAACAACTTTATTTTATTTTGATCCAAATTAGATCTGAAAACTTGCTAACATTCTCCGGTGGAAATTAAATAAAATAATATAAATCCAAAATCAGAAAAATTCATTTCTAACTCTAGAGCGAAAAAACAAATAGTTTTTCAATAATCATGGAAAAACATGCCGTCCGCTGTTTGGTTTGGCAAAAGATTCAAAGAACTACCGGCTATTCACAAGTGCAATATCAGGATTCAGGGTATGAATATATGAATATTATTGAGCGTGGCGTATGTCAGTCAAAATCACGGACCCCGCATCGTTGACACATCTGATAGCCAGGCACCCCCTCGAAGCCTTTTGAGTGCTATACTCTTTAAGTGCATGAATTGAATGTGTCCAGTAGAAAAATTAAATACAGGATTCAGCGGGTGAGAGGGGGGCCTTAATGTGAATTATGATAAAGTTTTAACTTATCTGAATGCTGAGATAAACTCATTTTGTGATGGCTCCTAAATAATTATAAAACCAAACAGTGTTTAATTCTATCACTTTGTAAGCTTTACAGCATTTCATATCCAAAAAAACAATGAAATATTTTACCACCTTCGTCTGAATGAATGCATTTATTAAAAAAGAAATAAATTCAATAAGTTGATCAATATGTTTGAAACCAAAAAAATAAATAAATAAATAAATATATTAGCAATGCACTTCTATTTAAAATTGTATGTGTCTATGACCCAATTATAATTTCAAGTATTACCCACTTAAATTTATTATCATATGTCTTACGATAAATAATACTCCACTTAAATGTGTTATCATATATATTACGATAAGACCGTAATATTCGATAAGACCGTAACCACCCATTATTTAATTCTATCACTCTTTCAGACGTACCATATTTTTGAATGAACTAAGACTGAAATGTTTTACCACATGTATCTGAACGATTACATTTACTATAAAAGAAATAAATTCAATAAGTTGTACAGTATGTTTCATGCCCCCCCCCCCAAAAAAAAAAAAATTTATTTACTACTGCTGAATTATAAATTCAAGTATTATCCACTAAAACATATTTTCAACTACCTAAATAACGATAAGACCACATATTATTTCAATACTATCAATCTGTAAGCCTTACCAAATTGTGAACTAACTAGAATTTCACGTGTCCCTTACCCGAATTATAAATCCAAGTATTATCAACTAAAACATATTTTCAAACACCTAACTAACGATAAGACCACAGATTATTTCAATACTGTCACTCTGCAAGTCTTACGACATTTTGAACTAACTAGAATTTCATGTGTCT
The DNA here is from genome assembly GCA_907164885.2 of Dolomedes plantarius. Taxonomy (NCBI): domain Eukaryota; kingdom Metazoa; phylum Arthropoda; class Arachnida; order Araneae; family Dolomedidae; genus Dolomedes; species Dolomedes plantarius. The sequence continues at coordinate 26,278,572 of OU015499.1, read as the reverse complement.
CTGACCCGAATTATAAATCCAAGTATTACACACTAAAAAATATTTTCAAATACCTAAATAACGATAAGACCACACATTATTTCAATACAATCATTCTCTAAGCCTTACCAAATTTTGAACTAACTAGAATTTCATGTGTCTCTAACCCGAATTATGAATCCAAGTATTACCCACAAAAACATATTTTCAAACACCTAACTAAAGTTTGGACCACACATTATTCCAATACTATCACTCTGCAAGCCTTACCAAATTTTAGACAGAACTAGCATTGAAATTTTTTACCACCTACATCTGAATGGGGTTTTAGTATAAACAAAATACATTCAAAACCTACCAAACCTACCTACATTCATTTAGTATAAAGGAAACAAATTCAAAACCTACTAAATCGCATTTAATACTTAATAAAGCGGAAACTTTATTACTCTATAAAACTTTTTTTTAAGAATCTTTAACTCTCATGGACAATTTAATTCTATTTTTGATACGTGTCTCTAGGCACGCTTGAGGTCCTGAAACCGCTATCGCTGTGTTTCTAAGACTTTCAGAAATGGTTCTTGATGAAATCGCATTCAAGAGGAATGAAGTCAAATGATGACCTGTCAAATATGAAGAGGCAGGTGAATAGATTTCCCTATTCATGGGAAACACGTAGTATTGAGCTCCATTTTCAAAATTTCATTCTGAGTTTTCTGTTATGAATGAATTAGTTTTGAATGACGATGGTTAATTCTGGTTGTCGGACATAAGGACTCTCCAAAATCTAATGCCGTCGTATCATTTACGTAGCAATTTTATTTCATCCTCAGAACTTGTTGAAATTGTAAATTCATTGGTATTAAGAGGTCAGGAATTTCAGAATTCTATTCTATTCTCATCGAAACAACTAAATGGGTTTTCTTTACATTGCGTGGAGGAGTATTTTGAATAGAATCAAGCAGATGTTGTTCAAATAATTTTATTCGAATCACAACGCAATGGCATTTCTTATCATATCATTAGATCCCCGTCTACCACTTTCATAATTATACCGAAGATATTTTCTGTATGTCCTGACAATTATGTTTTCTAGGTAATGTCGATTAGAAATTCCGAGACAGATAAATTTAAATTTGTTTTGTACACTTGAGGGGGCGTCCACAGTTGTATCGTTTGTGCATTTGGGTATCAATATTTGCCTCAAAACCAACCAAATGTGATTTATGCTTTCACGGATGCTTCTAGGGTTCTATGGATTATGCTTATACGGATTCAATGTTTGGTGCCCCCGATGTTATGTCACTATGCAAGCAGCGCATCTCCAAAATAGCATTGACAGTCATATTATTCGATTGCATTATGCAAATCTCTCAATGCACAGGATGTCAGGGGCCTCGAACCTGTCTGGTCGTAATTAAAAATTTAAAGATTGGAATTAAAAAGGGCACGCAATTTTATTGATTTGGGCTTCTCAGAAGCTAGTCAGTATGTTATGCTTGTGCGTTCTCATAATCTAATAAATTATTATTTTATTAAAACTGTTATTATTGTTTTTGACGTCTTTTATTTTATATATATATATATATATATATATATATATATATATATATATATATATATATATATGTCGGACTTGACTTCTACTCCCATACTATTTAATGTAAGTCCGAACCTTTTTTGAATCATCATGCAGTCAGTGGTGGTCCGGTGGCGAAGACACTCATTAATATTTTAAACTCTCTAAAAGGTAATAATCCAAGCTTGAACAGCACAAAGATCAGTCTTTACTCTTTCCTAAACATCTTTATTAATTTCCAATTAATTACTCAGCTCCATCAAACTAATTTCAATAACCCCACCCAATTTTAAAACCGTGCGCCTACGGCACACGTCCATTCCATTCCCTAGTTATCCATGACTCTAAATTAATCTCCTTTGTTCTTAGCTTTTAACCAACGCTTAGTGACGCTCATTACTTATGCGTGATGTCAAATCGAATGTTCTATGCTGACCTAAGCACTTTCTTAGCGCCAACTCCAAGGCTACGTCTACTTAAATTCTCCCATGTGGTTATGTGGTTCATCGGATATTGAATCAAGTCGAACCTTAAGCGCTATTTTCACTGCAATACACTGCACCGCTGATTTGAACTCCCAGACTTAATTGTTAAATGCTATATTTTAATAACTAATATCCCGTTTTAAGGTCGCGCGATCGCCCCCCCCCCATATTTTTAGCCTCACAACTTCTCCTCCGTCCCCCTGAAGGCGGGCACACAAAAAGTCGTGACTCCCTCTGCGGCAAGTCTCCAGAAGAGAAAACAAATTAACCTCAAACCTAACTGACAAAATACTGAATAGGACTGCAGTACCTAGTCAACAACATTAAATATTAACCCTGGCAACTGAAAACTTAATCTAATTCTAACTTGAGTTAACCCATTTAAACTAATTAAAATTAACTTCCCAATTATGATTAAAATAGGGCGATCGTTCTCCTGAAGGCACACAAAGAATGGCCAGTTCCCTGCAACACGTCTCCAGAAGAGAAACTAAAATTAATCTAATTACCCATCAACTGAAAATTGCTGCGCAGGGCGGTACCTTCCCCACACAACAACCCAGAGAAACCCAACTAAATTATTCCGAAATATGACTTGATTCAACCACATTAAAATTAACTAAATATCCCTAGGTATTTGAACATCTTATTTAAAAACACTCAATTAATATTCTTATTTACTGAAGTCGTGCACCTAACCCCATGGAGCTGAGAAAATTACATGTTACATGATTGTCGCCATTCGGGACAGAAGTTGACACAGACTGATGTGAAATTACAATCAATATATCAAAATTAATTAGAAAAGAATATTATATCAACATTATTAATGGAACACTAAAATTAAATGTAATAAACACAAATATAAATTGAAATTATAAGCAAATGATAATTAAATTTTTATGTGAACACCCCCCACTATTATTTGTAGCTAAAGAAAAACAAACCTGTAGAAAAACAAGGTGCCGAAGCACCTTGAGTCCATTACCTAAAAATGAGTCCTGACTTTAAAACACAGAAAGTTCAGAGTTCTTGAAAAACACATAAAAATTCTTGCAGAAAATTGGGGTGTCACAAAACTTCAAAAAACATAACTTTTATTTTTTACACTATTATTAGCATTTAAAACCCTTCCTCAGATGTCTGTTATGGTGGTCACACTCCACAACAGCACTGGGAATTTTACTAAGAGCTTTCAGCGTATCATCGGGGATACCTGATTCCTCCAACACTTCAAATTTGACACAGACAAATCAATAGTGAAAAAAAAATAACCTTATTACATTCTAAAATTTTCAATTTTTAAAAATTTTCGTTTTCACCATGATGTACAAAATATTATATCTCTGAATCTTCATAGATCAAGGAAGCATGCTTATTTGAAATTTTACAGGGAGACCTCGAAAATAGCAACCAAGAATACACAAGAAATGAATATCAAGTATTTAATACAGAAACACAATAAACAATTTTAAAGGATCAATTTGAAGTGCCTTATACTCAAAATACACAGTATTTATCAATATGGAAAAAAAGCAATTAAATCATTGAGGTATGAAATTAACTTTCATTACAACACTTTCCATTACATTTTAATACCATAAACTTTTCATTTCATTCAAAACCAATTTTAATCCCCTACTCAAGTTTGAAGAAGAGATGGTTGAACTCATGCCTTGTTCTTCTTCTAGACACAAATTGATAAAATATGTTAACATACTCACATTTTAATCAAAGCTAACAATTCTTCCAATTTCAAATTTAAAAACCTCAGACCTTACATCTCGATCAATACAACTCAATTGCCTACCTCACAAAATATCATATATCAAATAAATTTATATGGGCTTGTGGCGGCCCAGTGGTACAGCGCGCTGGTTTTCGGTGCTGAGGGTGCTCAGATCGAATCCTGGCGTCGCGCCACGAAATATGCCTCCGTTCGTGTCGTCCCTTCATAGGGGGTAATTCTGTCCGCCTATATGGTGCCCCCACAATAAAATGGGCAGTAAAATTGCGGCGTGGTATAGGCGAATGTCTCACGACAAGTGCCTTCACATTGGGGGAAAAAAAATAAATAAATTTATATCAATACACTAAAAATTACACTCATAAAATAATATCTGAAAATATCAATTATTATACAGGTTCAGGGGTGGTATGATGCTTGGTAGATTCTCAAACTGACTCGAATAATTATTATACAGGCTCAAGTACCCATTTTCAATGTACAGAAAATCAAACACATATTATTAAATCAATAAACTTTTAAAAATATTTACAAAGTAACGAGACTGCCAACAGCAACAAAATCAAAATGCACATTTAGACCCAACCATGTTTTAAAATTTTCCATAATATAATGAAATTACCAATTTCAAAATTTTATCAATATTATTATTACTATTCTGCTACCTAGCTTCCCCCCCCCCCCCCCGAAAACAAAACAGGATTGACTGGAGTAATCAATCCCCAGAAAGCAATTTTCAAAATGCATTTAATCCCTTTCACAATATTAAAATTTTCATTTTTTCTTACATATAGTTTCAAATTGTCAGAACATTTTTTTTTACTGAATTTAAACTTGTCACCACAATTTTCAAAATTTACACAAAATATTCACATTTTTCATATAATAGTTACTAATATCAATTTTTCATCAATACCATTTCAAATTTCAAAATTTTAATTACAAAATAATTCAATCCTGAATTGCAAATTTAATCATTTAATTTAATTATCATCTTTATGATTTTAACATCTTTATCAACATAACTTTTCCTTCAATATTTTCTTTTAAACAATATCATCATCTGCATTTTATCAATTTGAATGAAATTTCTTACCTTTACATTTCTCCATATATAAAAAAAATAATATATTTTCGAACGCAAACTTTTTTATCCGATTTTTTTTAACACTCGCCAGGCAGTCCCGGAGAGCCATGGAACACTGCTTTCGTTCACATCCTGGAATTTTCCGGAAAGTTCCCCGATAATTTCTTTAATACAAAACACCATCGTCGAAACTCACACAACACCAAAATTCACTACTTCTTTAACGGCACACTTTCTTTTGGTTGACTTGAGGAACAGCCATGTCTCTGTTTAAGCTAAACTCGATCCAAATTTTTAATTTGATGAACATTAATTTTTTGAAAACCTTTTTCCGATGAATTTTTGATGATGAATTTTTCCTCCGAAGCACATATTTTCTTGTAAATGTTGACGATCCGCAATAATTTTTACTAGATGACATCACGACTGAAATTTGAAGCACAAACTTGAAACACTCTGGTTTTCATTTTAACGATGAGCAGCCGAAGATTTTTTTTTTTAAATGATGAAATTGGGGTTTCAGTAATCCTGCGCAGTTAACCTTCTTTACCGGCTCTTGTGGGACTTGGCTTCTACTGCCATACTATTTAATGTAAGTCCGAACCTTTTTTGAATTATCATGCAGTCAGTGGTGGTCCGATGGCGAAGACACTCATTAATACTTTAAACTCTCTAAAAGGTAATAATCCAAGCTTGAACAACACAAAGATCAGTCTTTACTCTTTCCTAAACGTCTTTATTAATTTCCAATTAATTACTCAGCTCCATCAAACTAATTTCAATAACCCCACCCAATTTTTAAAACCGTGCGCCTACGGCACACGTCCTTTCCATTCCCTAGTTATCCATGACTCTAAATTAAACTCCTTTGTACTTAGCTTTTAACCAACGCTTAGTGACGCTCATTACTTATGCGTGATGTCAAATCGAATGTTCTATGTTGACCTCAGCACTTTCTTTGCGCCAACTCCAAAGCTACGTCTACTTAAACTATCCCTTGTGGTTATGTGGTTCTTCGGAGATTGAATCAAGTCGAACCTTAAGCGCTATTTTCACTGCAATACACTGCACTGCTGATTTGAACTCCCAAACTTAATTGTTAAATCCTATATTTTAATAACTAATATCCCGTTTTAAGGTCGCGCGATCGCCCCCCCCCATATTTTTAGCCTCACATATATAATATATATATATATATATATATATATAAAATCTACACAAAAGAAATTAATGGACAAAACCGTAACTACTCAGATATAAGAAAATAGGACGGAAAAGCAAATCAGATATGGAAGTCTTGTAGTTGATGACCGGGAGGAGTTGTGACCCACTCTCCGGTTTAACTCAGTTTTATGCCGGGCAACACTCCCGGAGGTCAGGTACAAGACTAAAACCTTAAAATGATATTAAAGAACAAAATAGACTAAAGAACAGAAAGCAAATCAGATATGGAAGTCTTGTAGTTGATGACCGGGAGGAGTTGTGACCTCTGATTACTGTTTTTAGTTTTTAGCTATTAAGGTGATTATTTATTAGTCACTTAGGGATAGAAGTCGATGCTATCAGATGTGTTTCGCCGCGGCTCTAAAAAATAAATGGCGAACGACTAAATGTGTAGATCTGGAGAGGTGGTATTAGGACAAAGAATAAAACTGGATTAAATTGAACTGATGCCTGCTCAATTATTGATTGGATTACTTTTGCTACACCACCGGATATACCATGACTGCCATAATTTGTAAGATGATGGGGGTAGCCCTACGCGTGTCATATATATATATATATATATATATATATATATATATATATATATATATATATATATACATATATATATATATATATATATACACATATATATATATATATATATATATATATATATATATATATATATACACATACGAAATGCCCGGTAGTTATAGGCATTCGGTCGTTCATCCAATACAGTCGTATTCGTGACTTTAAATATTTTATTTGGACTCCAATATCCAATATATTATCCATAGGAGTTCAAAACAATAATCAAAGCTTTTAATCAAGTATTAAACCGTCACTTCATTTTCAATATCATCAGTAGAACGACCCGTTACCGCGACATGCGTCCCGTTCGACAACCGAAAATACATCTACCTACTTCACGACAAAACACGTAACTTTTATAAGCTCGGTCGGTCGCCTGATCAAACCATGTGATACGTCAGATCTCGTTGAAAACGGAAGTCTATGACAGTGTTTAAAAGTAAATATGAAAGACTTTTTGATGTTTTTGCGTGATAAGACTCATCTAACTGGGACCGTGCACAAATTTAATCTCGGAAAATAGGTCAAGAGAGTAAATTGAATTTGGATAGTGGGGCCGAATTATTACTTACACACACACACGCACACGCACACACACACACAGACACGCACACACACACATATATATATATATATATATATATATATATATCATACACTCCACAAACGTATTCAGTTTTGATGTGCTGGCACGACCCCACAGTCATTCACTGGGATTCGATTTTTCGACGATCATCAAAGGAATGTTACGTCCTAAAGACGCATCATTGTGGACGTTACCTGAACAAATCGTGACAAATGATACGGCTAAATGGTGAATGTAAAACAGCTCCTTTATAAATGTATCTTATGTTGAACAATTCTCATACAATAGATTCCTTACACATTCGTGTATGTACAAACAAGATAATAACTTCTTAGGGAATTTTGAACAGCTCAGAAGAATCAAGATTTAAACCTTTGTTTTTACTTGTATTCTTCAAAGGTCCAGAAAAGGTATAAATATTGAATCTTTTTTTTTATTTTATAGGGTGAATTATCTGTACTTTTGAAGTATTTTGATCGAAGTATTCCTCCAGTAAATATTTCCTAGGTATTCATATTCAATATTATGCGGTTGTTCTATGTGATGGCCATTTAATGTTTTGTCTTATGTATTTGGGAAACTTACTTCTTGTAATAATCCCATTTTGAAATAGCCTCATAGTCTGTATATTTAATATCATGCAGTCCAAATGTTATTAGAGTCTGATATTTCAAATATATACTGCTGGCCACCCAAATTGCAACACCAAGAAAGACAAGAGATATCACAACAAAATTTATTTTGTAGATAACATGTTGACCAAGTATCAAATAATTAAATTTATAGACTTCTGTGAAGTGTGGTTCCTGCCAAAATCAGTAGCCAGAGTAGCCGCCATTGTTGGAGATCACCGCTGCCACACGCCTCGGCATTGATTCAAAGAGACTTTGGATGAGTTCTTGGGGTACAGCAGACCAAGCAGCTTCCACACGTTGCCAAAGTTGATCTGCTGTGGCAGCTGGGGATGGAATCTGGGTCAATCGTAGAGCAACCATGGACCACATGTTTTCTATCGGCGAAAGATCCGGAGAGCGAGGCGGCCAGGGAAGCAATTCAATCTGGCGATTGACGAAGAACCGTTGGACAATGCGTGCCACGTGTGGTTCCTGTTGCATTATCCTGTTGTCCACGCATTATCCTGCTGAAATATGGCTGCGGGCAAGCCCTGAAGGTAAGGAAGGACAACTGGCTCCAACACCTCGGAGATGTAGCGCTGGCTGTTTAAAGTACCGGCAATGCGTACTAGAGGTGTGCGAGAGTGATATCCAATACCGCCCCATACCATAATACCCGGTGCAGGACCAGTGTGGCGGTGCATAACGCAGCTGTTCAGCATCCTCTCTTCACGGTGTCTCCAGACTCGAATGCGACCATCGTGGTGTTGCAGACAGAAGCGTGACTCGTCAGTAAAGACAATTTCATTCCATTCTGCCGTCCACATCCTTCTGTCATCGCACCATTGGCGGCGGAGACGTCTGTGGTTCTGCATCAAGGGTAGACTGCGTCAATGGACGTCTTGCGGACAGACCACTCTGCTGTAAACGGCATCGAATGGTACGAGCAGACACTGGATGATGCGTTACAGACTGCATGTGCTGTGCTATGGTTCGTGATGTGACTGAGCGATCCGTCACTGCCATGCGCACAATTTGCCTGTCATCACGTGAAGTGGTGCGCTGAGGTGGATGCGATCGAACACGCCGGTCCGTCGTATCCTCCTGCATCCAACAATCACATATCCGCATTACAGTTGTTTGGTTTCGTCCAACACGACTACCGATTTCCCTGAAAGTTAATCCACAATCTCGGTAGGCCACTATCCTTCCTCTGTCGAACTCGGATACTTGATCAAAAGATGATCGCTGTTTTCGACGAGGCATAATTTATCGTTTTTTTTGAAAAAACCACAAGAAAAACACAATTGCCGAACTTGAAATCGTCGAAATCTCCAAGCCTTAAATAGCGCTTTGAAGTGGCACCACAGGCGCGCGTGATGTGCGTCTGCGCTGAAATTCTAATCATTTGCATATCACACCTCCGCTAATGCATGTTGTAAATTTCATGTTATTTGCATGTTTCCTTCAGGGTGTTGCATTTACAGTGGCCAGCAGTGTATATTATTCTAATGCAGAACATTTTTAGCGAAAGAAGAGTTACACCTTGGAGTACTTTGTTGGTATTATATTTAGTATTGGTTTTGGGCTGTAAACTCTGAAATTTTAACTTTAAAATCCTTCTCAATTGCTCTCTCGACGTTTTGTAACTGTCACAGATTGGCGGAAGTGTAATCTATATACCGTGTTCGCTGTGAACTCACAGTCTGTCTGTCTGCTGCTAGCTATCAGTAAATAGCTGGATGGCTGAACTTTTCAATAAATGGTCAAAGCGTCCAAAGCGTATGTGTTGTTCTTAATCCTACTCTTCCATAATTTTTCTTCCAGATTTACACAAGTATTATGGGTATGAAATTTTTAAGAGCCTGTTCACATAGAATCCGTCAGCGTCAGTGTTACTGGTATTGACATATTTTAAACCAATCACAGGTCTTAACAATTTCGTTGCTAATCGTTTGGAAGTTTCTAATTGGTTAAATATATTTCAATACAAGTAAATCTGACTCTGACTGATTCTATGTAAACAGGCCCTAAAAATCAAAAGCAAAGCATAAAAGGGAGAGGAGCAAACGGATTTGTAGCTCGCGCACTTTTATTTTTATTTATTTATTTATTTTTGTTAAATTATGGATAATTTTACAGATCATTCCCAAAGGAATTCCTCTAGTTATTTACACAGTTTAAATATGTTTAGTGTCTCGACGGACAAAATATGTATTGCACTATCTATAACTTCGTAATATATATAGATGCCTAAATGTCTATCTTCTTAAAATCATGGAGTTCAGGTGATATTAGAGTTTGATATTTCAAATACATATTCTAATGTAGTGCATTTTTAATGACTGGAAAATCACACTTTAAATTTTGCTTCCAGATTTAAAATACAAATTTCTAGGAAAAAAATATAAAAAAAATCACGGTCTAAAATGACGAGATAGCGAGCTCACTCTTTAGAAAAATTACGCGCGACTTAACAGACCAATCCCAAATTAACTGTTTAAGTTACTTGCATAGTATTAACATATCTGAGTCCCTCTAGTAGAACAGAGAGGGAGAGGGTACGATACCCCTAGATGCCCTCTGGGGATGTTTGGTCAAAAATGTTTGGTCCCATGTGGTGCCACTATAAAACCGGAGCTGAACTCATCAGCCCGCTAGTTTATATGGACAAGGTCTGGAATAAAAATACCGGCCAGGGGGCATTAGAAACAACAACAACAACAACAACATATTTAATCTCTCAAGGAAGGAAATATTTAATGCTCCATCTATCAATTCACACCAATTTATTCGCATCACTGTGATATGATTATTATCTGGCAGCTATGATACGTCTTTCTGGGCATATTTAGTTTCAGGGCGAATCCCACTTTGAAGTAACGAATACACGCGGTCCTCGATGGAATCTCATTCAAGATGAATGAAGTGATGATCTGTCAAATTTGAAGAGGTGGATTTAGTAGCTCACCTATTGAAGAGCGACGCGATATAGTTACATACACATCTGAAATGAATTCTGAATAGTTCAATTTCTAAGATAGGGATTTGGATAGGTACCATTGGTGAAGGCTTAAAAGTCTAAATTGAGTTGACTTGTGTTGAGATTTAGCGTTATCATCAAGGATTTACTTGAAATCAAGCCACTAAAACGCTGTTGCGGAATTTTGTTAAGTTGGTCATGTTAGCAAATTCGAAATTCAAGTGTCTGCATAGTGCAAAAATTGTTCTATTGAAAATGTCCTAGATTTTTAACAAAAGAATGATTACACTCGAAATATTTCTTCCAAATTTACAAAACATTATGAGTAGGAAAAACTTTAAGAATAAAAAAATACAACATAAAACGACGATCATAATTTGTAGCCCGTGTACTTTTTTAACCCACATTGGAGGTCTGACCAACATGGGGGCTGACCCATGTTGGGGGGGTGACCCATATGGATTAACCCATATCCAGAATTACAGATAAGTTTACTGACCATTACCAGAGGAATTTCCCTAGTTATTATCGTAGTCTAATCATATTTCATCTCTCAACGAAGAAAACATTTATTGCGCTATCTATAAATTCGCATCAATTTATTCGAATCACTGTGATATGATCATTACCTGCCAGCTTTGATACGTGTCTCTGGGCACGTTTAGTTTCACGGCGAGTCCCACTTTGAAGTAATGCACATACGCGGTCCTCGATGGAATCTCATTCAAGATGAATGAAGTGATGATCTGTCAGATATGAAGAGGTGAATTAGTAGCTCACCTATTCAAGAGCGACGCGATGCTGTTACATCCATATTCGAAATACTCTCTGATATTCGTTTCTGGTTAGTTGAATTTCTAAGATAGGGATTTAGGTAAGTACCGTAGGTGAAGTTTTAAAAGTCTGAATAGGTTGATTTATCTAGAGTTTTAACGTTATCATCAACTATTTAGTTGAAATCAAGTGGATAAGATGCTCTTGTTGGATTTCGTTATGCAGGCCATATTAGTACATTCAAAATTCGAGTGTCTGCATGATGCAGAAATTATTCTTTTGTTAAAAATGTGGTAGATTTTTAACAAAAGAATAATTACACTCGAAATTTTTCTTTCAAATTTACAAAGCAATGTGAACATGAAAAATTTTAAAAATAAAGAAATACGGCTTAAAACGACTAGCATAATTTGTAGCCGGTGTATTTTTTACCATGTTTTTATTAACTTGCTTTCTTGTTTGTTTGTGTGTTTGTCCCTTACAAATCTTGCAATCGATTTTTAACTAACTTCCCGACTAGCTAAACATTTGAAACTTTTAGAATAGCTCAGAACACGATGACAATGTTTTTTTTAATACTTTTAGCCATCTTTAAGCAGAGTTAAATTAATTTTCAGTTATTTTCAGTTAATTTTGTTTTGTAGACTGGTGCAGCCATCTATCGACCGAGACGGGAACGAAAAGTTAAACGCAAGTTAACTTCCAATTAACTTCATTTTCTTTCAAGTTGATGGGATAATTCATCAAAAAAATTTTAGAAAAGTATTATTACATAGAAGTGTCAAGTTTATATGATTCAACAGAAAATTTAAAAAGATGGCATTTAAAAAGTTCTTTTTATCTTGTAATTATTAAAAGAATTATGGATAGTTTTACTGACCATTTCCAGAGGAATTCCTCTAGTTATTGCCGTAGTCTAATCATATTTAATCTCTTAACGAAGAAAACGTTTTTTTCGCTATCTTTAAATTCGTATCCATTTATTCGCATCATTACCTGCCAGCTTTGATACGTGTCTCTGGGCACGTTTAGTTTCACAGGGAATCCCACTTTGAAGTAACGCATACATGCGGTCCTCAATGCAATCTTATGCAAGATGATCTGTCAGATATGAAGAGGCGAATTAGTAGCTCACCTATTGAAGAGCGTCGCGATGCAGTTACATCCATATTCGAAATGCACTCTGATATTCATTTCTGATTAGTTGAATTTCTAAGATAGGGATTTAGGTAGGTATTGTAGGGGAAAGCTTAAAAGTCTGAATAGGTTGATTTATGAAGAGTTTTAACGTTATCATCAACGATTTAGTTGAAATCAAGTCGGTAAGACTATGTTGTTGGGTTTCGATATACAGGCCATATTAGTAAATTCAAAATTCGAGTGTCTATATGATGCAGAAAATACCAAAGATATGCGTGGATGAATAATAAAGATTAAGTTTATCAGGATAAATCAAGATAAATTTTATTATTTGAATTAAAAAGGAAATTACGCAGAAAGAAATTATAACGGATAGTTAAACACTCTATAAGTTTGAAATTTTGAAATAAATTCAAAAATTTATGAAAAATTTGAGGAAAATGCTACAGGCATAACAGAAATCAGTTGCTGAATCATGTAATCATGGTAACATCTCTTCATTAGAATTAAGATAAAATGAAACAAGGAGACAATTAATACAAGAATTTAAAAACAACTCACAAGTCTAAGAAGACAAATGATAGAAGCGTATAAATTAATACGTAACTATATTAGAATAGGGAACCAGATCTACGCAACAACCAAATATTGCCAACTCATGCTTAGTGATATAGAAATTTTAATAATCTTTCTACTACTAAAGTTCTCCATTTTCAGATAGCCTCTATAAAATCTAAAGGTAGCCTCTATAAAATCTAAAGTTTTCATCAAAAATATTTATGTGAATGATATAATTGATTATCATTAATTTTAGTTTTGTATTGAAAGGAATGGCTATTTGATTGTGAACAACTAAACTCAATAAATTCTAAATTTACGAAGAGTGTGTGCATAGTTTATTAAAAAGGGGTAAACAGTTGAGTAAATATTCGGTTGTCCGGAATCTACTTTTGGTCTTTTTAGTAAAATTATATATATAATAGCCGTTGTCTCTGTATAACACTTCCGGGCTGTACTCATCTTTCAATTGAAGCCCTCAGAAAACATGCAGCCGGTTAGGCTTAATTTCAATTTCAGATGTGGATCAGAATTTTTTCTTACCTAAAAACTAATATCTTCTCCATCAAATCACGTTTGTTCAGCCTATTTTTCTACAAAACATTCAGAACTTAAAAAAATTGGATGCTTTTAGCTGTATATTTAAAAGTTTTTAAAAATCTGTTTACTTTTGCGATGAATTCTGAAAGTAAACAAACTTGTAAGGTATACACAAGATTCGATTCACAAGAATCGAACTTTTGAGTGAATTAAAGAAGCTGCTTTAGATATGCTAATTTCGGCATACGCGCTTAGTATAAATACCACGCAGCGTCATTAATAAAAAAGGTGAGGTTGTTAAGGTTGAAAAGGTGTTATCCTGCGCTAGTGCTTAGCGGGCCAGAAGTTTACATGGCAGTGCTGCTGGTTTGACTTACTGTTCGTGAGTATAAAAATATATTGTTCTTGAAAGCTGTGTTTATACATTCCGTACAAGTAGTACGCATGCTTATTGCTGTAAAAGCCAATTATATGTGCAACGAATTCAATAAACATTGTTTCATGTATAAACTGTGTTTGCTTCAAATTCAAATAGAGTGCCACTTCAAATTATATACACCCAAGTCTGGGTAGAAGTGAGCATAGAAACTCTATACTGGCGCCCGAAATTATATATACCCTGGTAGTTAGCGTTACATTTGTAACGAACAACATAATTGAAATTAAAAACTGTGTACTGTGAACTTATATTGATAAAATTGTTGCAAGTACTTACATACTATTTAAAAAAATGAGTGTTGTAGAACAAAATCCTGCTGGAAATTTTCCTCGGGTAATTATGGTTCAGCAAATTGCGCCATTCGAAGCCACCTTCAATGGCGGCCCCTCAAGCCAATTCCTAAAGAAAATTGAGCATTACTTTCAGCAACAATGCACCCCAGAGGGGGATAAACTTAAAATTGCTCTAGCCGCTTTAAGAGGTAGTGCATTTCAGTGGTACACATGCATGCAAAGCAGTAATCTGATTTTTGACTATTTGTCATTCAAGCAACAGTTTCTTAGCGTTTTTCCAAAGACCTTTAATCAAAGTGAAATTGAAGCAGAAATTTATTCGCTAAGGCAACGTGAAGGTCAGTCTGCGTTAGATTTTGCTACGGAAAAGATTTCCAAGTGTGAGGAATATTTAGAAGGGGTGACGGAAGCGATAATCTTAAAAATAGTTATCCAACGTTTGAAGCCAAGTGTTCAAGATTTTTTAGATAATCAAACAATTACAAGCAAGGTTACCCTCCTTCAAGCTTTAGCTAAATATGACAATAGGCATTTCTTCGCTACCCCTCACCGTCATTCAGGTACGAGAAGTTTTATACACCCGCGCCAAAATTTTTCGCGAGTTTCAAACCAGCAGCGTAAGCAGTACCGCAGGCAAAATAATAGAAGCGCACGGCGTTATAATGAAATTAGTGCTCTTAAAGTAAATAATATGGAAGCACCTTACTTGCACTGGCAAGTTGATTCACATGATATGGTTCAACCTGTTGAAACTGTGTGGTCAAATGTATTATTTTGTCCGAGTAGTAATCATTATTTTGAGAATAGTGAAAGTCAGGGTATTTTTGTGGCTTATAAAGAAAGTGAGTCTAGCTGGAATGATGCGGTAATTCCAGTACAAATTTCTGAAAATAGTGCCGATAATAATGCTAGTGGTTTAGAAAATAAATCATCTGACACTTCTATTAATGCTATACCTGATATTATTAATGCTATACCTGATATTATTGATGCTATACCTGATATTTTAGATGATATTCACACATCTGTTAATGAAGGAAATTTAGTAGATGACGAAGTATGCGTTACGGAAGTTATTGAATACTTATTAGTTGACGACAATAAAAATTCTTTAAACGATAGTAGGAACTCGCTAGGTAATGATGATATTATTTCAAGTTTCCATCCGAATGAGGATGCTGTAGGCCAGGTTGATAATATGGTTTTAAATAAAGTACATGAAAACCATACTGAGAGTCAGGATGAAAAGTTGACACAGAGTTATACTGTAAGTAGTTTAGCTGATGCTTCGGAAGTTATAGACGCAGGTTGCATTAAAACGCACCAGTACGAAAAGCTTAATCTTCCTAAAACTGAAGCAGTGTTAAAGAATTTAAATGATAACGATTCTGATATCGCAAGTTTCAAAGAGACTTTTTCGTCAAAAGAGGATAAAACTAAAGTTAAGGGGGATAAAAAACGTGAAAAAGCGCCTTCAGGTTCCAGCATTAAAACTGCAAATACTGAAGTAATTAAGGCGGTAAACAAGAAGTCGCATAAGCACCAATACCAAAAACAGAGTCAGTTTGTTGAAAAACATGACACAAGTAGAGAGATAAAGCCAGTAACTAAACACGTTGGTGCGGCGTATAAATTTGACAAAATAGAATATGCATTAAAATCTAATGCCTATACTCTAAAAAGTACGGAGAAAAGTAAAGTGTGCACTACAAAACCTCCATCTAAGGATGAACGTGGCACACATAAGGTACACAAGGTTATAAAAAGGAAGAATGACAATTTTAAAGCTCCTTTGCATAAGTACAGGAAACGCAAGATTTCTGCCGCCCAGCAAGGTTGGCCTCCTCCCAAGAGACCTCCTGTCCATCGTCAAGCCGGACCAGCGCCTCAGGACCAACGACCTGCTGCACGAAGGATGCCCACACGGTCAACGAACCCCTTTACTAGGACTGCGACCGTCAAGAGAGGTTCCACGGATTGGACAGACTGGTGCAAGGAAGTTGCTGCATTCATGAGGAACAAGTCTTGTATCAACTTTCTTATTCTAACTCCCACCCTTTAATAAAACCGAACCAAATTGGTTTGAAATTCCCCAGTGTATATACTGTGTAAACATTTTGAGGGGAAGGGGTGAGCCACTGAAAAAAAATTACGGCATACTGTTGTTTTATAAATTTTTGAAGGGGACATGTAGTGACTAGGAAAAAAATACATACTGCACAATATACCAATTAACCACTAATGTACTAACTTCACAAATCATGACACATGTGCATTATAAATTGGGGGAGAGCAGATACAAATAGTCAAGAAATGTCATGCTGTGCAATTGTGTTGACAATTTTAACTAAAATAAGTTTTTTAGGGCTCAGTTGGCCAGCCCAGTATCCGCAACTCTGCAAATCCACTGTGTGATGGTGTCACCTGGACCCTTCGGGGTTAGTTTTGTAAAATGGTAGTGGCGTTTTTCCCCCACACAACGTGTGGAAGGTTTTTTGGCTTTGCCACCCATTATGTAAAAATTCAGACCAGCACGCGCTTTCAATTAGTTAACTGAAGCCGTTCAGACCTCAGTTACCTAATTTTTTTTTTCGAGGGAGGCCAGTGTAAGGTATACACTAGATTCGATTCACAAGAATCGAACTTTTGAGTGAATTAAAGAAGCTGCTTTAGATATGCTAATTTCGGCATACGCGCTTAGTATAAATACCACGCAGCGTCATTAATAAAAAAGGTGAGGTTGTTAAGGTTGAAAAGGTGTTATCCTGCGCTAGTGCTTAGCGGTCCAGAAGTTTACATGGCAGTGCTGCTGGTTTGACTTACTGTTCGTGAGTATAAAAATATATTGTTCTTGAAAGCTGTGTTTATACATTCCGTACAAGTAGTACGCATGCTTATTGCTGTAAAAGCCAATTATATGTGCAACGAATTCAATAAACATTGTTTCATGTATAAACTGTGTTTGCTTCAAATTCAAATAGAGTGCCACTTCAAATTATATACACCCAAGTCTGGGTAGAAGTGAGCATAGAAACTCTATAAACTTGAATGTGAATGAATCAAGTAGCTCAAGTATTCATATCGCGTAGTGAGCTGTAAAAAACTGGATGGCAGTCTACTACTCCATTCGCATGAAAAACTAAATAAATAAAAAATAATGAAAGGGTTTGCTTTTACAAGGTGTGGATTAAATGCAATATTGTTAGATAATTCGGTATATTTTTTTACTTTCATATACTTTTTCCATTATGACGTCATTATTAGTATTATGACGTCAAAATGATGAGTTGGATGGCAGTCTACTACTCCAATCGCATGAAAAACTAAATAAATAAAAAATAATGAAAGGGTTTGCTTTTACAAAGTGTGGATTAAATGCAATATTGTCAGATAATTCAGGATATTTTTTAACTTTCATATACTTTTTTCCATTATGACGTCATTATTAGTATTACGACGTCAAAATGACGGGTTACCTTCTAGTAAAAAATAATTTTTATACAAAGAAAAATCTTTATTCTGTAATGTTTTGACCGTTTTATTCAATAACTAGCTGAAAACCAGCACTTCGCTACGGAGTACATTCAAATTAAATACAACGGTCAATGTATGCAATTAATGCCAATATATATATATATATATATATATATATATATATATATATATATATATATATATATATATATATATATATATATATATATATATATATATATATATATATATATATATATATATATATATATATATATATATATATATGTATGTATTTATAATAAATACGACGATCAATGTATACAATTGATGTACAAAAAAACAAAAAAATATATTTAAAAAAAATGTAAGGGTTATTTTTATAGAAAAAATAATGTAGAAGAAAATATTCAAATTAAATGCAATAGGGCATACTAAAGAATATAGTACAGTTAATATAGTACAGTTTGAGGAACATAATATATTTTATTGTATTTTAAATATTTTTTTGGATAATGAGCAATCGTCTGCCGCATTAGCAAGGAGAAAAATATTTTTTTTGTCTATTTAGTTGTTATGCACGTGACGATAAATTTATTTAAGTACCAGAAAAAGAAATCACGTGATCAGCCTTTAATAAATTAAATTCTAAAAATTAATCTTTAAAAATTCACCAACAATCAGAAAAGGGAGTTAAAGAGTCGAAAAAGATCTCATTTCAAAGGAATTTTTATGATTTTTCTCGTGATATAAATTTTATAACCCTCAAGTTATTATTTTAAATGAAAACTTAAAAAAAGTTGCTAAAACAGCTTAAAAATTTAATTTTAAAATATCTAAGAAGAATTTTTCAAAAATCTCTCTTAGTGCACCCCTACTCTATAAGAAGAATCACCATGCAAAATTTCAGCCCTTTAGGTTCAGCGGTTTGGTCTGTGCGTTGTATGCTGTCGTGTGAGCAAAAGGAAGGTAGCAGTATCCTGATCTTCTGCAAGCGTGTTGACTGGGATACCTGAACAGTCCATAATATGGGAAGGATTCGCAGGAGCAGCAGAGCAGAAACAAGGAGTAAATACCTTAGTAGAGTTGAAGGGGTCACAACCATAGTGAACCAAGTCCATCTAAACTAAATTGGAGAAATAAAGGTTTGAAGTTTTTTGTGCAACGTATGTGTAATGTTAGTGTAACGTTTTGTGTAGCGGAGTTTTTTGTGAAAACTTATTAATCACTTGATTCACTTTGGCAGCGAATATAATATGTTTTTAAGTTACTCCAACATAACTATCTCCATTTTTAAGAAATACGGACTTGGTGCACTACGGTTGTGAACCCCTCAGTTCTCGAAGAGCATACTTTTTGTATGGCCACTCTGAATACGAGCTAGGGCAGACTGTATTGGTATCGGACCCCTAAAGATCAAGGTCAGACCAGAGCATTTAGCCGGATACCATTGGTAAGTAGGAGAACCCTTTACAAACAATTATAGCCTGGTCTTACAAACAGATTGAGGCTCCGATGCAGTTAGGACTTCAAACAGGGATGAATCCTCTAAACAGCCCTCATTTGTTAATAGGTCGGTCTGATCTTTGCCGAAGAAACCCACATGTGATGGGATACATTGGAAAGTTATTGATTTAGAGACCATTTAAATATATCTGGATCTTGACTGACAGCAAGAATGCCATTGAACATCTGATGAACTGGTCGCTTATCACTAATAAAACAAGTTTCGACATTGTCTTTCTCCTTTCTCGTATGCCGGACTCTAAGTGGAATTTGACATTGTTATCTGAAATGGAGGTTTTACCTGACAAGGATTTTCGCAGAGTACTAAACGAATAGCAGTCTGATGGTGCAATATCAAGGCTATATGAGGCGGTGAAAGGCAAAGTGGAGTACGTCAGTAAGTCAAGTAGTGTAAGTCAAAAGCGTTTTACTGCAAAAACTACAAAAAAATCCACTATAAAATGAACAAATTATAATTCATAATAATTATTATAATATTGCAAATAATATTTATTTGCAATTTCACTATAAATTGAACATGGAGATTATATTTTTGCCCTCAAATAAAAAAAGTTGAAAATGTGACTTAAAGCACTTTGCCTTTCACCGTCTCATATGATGATTGCGGTAACACATCCAAACAAAGCGTCAATAGTTTCTGAAGAATGACTAGCGATATTTGTGATTTGATATTGTCATGATGGAGCAGAATACGACTACGATTCACCAACCATGGACACTCCTGTTGCAAATGTCTTTCAGTTTTGTTAGTTGTTGACAGTACACATAGGAATTGATTGTTTTGCCCCTAGGTAAAAGCTCAAAATCATCAATTCCCTTATAATAACCCCACCAAACTGAGAGTATGACCTTCTTTTGATGAATATCAGCTTTTTATGTTTGAGCTGCCTCACCAGGTTTGGACTATGATCTTTTTCGTTCAGTGTTACTGTAATCCATTAATCATCACCAGTTATCAATCGTTCCTAAAATGGATCATTTTGTTTCCGTTTTAAAAGTAAATCACATATGATGATATATTGTGTAAAAGAAATTTCGTGAAGTTTATGTGAGATCCAAACAGCAAGTTTTTTTATGGAAACCAAGCTTTTTCAAATGGTCTTCAATGGTTGCTCTGGATGAATTAAGACACTCAGCAAGTTCACGAACAGGTGGGAAGATCAGCTCACATCAGTCACGTGTGACGATCAGCTACAAATCGGGGATTTTAATATGCCATCATCAATCTCAGTTGGTCCGGAAACCGAAAGTACTTTAGGAGAACTAATCATTTTAAGGAGAACTAATCATACAAATCAGAATTTAATATTAAGAGAGAGTATTTAAAAGCTATGTTAATTATTACAACCGCAGTGAATCCTAGATAAACCAAAAATATTCTGCATGATATAAAAATATATCACATTAAAAGTTGATGAATTATTTAATCGTGGATAGCGGTGAATCATTTTTGTTAATATAAAAGAAAGAAAGCCAGCAATTTGCATTATGACTAGAACTAAAAGTTTTATAAAATAATTTCTTTTGTGATAACTGAGGAAGTATCTGCATAATTGAAAAATATATAGAAAAGGGTTGAGGACTTTTCCTTAATAATTATAGTTCGTTATTTGACTTAAAATAAAATTAAGCTTTCTAATATTTGTTAGAAAGAGTATTTAAAAAATCCCAGGAATTGTAATTAACATAGTTGATCTTTGATAAATGATTAATTTGTATTTGATATCAATAATATCACAGAAACTAGTAGAATTATGCAAGAAGAATAAGATAGAATTTGTATTCATTAATTTTATAGCTTTAAACCTAATCTAAATGAAACACGCAGAGAGTTATAATAAATACTGTAAATTTTTCCTTGAACAGAAATCAGTAAACTTATTGCTAAATTTCACTCAAACTACTTGAAATCCATATTCAAAAGCTTTACTGTAATTAACTCTTTTACTTCAAAAAATTATCCAGAGCACGATACCGTGAAAATTTTCCCTTCAAAAAAATCAGTTAACTTCATTTCATCAAAATGCGTTAATAATTAATAATCAGTAAATTTCATTAAAATTGCTGGAACTTCGAATTCAAGAGTTTTATTATAATCATTTCTTTTAATTCAATGAAATTATCTCAATGCATTGCCATTACAGAAACTTTTCAGTTGAAAAAAAATCAGTAAACCTATTACCAAATTTCATTAAAGTTACTATTCTAAAATTTTATCGCAGTTAATTCTTTTAATAAGCAGCTGACATTTCAAATTATTTCCTCACAAGAGTTCCTCATCATTTATGGCTTGTCAACATGATTATCTCAATGTCAAATGCATTGCCTTCACCGAAAATTTTTCGCCAAAAAAAATCAGTCAACCTATTACCAAATTTCATTAAAATTACTATTCTATCATTTATTACCAGGGGATGGCCGAATGGCTAGGCGCTGGCACTGGGTTCAGATCCTGTGGGTTCGAGTCTCACTGTTGGCAGGGATGTGTATAGCCGTTCGGAATCGGCTTTAAACTGTAGGTCCCGGTCTAATTACCCCTAGTGTAGCAAAAAGTTGACCGCAGCGCTCCAAAACAAACCATACCAAATTATCTTTTTTTGCTTTTCAACATTGATTATCTCAATGTCAAATACCTTGCTGTTACCGAAAATTTTCCGTTGGAAAAAAAAAAAAATCAGTACAGGCGAACCCAGTTATAACGAACTTCAAGGGACCAAAGGTTTTGTTCGCTTTATCCGAAGATTCGCTATATCCGAACCAATAAGAAAAATGCTAGAGTTCACAAAATGTATAACTCCTTAGTTGCAGTGTATATTCAATAATGATGTATGAAAAAATTATAAAATCTATTAAAAATGATCATTAATGAATTAAATCGACTAAAATCGATTACATTAAACTGACACAATACTAATTAAATTACGTACAATAGGAAAACGGCGGAACCAAAATTTTTGTTCGTTATATCTGTGAGTTTGTTATATACCGAGTTCGCTATAACGGGGTTCGATTGTATACCTATTACCGAATTTCCTCGAAAATTACTATACTGAAATTTTATTGCAGTTAATTCTTTTACTAAGCAGCTATGACATTTCAAATTATTTCCTCACGAGAGTTCCTCATCATTTATTGCATGTCAACATAACCCATGCCGCAGGATTAAAACTCTAATCTCCTATTAACAGTTTTTCACCAATGCCTTTGATTCATGCAGAACATTTCCTCCAAATCATTTCGCAACAACGCATGCATCTTTAAGCATACATTCGCATTCATTGAGGCACACGAGGAGACCATTTATATCTACTAATTTATGTGTCCGCATGGTGGATGAATCGTGGAAAATGCTCCTCTCACGATGTTCCCTTCACGTCTGACACTACTCTAATGCGACCCATTGTGCTGTCACTCCTCGGGGGACTTCATATTTCAATGCCGCACGTAGCAAGAGGCATTTGTTAAGTGCTAAGCCTTAACACGTGAATACAATGAACATAAATACTTGGAAATATATGGCATAGGGCGAACATTCCTGTGGGGATTTCGGTGAGTTATAGCTGGTTATCCCTGGTTGTGCCTCCTCCCTTCACGTCCATAATAAGGTTATGCCGTTTAGGTGTTTATGTATTTACGTTTACTCATAAGCGAATGAATGGAAATGCGTGTGATGTACTATAAAAACGTAAACTAACGCACTGAGGTAATGCATATTTCTAGACACATATAAATATACGGCCTACGTAATACAAGAATTCATTTACACGTTTATGTATTTTAGTAAACACCTGCAGTTCTAATGCTTTATACATATATTATACTAGTATACGTGCATAGTCAGCATAAGTATATGTATAAGTCTGATTAGTGATACTTCAGTTTATGCATAATCCTTGCTACACAGAACGCGTTCATTGTACTAGACTACAAACACAAGGACATTTGGAAATCACATGAGAAAATATTCATCATGGGAAAAGAATCAGAATACTCCGGATAATAATTATATAAATATATATTTAAAAGTATGTAAATATATGTAAAAATAAGTAAAATATATACAATATATAAAAAATATACAAAAATATATAAAAAATATAAAATATATAAAACTATATAAAATAAAGATATATGGTCCACATGCTACTAGAATTCTTGTACACGTTTATGCATTTTAGAAGACACCTGCACTTCTAATACGTTACATATTATACTAGACTACATGCAAAATATATAAAAATATATAAAATATATAAAAATATACGGCCAATATACTGCTAAAATCCATTTACACATATATGCATTTTATTAGACAGCTGTAGTTCTAGTGCGTTACATATTATACTAGAATACATTCATAGTCCGCATAAGTTTATGTATAAGTCGGATTAGTGTCGCTTAAGTTTATGCATAGTCCTAGGCACATTTAAAACGCTCATTGTACTAGAATACATTTTACTAGAGTACAAACACAATAACAGTTGGAAATCCCATGAGAAAATATTCATCATGGGGAAAAAATCAACATTGCCCGGAAGATAATTATATAAAGATATTTTTAAAAATATGTAAATTTATAAAATATATAAAAATATACGGTCCACATACTAGTAGAATCCATTTACACATTTATGCATTCTAGTACACACCTGTAGTTCTAATGCGTTAGATATTATACTAGAACACAGCCATAGTCGCATAAGTTTATGTATAAGTCTTATTAGTGACACTTAAGTTTGTGCATAGTTCCAGACACACATAAAACATTCATTGTACTAGAATACATTGTACTTGAATACAAACACAAGGACAGTTGGAAATCACATGAGAAAATATTGCTCATGGGAAAAAATCAACATAGTCTGGAAGAGAATTATATAAACACATTTATAAAAATATATAAATATATAAAAATATATAAAATATATAAAAACATACCTCCCACATACTAGTAGAATACCCATATACACATTTATGCATTTTAGTAGACACCTATAGTTCTAATGCAACACATATTATACTATAATACATACATAGTCCACATAAGATTATGTATAAATCTGATTAGTGACAATTTTATGCATAGTCCCAGACACACATAAAACGTTCATTGTACCAGAATACATTGTACTAGAGTACAAACACAAGAACAGTTGGAAATCACATGAGAAAATATTCATCATGGGAAAAAAATCAACATAGTCCGGAAGAGAATTGTATGAACACATTTTTAAAAATACGTAAATATATAAAAAATATATAAAATATATAAAAATATACGACCCACATACTACTAGAATCCATTTACACGTTTATGCGTTTTAGTAGACACCTGTAGTCCTAATGCGTTATATATTATACTAGTATACATGCATAGTTCGTTTTAGTTTATGTATAAGTCTGATTAGTGACACTTATGTTTGTGCATAGTCCTTGGCACACATAAAACGGTCATTGTACTGAATACAAACGCAAAGACATTTGTAAATCACATGAGAAAACATTCATCATGGAAAAAAAATCAACATACTCAGGACGAGAATTATATAAATACATTTTAAAAGTATGTAAATATATATAAAAATATGTAAAATATATAAAAAAATATATATTATATAAAAATATATAAAATATATAAAAATATATATAATATACAAAAATGTAAAATATATAAAATATATAAAGATATACGGCCCACGTGCTACTAGAATTCTTGTACACGTTTATGCATTTCAGTAGACACCTGCACTTCTAATTCGTTACATATTATACTAGAATGCATGCATAATATACGAAAATATATAAAATATATAAAAATATACGGCCTACATGCTGCTAGAATCCATTTACACTTTTATGCATTTTTATAGACACCTGTAGTTCTAATGCGTTATATACACTGTTTGACAATTGCTAAGGAACAACTGGTTTTTCAAATTAGCTTTCCCGACAGCAGACTAATCACAGTAAAATGAAATGCAGAGGTCGTAATAGGGCAGGGCCTGTTATCTGTATAAAAGGCAGTGCACGGAAACTTTTTATTCTTTCAAAAGTTCATGCAGTTACGTGTTTGACGAAAATAGTGCCGTAGGTTGTTGGAAGTTATTTCTGGGAAAATCAGTGTGGTGTGGCTATAATTAAGTGCAAAATGTCTGCAAGACAACATTTGAGTGCGTACGATGGTGGACGACCAGTTGGACGGCTCGAAGCAGGACAAAGTGTCACTACTGTGGCCAGAGTAATGGGAGTGGCAAAATGTGTCATATCGCGATTTAAAAAGGAAGCTGATGGTGGAAATGCTATGCGAAAGCCTGCCGGTGGACGTGGAAGGAACACCACACCTCAAGAGGATCGATATGTATCGCTAGTGGCGAAATGGAACAGCCATCTCACTCCTAGTCAGATAGCTGCAGACCTTGCAACCGCTACCGGTACAAATGTATCAGCCAGAACCATTTCTAGGCGATTAAATCAGGTTGGTTTGTATGCACGGAAGCCTGTTCAATGCATCCCACTTCAACCACGCCATCATCGAGAAAGATTACGTTGGTGTAAGGGACATATTGGTTGGGGTCAGCAAGAGTGGTCCAGAGTGATGTTCTCTGACGAATCCCGTTTCACTGTGACAAGTGATTCTGGCCATCAGTTAGTGTGGAGAGAGAGGGAGACACGTTATGCACCACAGAATGTTCAGGAACGCCATCGGTATGGCCAAGGCGTGATGGTGTGGGCAGGCATTATGCACAATGGCAAAGCGCCGCTTTACATCTTTCAGCGAGGTACCGTTACATCGCAGCGGTATTGCAGAGATATTATTCTGGATCATGTTCGTCTTTTTAGGGGTGCGGTAGGTCCAGATGTTCTGTTAATGAACGACACAGGACCGCTGAAGTATCGGACACACTAGAAGGTGAAAATATTGAACGTATGACATGGCCTGCTTACTCTCCTGACCTAAATCTTATAGAGGATGCCTGGGATGCTCTGGCAGACGTGTTTCTCAAAGAACTTGCCCTCCCCGAACCATGCAAGAACTGAAAATCACCTTAAGAGAGGAGTGGGACAATATCCCCCAAGGACTCCTCAATACTTTAGAAGACAGCATGAAAAACAGATGCAAAATGTGCACTATTGTCAGAAGAGGTCACACACTTTACTAAGGTACTCATAACTGTTTCATTCTAGCAGGAAAACCCATTTTTCGTGGCTGTTTGGAAATGCTCCAAAGAGCATCTTTTTTGTTTTTCGTTTTCTTCTTTTTCCATGTGGCGCAATCTGTACCATTTTACATAATAAATAATGCACAGTATCTCTACTAAATATGTACGAACTTTCATTTCTTCAATCAATGTACATTATGAAATATTCCGAAAAATGTGACTGTTCCTTAGCAATTGTCAAGCGGTGTATTATACTAGAATACATGCATATTCCGCATAAGAGTATGCATAAGTTTATGCGTAAGTCTGATAAGTGATACTTAATTTTATGCATAGTCCTAGACACACATAAAACGTTCATTGTACCAGAATACATTGTACCTGAATACAAACACAAGGGCAGTTGGAAATTACATGAGAAAATTTTTATCATTGGGGAAAAGTCAACATAGTCCGGTAGAGAATTATTTAAATACGATTTTAAATATATGCAAATAAATAAAAATACATAAAATATATAAAAAATATACTGCCCACATACTAGTAGCATCCATTTACACGTTTCTAAATTTCAGTAGACACCTGTAGTTCTAATGCGTTGCATATTATACATGCACAGTCCGCAAAAGTTTAAGCATAAGTCTAAATAGTGACGCTTAAGTTTATGCATAGTTCTAGACACGCATAAAACGTCCCACATTTTACTAGAATACAAACTCAAGGACAGTTGAAAAGCACAAGAGAAAATATTCATCATGGGAGAAAAAAACTAGAAAATAATTATATGAATAATTTTTTAAAAATATGTAAATGTCCAAATTTTGTACGAATAACTTCGAAATTTAAACTGGATTACATGAAATGAAAGAAAATCTTCACATCACTGGGACTGTTCATTTGATAGTAAACCGACTACTAGAAATAATAAGGGTTTGTATACCGGGTCTGCCTAAAGTCCTTATTAAGCGTTTTATAAAGGTAATAGTTCTGGTAAGTTAAACAGCAACACAGAAAACTTTTTACTTTCCAAATTGTTTCCAATATTATTTTTAAAAATTAACTATATTAATTATATTAACTTATTATTAGTCCATGCCCTTAATAAGCTAGTAAATAATATTCTGAATACTGTTATTACACATTATTTATTTTTATTGCACAAAAGAATATAAAGGTATACGTTAAAAATGTTGCATGGGCAAACATAATTTAGGATTCATAGTTTACATGGATACTGGGATTTAAAATAGCCAAAAATTATACTTCTATTAAAATAAATATATATTTAAAATTAAAAGTATTTTTTTTAAATAAAACATATGTATGTATTGTTACAGACATCAATATCATATTACTTTTCATTATTTAGTCAATTTTAGCTATTAGTTCTCGTACTGTAAACGTTGCTGCATAACTTCTAATTTATTTTTTTTCACCTGACATTCTTCTCTGAATACGAGATTGAAGTAATTTTCACCAATATGGTATCATTTTTGCACGTTATCAAATATAAATTTTTGAGTCTCTAAGAAACCCTAGTCCGTGATCTGGTGTACTGTTTTTAAGCTGTTCTTATCAGTTCACAAGTTTCTGTTGCCGTTTACAGCCAAGCAAGCACGCTAAGTTTATTACAACTTTGATTACAAGTTGTGTATGAGGAAAATGTATATACTGAAAGCCTACTATTTGAGATTCCGTGTCTCTAAACACCCGTTGTATAGAGCACATATACCGCTATCAACAGTTAGATTTTTCAACTAACGTGTTCTGCTGACTTCTAGCGAGTTATGTTAATCAATACACTTTCGCTATATTAAATTCCCACTTTGATACATCAAATTATTCCGAAAGAATACAAGTAACCCTCCTATAACACGGTATATAGGTTCCTAGAAAATGCCGTGTTGTGGGAAACCGTGTTATATGAGACCCAGAGACAGTTAAAAAAAGGGGGGGTTACGTTCTGAAAACTTATTAAAAACAAAACATTTTTTTTAATTCCATATAAGCAACTTAATTTTTATTAAAAATATAAATGTATGTATAGCACAAAACGAAATGAAACAAAAAAATATTATTTTCATTTAATGCGACTTTAATTTAATAAATTTTTTCCTCATCACTGCTCAGTACAATCAGACAAGAACGTTTTTCGATTGAACGATATCACCTTCACTTTCAGAACCTTTTTCTTCATTCTTCAGAACCTTTTTCTCCGTTCTTCATTTAGATTTTTTGCACCTTCTATCCTCTTTAAAAAATCTGTAATTTTGTTTATTTGCTGGTTCTTACAAGGTCATTGTAGGTTCACGGTATGGACATAGACAATTTTGTAGCTCCCTTTTGAATTTTCGGGGAAGGATCAAAAGACAGAAGGGACGGAAGGGTCTTCCTGAATGAAGACCCTTCCGTCTTTCAGCGGAAGGGTTTTCATTCAGGAAAAATGATTCAAGATTTTCAGCTAAGCTTAGGCATTCTTGTAATTTTATAGAGTTATAAATGAATAAATTATAATTTGTTTATACATTTTCATGTAAAGCTACTATAGTTCATTATTCCTTCCCGTCATTATTTTAAGGTAACTTAGTTTTTTAAATGTGTTAAACAAAAATCATGATCTAGTGCTATAGAAGTACAGTGTTGTACAAAGGTTTTCGCAATTTTTTTATAGTGTTACAGTGAAACCGTGTTACAGGTTTCAGTGTTATACGAGGGTTCCCGCAATTTATCCTATCCTGTTAAAACGAAACCGTGTTGTAAGATGCCGAGCTGTAGGAAGGCTACCTGTATATGCAACGCTATTAGAAATTTTATTTATTTCTATAACCATGTTTTTTAAAATTGAGCTAATATTGGAGTTACTGCGTCTCTAAACACAAGTTTTTTTACACAAAGGTGCTGTTATCAGCAGTTCATTTTACAACTATTTGGGTTCTGTTGACTTCTATAGTTTCATGCCAATCAGTCAACTCTCGCTACTTTAAATTCGCTCTTTGTATACTTTAATTACCTTCAAGGACTCTACCCTATAACATATCTCCCTCATTTGTATAACCACATTTTATACACCCATTTGAATACAAACCAATGAATGAAGAAATCAGATTTGATCAAAATGTATTTATTTTTGTGACTGTCCTTTCCAGTCGAAAGCGTGAGAGTAACGAAATCCTCCCCCCCCCCCCCCCCCCCTTCAACCACTCGACAAGATGGATGCCAGCACATCACCGTTAGCCACGGAGATGCGTCTTCATTCGTCAGACCTCCGAGCAGTCGACTTTTACCAGAGATATGAAGATGGATATGGGGAGGAAAATTTTTCGCGCTGTGACAACCTAATCATAAGCGGAGATGTCTTGTGTCTGGGGTCTATTAAACTCATTGTTCCGTTCAGTAGCGCCTGAGTCGGTGGCATAACTTGCTTCATATGAAATTACACACCGTTAAATTTTTTTTCGTATTAGATAGATAAACTTATAATAGCAGTTAAAATATATACACTAAAACAACACAAACGAATGAAAATTAAACATATTTGTGTGGGTGTTTATATATATATATATATATATATATATAGATAGATAGATAGATAGATAGATAGATATATATATATTGAGAATTAATTAGAAAAAGAATAATAATTAAACAATTATACAGGGGGGCTTAGAATAATCTAATTTCTAACGTTAAATATCACTATTTGTCATATTTCAAGATGCACTGCGGGAGGGAAATCCCCGTTTATAGAATTGAACTTAATTCACGAGGTTGGAAGATCCATAGGGAGAATCTAAATATAGTATCAAATTTAGTCGCGCCTCTACCTCATCTTCAGGGCATGCGCAATGGCATTAGAAGGTTTGAAACAAAGGGTTTTTAAATTAGAGAGGGATTGGCTTCGATCTTAGATGGTCACGCATCGCGAGGATTGAGATGATGGCTTGGCAGATAATTAGCACGGATTGAATTGAGATTAATTATATTCGGAAATAAAACTCTTAGGTGTATTTTAATTGTAGTTCTTTGCCACAGGCCTTTATTCACTGACTGCTATATCAATAATTATATTAGGGAAAAGTTAAGCGGGATTAACGTAACATGTATATAAGACACCATGTCATTTATATATATATATATATATATATATATATATATATATATATATATATATATATATATATATATATATATATACATATATATATATATATACAGTCGAACCTCCATATGTCGAACTTCCCTATATCGAAATTTTCTATATATCGAACTCTTAGCAAATCTCCATGTTCATTACATAGAAAAACTGTTTCTGTATATCGAAAAAATCTATATATATCGAAATTTTTTTCACGACATATTGGGAGATTTTATTCCACTTTAGAATAAAATCTCAAAATTTTTGGCGTTTGAAACAATACTTCGTGGACCCCTCATGAAGTTTTAATGGACTGAATAAATGCGAGCAATTCTTTGATAAACTTTCCGCACAACTGGCTGTTCAGCAAGATATTCGTAGTTTTTTTTTAAAGAATGTAACTGTGATCACTGTAACCACTGTCTGGATTATTGTTATTTTTTAAGGTATATAGTACTCAATAAATCTTTCGCATTAATTCACTTTTTAGTTATTAACTTTCATTTAATATAAATTGGAAATGGAGTTTCGTATACGAAAATTAGCTTTAATTTTAATGTTTTAGGAGAATTATGATAAAACTAAGATCAATTCTATATATCAAAATTTCTATATATCGAATTATTTTCCGGCATTTTGCTACTTCGATATATGGAGGTTCGACTGTATATATATATATATATATATATATATATATATATATATATATACACACACATATATATATATATATATATATATATATATATATATATATATATATATATATATATATATATATATATATATATATATATATATATATATATATATACATATATATATATACAGTGATGGACAAAAAACTGCATCACCTGCGAAAAAGTGGAAAAGTGTTCAAATAATGTGTTTTATGTGTATGTTTTATGTACAGCTCATATTGTTGTTACAATAAAATAATATTTTAGGATTAATCATACTCAAGTTTTACGAAGATTAATAAATTATTTACAATTAATTACTCAGAAAAATGAAAATTTGTGAAAAAATACAATATTTAACAACATTTGCAACAAAGTAATTGATACACAAATTTTGTAGTTAATGTAAATTCTACGTAACTGCAGTCATTCTACATTTACTTTGATGTCTATACACCCAATAAGGATCACTTCAATATTTAGTCGACCTTCCACAAGCTGCGATGACAGCCTTGCAGCGGTCCGGCATAGAAGATAACAACTTCTGAATATAATCCTGGCCAATTTCATGGAATCAAACCCTAATACTGTTTTTCTGCAGTTAAATCTTAATAGCAGACTTATTAGGAGTAATTTTCGTGCTCATTATATGCTAACAATTTTCACAGGGGTTCAGATCAGGTCTATTCTCAGGCCAGTCAAAAACTTTAATACCAGATTTTGTTAGATAGGCCTGCACCTAAAGGGGGGAATAGGGGGCTTATACCTGGCTTTAATATACTTCCTTGAAATTCCCTGTAAGCCAAATTGTCTGGCGATGCATATCTAGCAAAGGGGCTAGACGCTTGAAACTTATTACTGGAACAGTGAATGCATCAGTTTATACCCAGATCTTGGAGTAGTGTTTAAAGCCAGCTATTCGGGATTATTTTATTGATACTGGAAACTGCATTTTTCAAAAGGACTCTGAACAATGTCATACAGCGAAATCGGTAAGTACAATCTAACTTATTCATACATAACTTTGTTGCCTCATTTTCAGGTTTTCAAGTCCACAACATAGATGATATTACAAAAATAATTTTTCACCAATTTCTCCCTTTAGGTGCAGTTCTATCTGACAAAATCTGGTATTAAAGTTTTGGACTGGCCTGCGAATAGTCCTGATCTGAATCCCATTGAAAATTGATAGCATACAATGGGTACGAAAATTGCTGCTAAGAAGCCTGCTGATAAGATTAAACTGCAGGAAATCATTATTAGGGTTTGGTTCCATGAAATTGGCCAGGATTACATTTAGATGTTGATATCTTCTATGCCGGACTGCCGCAAGGCTGTCCTCGCAGCTTGTGGAGGATCTACTAAATATTGAAGTGATTCTTATGGGTGTATACACATCAAAGTACATGTAATATGAGTGCAGTTATGTAGAATTTACATTAACTACAAAATTTGTATATAATTACTTTGTTCCACGTTTTGTTAAATATTGTATTTTTTTACTATTTTTCATTTTTCTGAGTAATTAATAGTAAATAATTTATTAATCCTCATAAAACTTGAGTAAGATTAATCCTACAATATTATTCGTAAGAACAATATGAGCTGTACATAAAACATACTCATAAAACACATTATTTGAACACTTTTCCACTTTTTCGCAAGTGATGCAGTTTTTTTGTCCTCCACTGTGTATATATATATATATATATATATATATATATATATATATATATATATATATATATATATATATGTGTGTGTGTGTGTGTGTGTGTGTGTGTGTGTGTGTGTAATATGAGAGGCTGGCCGCAATCTACTGCTTCGAAGACGCCAACCCCTCACGTTACGAAGAATTTAATACATTAGTCTAAGTAGTCGTGGCTGGAAAGTAGCTGAGGCAACACCGGCATAACGAAACGACCATTTATTAAACTCGCCGGCCTCTCCGCCGGGATGTTTTTGGCAGGGGAAAAAAATACAGAAGTTCCTCGTTTCTCGGGCTGCAGAAACTTTTATCACTTTCACCCCATCACATGACAGTAGGGTGTGGATTAATAGTTGATTAGTTAAAAGTTAATGTTTTTGCGCTGAACAGAGTTAATCAGGTAGCCACGCCACGCATGTCAGGATTTCGTTAAAGTGGCAGCCATCTTGAACAAAACTGCCTAAGGCTAAATTAGCCTGTATTAAGGGATTTTAATAGACTTTAATGGGACGGATTTATTAAAATTTGAAACTATAGTTTGGGATTTAAAACGAATGCCCAAGGGAAATTAAATAGTTTAATAAGGGGTATGTAGTTTTGAATGTTATAGAATACCAATATGAAAAACTAATAGTTTTTTAATGTTAAAGAGTATTAAATTAAAAAATTACTAGTTTTTAATATTATAGAATATATATATATATTAGGAACCAAATATAATAAGGGTCGGAGTCCGTCTAAGGTAGTTGCCACCAATTTTGACTGAGCACCTCCATAGGCAACATCTGGAGGGATTGTATCCTCACCCACCCTCTCTGACCTTCATAGTCCCACGTCATATATATATATATATACTAGCTGAAAACCCGCACTTCGCTACGAATGTATGCAATTAATGCCAATATATATATAATAAATACGACGATCAATGTATATAATTGATGTAAAATATATATATATATATATATTTATAAAAAAATCGTAAGGGATATTTTTATAGACAAAATAATGTAGAAGAAGATATTCAAATTAAATCTAATATAAAGAATACTAAAGAATATAGTACAGTTAATATAGTACAGTTTCTAGAACATTTCTTTTACTGTATTTTAATATTTTTTTGGATAATGTCCAATCGTCTGCCGCATTAGCAAGAAAAAAAATTATTTTTTGTCTATTTAGTTTTTATGCACGTGACGATAAATTTATTTAAAGTACCAGAAAAAGAAGTCACGTGATCAGCATTTAATAAATTAAATTCTAAAAATTAATCTTTAAAAATTCACCAAAAATCAGGAAATGAAGGTAAAGATTCGAAAAAGATTTCATTTTAAAGGAATTTTTATGATCTTTCTCGTGATATAAATTTTATAACCCTCAAATTATTATTTTAATTGCAAACTTAAAATAAGTAAAAAAAACAGCTTAAAAATTTAATTTAAAAAAATCTAAGAAGAATTTTTCAAAAATCTCTCTTAGTGCACCCCTACACTATAAGAAGAATCGCCAAGCAAAATTTCAGCCCTTTAGGTCCAGCGGTTTGGTCTGTGCGTTGTATGTCAGTCAGTCAGTGAATGAATGAATGAATGAGTCAGTTACGGAACTGTTTTATATATATATATATATATATATATATATATATATATATATATAGATAGATAGATAGATAGAGAGAGAGAGTTCCCAAGTCATATATATATGCATATAGAGGGACTTTCCGGTCAACGGATTTAACGTGCCCCTATCCGGCCTAGACACGGAGGTAATTAATGGAACGCGCCGGGATTCAATCTGAGACTCCTCAGCACCGAGAGTCAGCACGTTACCACAATATACCTTAAATATACTTGGCCATATGAATTACACCTTAAATACTGGGAACCAAATAGAATAAGGGTAATTAAATCTCATCGTATCAGATGGCTCCGCTATGTTTATGGATATGAACACACTGACCCCATTAAAATAAAAACTGACTTTTTTGAAAATGGAAGGTACTAAAAGAGGAGGGAAACCATGTAATAGATGGATTGATTATGTCGATACAGATCTTAAGATCATTGGAAATAACGGCTGGAGAATAATGGCGTCTGATCGGGATCGATTGAGAAAACTGACTGGGATTTCCTTGGTTGTTGTGCTGACTTATCGGTACTGTTTAAAATCAGATCTGCACTATTTTAAATCAATTCTACAAAGTATACGTTAAAGTAAAAGTAATATTAGTTTGAGTAAACCTTGAATATGAATGAAAATAATTGCCGTCATTTGACTATAATATGTGAAAAAGAAATAGAAGGAAGTATACAGTAAGATAAAGGAAATGATAGAAGAAAAGCATAGAAGTATTTTAGTAATAAATTTATATCTGGCCAAGAGAGCTTTTAATACAAGAATAAATCTTCAATGTATAATTTCAATTGTTTTTTTAATATACTATCCCTATTGCAATAAAATATAATATTGAATATTGAAATAAAAAAAAATATACATACACAAAAACACGCACTCACACACACACAGATATATATATATATATATATATATATATATATATATATATATATATATATATATATATAAATAGTTGAAAGCGAAAACCAGTATGAGCACTAAAGCTTCTTGCAGCCAGGAACTAAAAACATGAAAAGATAAGTATGAAAGAGATTTTGGACAGCATTTCTTACAATACTGTCAATACTGTCTAAAAACCAATGGATTGTTTACGATAAGTATGATCTAAACAATAAACATACTTAGACACCGTACAATCGATGAAAAACTGTAGAATTGAATAAAGAGTTACTTAACCATAGAACACCAAGTCTGGTGCTATACAGAGTGAAAGTTAAGAATAGGTAACCGCAAGATGACTGACGTCACAAAACTTGCAACCACGGAGATTATAGAAACACAGAAACTGACCTACTATGGATACTGTGTTTTAGGACTATTAAAACTATATTAATTTAGTTTTTTATTATTATTACTAAGAGTAATTTTTTATCTTATTTTTATTTTATTTTTACTTAAGATTTTAATTTTTTTTATTATTATTTATTTATTTTTTTAGTAGTTATTTTTTCTAATTTTACTTATTATTATGATTTACTTATTAATTTCAACAGAACAAACTATTCATTAAAACTAAAACAACCAATTATGTGCTTGGATAGACTATCGGAGAACTAAAGAATCACATAAAGTACATAAATATTAATAAGAGTATAGGACTAAAAGATTAATTTTACTTATTGCATTGCAATAAAATATTGATTTTGTCCCTCTTTTTATATCAGAATTTCTAGAAATGGAAAATAACTTTAATGAGAAAATAATCTTTCTAGATATCGCAAGCTTTAAGAGAAAAATAGTATCATATCATCTTATGTAATCTGCAAAGAAACAAATTTCTAATCAAAGTAAACTCCCTGGGAAATTTGAATTTTTCAGTTGATACACGTTCAGATCTATGATGATTTTTTCCAAAGCAGGGAAACAATCAGCCTTGGCAAAATAAACAAAATAAAACCTGAAAATTATCCTAGACATAAATTAAAATTAAATAAATGGATTTCCGTATACAAATTTTACATAAATGTAAGTTTACCTATTACTTATTTTGGACCTGAATACGTTGGTCGAAAATTTATCTTCTTACAATTTCTACGTTCAGTCTATGTCCAATATTTAAAGATATTTTCGACTATGAAAACATTTTACTTCACCTTTCTTTTCGTTTGAAGCTTATACAAATTCAGCTGTGCGAAGTATTTTTTTCTGACAATATACGAGAATTTCCTCAAAAATTTTACAAAGCTTGAAAAATCAGTTTTGCTTTATTATGTTATCTGAATTAAATTTTCAATTTTTCCCTAGCATTTGCTGTCTTTATTTTCAGCTTTTATAATTTGTTGTCTGTATTCTTATAATTTGTTAAAGTATTTGCAAGTTTTTAAAAATGAACATATCGATACTTACAAAAATGCTAATATTATGGTGTTTTAGAGAATTAAATTAAAAGTACAAAGATCTCCCCACTGTCCCATGATCTCTTCTGCGGATTATCCGTGTATCATGAAACGAAGAAGATAAAATAATATAAAGGTTATACATTTAGCGAAAGACTCACAAAGAACACATTTTAAGAAATTTCAACGAACAAATTCGATGTTCGGTTGGCCATTAAGTATATATTGTTCCGTTTTTCCTGGGTTCATTAGGATTAAATAAAATCTATTCAGAAACTGCACATAAAATAAAATTTATTATTCTGTAAATTCTTCAGTCGCATACACAAATTCAAACAGAAAACACGTAACAACTGTCTTCTATACAGCAGAAAACTCTAAAAACACAAGTCAAGATACCAGAGTCTTCAATACAATACACGCCTAACGCACTTTCAACACATTCAATTCTCAGTAGAAAAAGAACTGAGTTCCAATGTCAATGTCAGGTATATATATAGACTTCCAACGGGCCCTCTATCGGCCAGTCAGCTAGATATCTCTAGAAGCTCCCAGAAAGGTCTAGTCGGCAAGTTGGTGAAGTATCGTCAAATCTGGGGACCAAAATAAGTCACAAAATCCATCTCCAATTTGCCGATAACTCCCATATTTAGCGAGATTACCATAGACTCGAAAAATTCGTAACAATATGTATACAGTAGTACCCCGAGTTTTACGGCTTTTCAGAGTTTTACGGCTTTGGATTTTACCCTTTTTCCCCATTTTAAATCTTGGAATGAAATTTCCCAAAAACCTTTAAATGGTGTCTGGAAGAAACTTTGTCGAATATTAAAAAAAAAAAAAACGAGATAGAAACAACGTCTGAAACTGATTATTATTATTTTTTTTTACTAATCCCAGATTGTCTAGCAAGGCTAGACCATTTCCATAAAACCAAAAATTTCTAAAAAGTCTAAAAACAGTAGAGGGTCCAGAAGGACCTCGTCCTTAGTAAAACCCAAACAAGCCAAAAAATGAGCAGAGGAGGCCATGTCGGCAGAGCACCAGTGGCACTCCGGGAAGATCTTCTGACCCTGCAGAAAAGTGAGTGCTTTAATATGACCACTCATGAAGCGCGAGAAGGCTGTTTGATATTTTCTGGGCTTGATCAGGAAAGACCCACCCGGACTTCTTCCAAAGTACCATGGGTAGCAAGGAGAAGTTCTCCAAAGATGGTTTTGTTCAATCTTCTTAAGGGAGTAAATCTCTCTAAAAGTAAGAGCCTCACAAGGGGTCACGTACTCCTCAGCCGCAGTCCTGGCTAAAAAGTCGGCCCTTTCATTACCGTCGATCCCAACATGGGAAGGGATCCACTGAAAATGAATAGTGTGTCCAGATGAAAGCCGGTCAAGAAGATCTAAGATGTCCAGGCTAGTCTGGTCCCCAATAATAGTCCAATTAGAGAGGTGCTGAATTGAAGCACGGCTGTCAGTTAAAATCCAGACATCGTGAAATTGATCCTCAACTTGACACGCATACTGCAAGCCTTTCTTGATAGCAATAAGCTCTGATCTAAAAACTGAACAGAAATCTGGATTTTGAATTTTAAATTCCACAGCATCGGTAGGAGTTGGCATGTGCACTCCACTACCAGAAATTCCCTCATCACCTCTGCTGTCATCGGTATATATCTTCAAATAAGATTGAGGTATTCCATGGATAGTCTCAAGAGCTAATTGTCTGATGAGGGCCGGAATCTCAGAGTTTTTAGTAACACTAGTTAAGAGACCCTCATGGAAATGGATCCCATCAAGTGCCAAACCGACGCCCAGATGATTTAAAGAGTGGGGCTCCACATTAGCAGAAGGCAGACCCAGCATTTTTGCAAAGGAAAAGGGGCTATGCTTCCTCAAACGCTGGTTGTCAATCCAAGCATGAAGGTATGCAGAAGTTCTATGCTGATCATTGTAACTGTAAAGCTTGTTATAGCATTTTGAGAGGCGATAAGTTCTTCTCAACGAAAGAGGAGGTAGATTACTTTCATAGAGCACAATGTCATTTGGACAACTGTGTCGAAGTCCTGTAATGATTCTAGCAGCGCTCAACTGTACCCTTTCAAGTTTATTCAGATTGGTATTGGAAGCACAAGAATAGATGGGAAAACCATACTCCAGTATTGGCCTAACAAGAGAAATGTAGGTAGTTCGAAGGGTGCTAGCTTCTGCTTCCCAGTCACGACCAGAGATAAATTTAAGTATATTGAGTCTTTTTCTACCCTTGACCACCTGGCCTTCAATGTGTTTATTGCTTGTGATTTCCTGGTCCAAGATGTAACCCAGGTATTTAGCATTTTTAACATAGTTTAATTGAGTTCCGTTCATAAAGATCAAAGGCTGGTAATTGTAGAGTTGTTTGTTAGTAGTAAAGAAAGTCACCGAGGATTTTGAAGCATTAAAAGTCAGTTTATGATGCTCTGCGAAATGATGTGCCTCTCTCAGAGCACAGCTGAGATTAAGCTCAATTGCACTAATGTCAGAGCCAGAGTGCCAGATTATGGTATCATCGGCAAAGATTCCCACATTACAATATTTAGATATCTCTCTTTCAATGCCAGCAAGGTAAAGAGAAAACAGGACGGGACTTAAAACAGAACCCTGCGGAACGCCCTATTTAAGGCCGAAAGGGTCGGACAAAGAGTTATTGTATTTTACTCTAATGGATCTGTTCCAGAGAAAGTCTGAAATACAGGGAAGGGCTCTGCCCTTAATGCCAAATAAATCATGAAGTTTGGTGATCAATAATTGACGCCAAACTCTGTCAAAGGCCCTAGACATGTCCAAGAGGGCAGCAGCAGAATGGTTAGTTGGCTTCATGTTCTGAGCATCCCGGACACTCTGGCAGAAAAACAAAATCTGGTCGGTAGTGCTATGTGCTCTACGGTAACCATATTGTTCTCCCGGCAGCAAATTATTAGAATACAGATGAATATTTAACCTGGCAAGAATAAGTCTCTCCATGAGTTTAAAAACAAAGGAGGTCAAGGCAATAGGCCTAAAACTCCCAGGGGAGCTAGCATCTTTACCAGGCTTTAAGAAAGGGACAATAAAGGCTCTCTTCCATTCACGTGGAAGTCGTCCAACACTCCAAGAGAGATTAAAGAGGTCCAAAAGTCTCTGCATACCACAAGGGCCAAGATGACTAATCATAGTACCATGAATGCCGTCAGGGCCTGGAGATTTACCAAGATCCATAGCTTTTAGAGCAAAATTAAGTTCTTTCAAGGAAAATTTTTCATTAAATATAGGTTTACCGGAACTAAGAGTGAGGCAATAATGAATCATTCTTTTAGAATTATTTTTGACTATAACATCATTTTGGTTAAAAACCAATTCACTCGTATTTTTGTAGAACTCTCCCAAGATGTTCGCTGCAGTTTTGTCATCATGTGATAATTTGCCATCCGGAGCGAGGACAGTATTGCAGGACACATTCTGAGTCTGACCATAACTTAGGGACCGAGTAAGACGCCATAATTTGGAGTCGGGAGAGCTGGCATAGATGTTGCTACATAAGTCAATCCAAGCTTTTCTCTTATGTTTAATGTATAGCTGTTTAATAGCAGCATTGAGTCTATTGAGTTCAACTTTGACCACAGGGTCATTAGTCCTGGAAAGCGTCTTGTGTAAAGTATTTCTCTTAAGGATAAGAGCCCTCAGCTCAGGATCCTTATGTTGGAAGAAAGGTTTCAGACGTCTGAAATTACCCCTAGGGATGGACTGATGGGAATCATGGATGATTGCTTGTTTAAAAGTATGGCACTCCCGTTCCAAATCGTCAGTGAGAGTCGCGGTGCCTAGAGCACTTTCGGTGAGCTGACTGAAGTAATCCCAATTAGCCCTCTTAAAATTCCAAAAGTTCCTGTGAGCTGCCACAGACTTATATTAATCTGTACGTTAATCAGGATGGGCAGATGATCACTGCCAGTGCTGTTGAGGATAGTCCAGTCGCAATGTGGGTAGAGCTCGGGGCTGACAAGAGAAATGTCCAAACCTTCAGAAGACTGATTATATTACACGTGTGATAGAAGAAATTGATCTTGTCAGGCAATTAGATATGGAAGTCGATGTAGATGATGTCAACGAGCTGTTGGATACAAGCTCGATGAGGTTTTCTCATCTTGAGGAGCTGTCAGTCGAGGATCTCATAGAGATGCGCGACATCACTGAAGAATCCGATACTTCAGACCCGATTCCCCAAGAAAACCTAATAACAATTATAAATTTGGCAAAAGGTCTCAGCGCAATTGAGAAAGGGTTACAGATTTTAGAGAACATAGACTAATAAAGATGGTGTGATCACGACAAAGCAGAGAAAAAAAAATGTTAGTCTGCTTTGACGAAATTCTTCACGAAAAAACAAAGCTTTCATACGGCAGACTACTTTATTGGATAATTTAAAATCATCAACATATTTTTTCTTATTATCTTGTACATATGTATAATATTAAAATGAAATACAATATTTTCCTTTTAAACTAGGGCTTTTGTAAGTTCTTGGTCCCAATCAGACAAAATTTATATGTGTTTATATGCAAAGTTGTACCCCGACATACGCGATTTTTCGCCTGGTCCCACCTATAGCGTAACTGCGGAGTATTAATATATATATATATATATATATATATATATATATATATATATATATATATATATATATATATATATATATATATATATATCTATATATATATATATATATATATATATATATATATATATATATATATATATACACAGCCGTCAGCTCATTTTCGTGTATGAATTTCTGTGGTGGATACTGCATTCCATGCAATACTGGGCAATTCAGTTTCCGATAACGAACAACGAAATTAAGTTTTCTACGCGAAATGAAATTTCCAAGCTAAAAGTAAAAAAATACCAAGATAAACTGTAGACTGTCTGTACAGATACTTTGCAGCTCCTGAAAATCTCATCCTTTGTGTGATATCAGATGATCGCAGTCATGTAAAAGAGCTTGGATTACGCCGGATTCTAAAAGCAAGGGCTAAAAATGAAGAAGGCATTAGAAAATTTTTAATTCATTATATAAAGTTTGATGCCAAATATTAATATGATTGAATGGAATAATGTTAAAGTAACAGGACTTCTTATGAAGAGGCATATTTTTGATGACAAACTAAAAGAGTTTATGAAGGAAGGAAAATAATCTGATCATGAGAGTTAACCTATTGACTTCAATAATTTACCATGTCACACACAAGCAGTAAAAAGGATTGTTACATTAGTTATCGAGTTTTCTTGTCCATTTGTGGCACTTCTGTAAGAGATGAATTGACAAAAACAGAAATACATTTTCAAAAGATAATGCCAAAATATGAGACAAAAAATAAATCAATTTGTCATTGAAATAAGTAATGGAAACCAAGTTTGATTACTATGGACTTTTGAAAGAGATGAATGTTTTTTCAAAACAACGTTTTGCTTTTAAATACATTATATTAATATTTTTCTAAATAAGTGTTATTTGTTTATTTTAATTAAGGCCCACCAATTAAAAATTATTTTTCTTTCATTCCAATGTGTATTATAAGTATATGCTACTGTAAAATTAATATGATGAAAATCGTGAAATTCTACAAAAGCAGTTGTTGTATAATGGTATCTAAATATTAACAACGCTTAGAATGTATAAATTTCTGTAAAAATATCATATTTTTAATATTTTGTTTACATATATATATATATATATATATATATATATATATTAATATTATTGTAATACACTATAAAAGAAATTTTAAAGAAATACAAATTTTATCACTTTCACAAAAATATTCACTTTGAAGCCCTTTGCGGCACTAAAAATATTTTAGTAGAGCATTAAAATTTTATATTCTTCATTTTAATCTTAAAAGGCAACTTTTTCCGGCTATAGCATATCTCTATGTAAAAAAAAAGTTTTTTTTCGTTCTACCCTGAGGTATATTGATTGTACGAGGGTCATTTTTAAAGTAAGAACCG
Organism: Dolomedes plantarius; assembly: GCA_907164885.2. Lineage (NCBI taxonomy): Eukaryota > Metazoa > Arthropoda > Arachnida > Araneae > Dolomedidae > Dolomedes > Dolomedes plantarius. The sequence continues at coordinate 26,235,290 of OU015499.1, read as the reverse complement.
TTTTGTAATGGAGTAAGAGAAACTTTAGTTATGAACGTAAATTGTATCACAAACTAAAATATGAAAATATTTTCCTTTTTTAACATAGTCACCATTAACATTTAAACATTTGTCAAGTCGTGTTACCAGCTTTTGCATCCCATAATCAAAGAAGTCTGCCGCCGGACCTTTAAACCAGTTAGTAACAGTTTCTTTCAACCTGTCATCAATTTCCAAGCGCTTTCCACCGAGAAATTCCTTAAGTTTTGGAAACAGATGAAAGTCTGATGCTGCTAAGTCAGGGCTGTATGGTGAATGATCCAGTAATTTCCAATGAAATTTGTCAAAATCGACGGCGCGGACTGCTCTCTAGCGGCGTCATTCTGCTTCACGACAAAGCTCGACCTCACGTTGCGGCAAGAACAAAGACACAACTGGACAATTTTCATTGAGAATTACTGGATCATCCACCATACTGCCCTGACTTAGCACCATCAGACTTTCATCTGCTTCCAAAACTTAAGGAATTTCTTGGTGGAAAGCGCTTGGAAAATGATGACAGGTTGAAAGAAACTGTTACTAACTGGTTTAACGGTCCGGCGGCAGAGTTTTTTGATGATAGGATGCGAAAGCCGGTGACACGACTTGACAAATGTTTAAATGTTAATGGTGACTATGTTGAAAGGTGAAAAAATGTTCATATTTTAGTTTGTGATACAATTTACGTTCATAACTAAAGTTTCTCTTACTCCATTACAAAACGGTTCTTACTTAAAAAATGACCCTCGTAGATTTGGATGAAAAATTAGTGACCCTGGTAGTTTGGTAGTTTTAGTAGCCTCATACCATGAAATCAGGTTTGTGTGCATGAGGACGTTTGTGGAAATTTGGGGAGAAACTTGGTGATATTAGGAGACTCATATCATTAGTCACATTAACTAGATCTGAACACGGCGAATTTCTCATTGATTGCAATAATTCATTTGGCTACAGGCATAGGAAATTTCACGTCTAAGATTTTTCATTCATGGTTGATATTTAAGTTTCATTAGTCTGGTTCTACACATACGTATGTATAAAGATGGTAGATTTGGAGGGACTCGGGCAATTTAGTAAATTGAATTTAGTAAAATGAATTTTGTAAACAGAATTTAGTAGACTGAATTTAGTATTTTTAATTTAGTAAATCTAATTTAATAACTTGAATTTGAAATTTAGTAAAAAAGTTTTTTAAAATTGGCAGTTTATTAAATTGAATAGTCACATTAAATAGCTGAAAACACGGCGAATTTCTCATTGATCGTAATAGTTTATTGGGCTACAGACACAGGGAATTTCAAATCTAAGATTTTTCTGACACAGCTAATATTTTAGTTTCACTATTCTGGTTCTACACATATGTACAATGATGGTAGATTTGGAACGACCCTTATAATTTGGTAAAATAAGTAGCCTGACATCTTGCGGCTGTTTCAGCTTGGTAAGTATGTATGCATAATGACGTTTAAGGAAATACTAGTGCCAAACAGGTTCATATTATAGGAATAATAACAATAGTCATACTAAATAGCTGAAAATAAGCGAAAACTTTATTGTTTTTAATTAAAATATTAATAGTATTAGTATTTTATTAATAATATTATTAATATTTTATTAATAATTAATATTTCGGGTGAATATGATCTGGATAGAATCACTTTCACGTTTTTCGGTTTGTTTCAAAAGGTCATCTGAATTATACAAATTTATACTTTGTAGTTTAAAACAATAAAAAATACACCATTGATTTATTTTTGGAACTGCCCTTTTTAATTTTAAAACATCTTTCACATCTGAGTTGTTCTTAAATTTAAAGGAAATTCTAATACCCAATTTCAAGTTAAAGTTTTTGAAAATTCTTCATATGAAAGATATACTTAAAGCATAAGCAAAGATTTCTAAGGAAAGGATAGACTTAAAATCTATTTATCTATTTATTTCAGATATTCTACTCTGCATTTTACTTAAAAACTTTTCTAGTTCTTTTTAGCGACACAATATTTAGCTATTTACTTTATTTCCTAAGGCAGTGAGAAAGATAATATATTACCGAGGAGAGACCTCCGAAGGAAAAATATTCAATTTAGAGCAAAAAAAGTAAAACAGTTCTTTTCAAGAATGATTACGATTTTGTTCTAGTGCTTTCGGCTATGTGAAGGTGATTTACCACAGCGTTAACAATGGTTTTTGAACTCAAAAAATATGCTGAATAAATCGATAAGATTTTTTTCACAGTTTCTACTGGAAAACGTACCATACATTCCTTATTTATGTAAAAACATTGCTTTAAAAAGGAAAAATCAAGGAAAAAGCGAAGCTGTGTTGAGAAAAATAAATTTAAACAGATGAAATATTTTACCTTTTGGAATAAGGAATCACCAAAATTGGCAACTACATCATTGTATAAATTTAAATGCAACATGGCTTGGCTTGGTTTTATTTAAATTACAGGATTACTTGCCAATAGCGCCCCTTCCTACGCGTAAGTTCCAAGTGCCTTAACTATACTCAATCATGATTTCTTGAATCTTATACTTTACAATGAAAACAATGCAAAATAAAAAAATAAAAAATTATATGTTATTGTCAATGAGCTGTTTTTATATTGAATCATATTGTTACTGAAATTTCACATTTAGTTTGTTTAAAGAGGACAATTACTGACTTTTGACTGTTTTTGTATTAATTCATACTAGAACTGAAAATTTACGTTTAGTCTGTTTAAGGAGGACAAATATTGACTTTTGACTGCTTTGTGTATTAATTCATATTGGAAGGGAAAATTTACGCTTAGTCTGTTTGAGGAGGACAAATATTGACTTTTGACTGTTTTATGTATTAATTCATTTTGGAAATGAAAATTTACGCTTAGTCTGTTTGAAGAGGAAAAATATGGCCTTTTGACTGTTTTTGTATGAATTGATATTGGAACTGAAAATTTACGTTGTCTGTTTAAGGAGGACAAATATTGTCTTTTGATTGTTTTTGTATTATTTCATATTGTAACCGAAAATTTGCGTTTAGTCTGTTTCAGGAGGACAAATAATGACTTTTGACTGTTTTTGTATTATTTCATATTGAAAATTTACGTTTAGTTTGTTTGAGGAGGACAAATATTGACTTTTGACTGTTCTTGTATTATTTCATATTGGAACTGAAAATTTACGTTTAGTCTGTTTCAGGAGGACAAATATTGACTTTGAATTAATCACAAAGGTATTTTAGAGAAGGAAAGGTGGTGTCAGATGTCCTTTACAGTTTCAAGTCAAAAAAAGGAGTTCACAAGTTGGTCATTTCTGCAATAATTTATCGATTTTGGAATGTTAATTTAGCTCTGATGCCCTAAAAGTAAGTCCAGCTGATGTAATGCAATATAAGGTTGTAATCTACAATCTTAAAAACAGCAATGTATTTGTTCTTCTTGAGTTACGTTATGCGAGGTTGTTAGTATCAAATAATTTTTTTTTCTTTTAGCACTTTATACGTGGGAGACGGAATATTTTGTTTTCACCATTACATCGCTTATCTGCGGGCTACGGAATATTTTGTTGTCAGCAGCACAACGCTTAACTGCGGGCAACGGAAAATTCAGTTTTTAATAATTCGTCTTTCGTTTTCTGAGAGTCAGGACACTGAAAACTAGCTTTCTTTATGTGCGAAGCATTCCTGAAAAGTTATTTACTTCGTTATTGAAAAAATGAGATTTTATATATAACAACATTTTATGTGAGGGCAACAATAAAATTGAAATTATGCACCAATAAAATTGGGATTAAACACCAATATAATCGAAATTTCTGATAATGAAGAATATTAATGTTATTCTTGTTGCTTGCCAACGCAGGGAACAAGACATTTGCACATAATTCGCGAGAATCGTTGGATACTTCCAATGAGTGCACCGTGGAGGTGAACCAGCACCACCCCCTGGTGGCCTGGGATCTCATTTTGACAGAGCAGCCCCCCCCCAAGGGTCAACATTTGGTGGGCTCGTACTTTCCCCCATCCCCTCTCACCTTATAGAAGGACTTTCAGAATTACGGATTTAACGTGCCCATATTAGGCCTAGATACGAAGGCATTTAATGACGTCATCCGGATCCAAACCGAACACCCGCTAGTTCCAAGCCCTACGAGCTATCACTAGGCTACCTCAGGTCCTGATAAGTATTAATAAAAATATTTCGCTAAATTCCAAAGACAGATATTTTGAGACTATTAGTGGTGACTATAGTACCTCAAGAATTTGCCGAAAATAGCCCGGGACACGTCGGTCAAAATGTGCAAAATATGCCACTTTTAAGATGTTAAAATCTTGTTCGAAAAGCTTGGTTTTAAATCGGCTGTTTTAAAATGATATATCATTATGAAATAGAGACACAATTCAAATAATTCTCAATATATATATATATATATATATATATATATATATATATATATATATATATATATATATATATCCCCATTTTAAACTGGACAGAACATAACGTACAGTTTACTTCAAGATGAAATTTCTTATTTCTGTAAGAGAAGATTTAGTTTCAAGTAACAAATTTTGAAACAAAACACTCTCCAAAGTATAAATCCTTCATATTTCAAAACCAATGAAATTTATTTCACGGAAAGAATTTCACGCTGAGACTAAAACTGTTACTTTTTAAAAATTTACGATTTCTTTCACAATTTAAAGATATTAAAAGAGAAAATTTTCTTAAATGTTGTAGCTGTGGACATAAGTAAAGGAAGAAATGTGATATTTAGCATTAAAGAATTCCCTTAAAAATATGTACAATAGAAAAAAAGAAGCATGGAATACTTATATTATCTCGCTTTAGGAAGTGCAAGTATTTTATATCATCAAATGTGGATTATAGATTTTTTCAATTTCAGTAATTTTTAAAATACATTTTTATTTTAATATTTCCATGCTGAGAGGAGTACAGAACACTCGAATTACAATAAAGGGAAACGGCATACTTTGGAAGTCCAAGAGGCTTTCAATTATTTTTTCAAATATCCTCTTTCTTTATTGGATACAAACTAGTCTATATATATAAAACAGCTCCATAACTGACTGACTGACTAACTGACAGATAACGCACAGACCAAACCGCTGGATCTAAATGGCTGAAATTTTGCATGGCGATTCTTTTTATAGTGTAGGGGTGCACTAAGAAAGATTTTTGAAAATTCTTCTTAGATTGTTTTAAAATTAAATTTTTAAGCTTTTTTTGTAACATTCTTTAAAATTTGCATTTAAAATAAAAATTTGAGGGTTATAAAATGTATATCATGAGAAAGATAATAAAATTCCTTTAAAATGAATTTTTTTCGAATCTTTACTTCCATTTTCTGATTTTTGGTGAATTTTTAAAGAAATTTTTTGTTAGAATTAAATTTACTATAATAAATTCTGATCACGTGGTTTCTTTACTTTTCGTGTTACTTTAAATTAATTTTCCGTCACGTGCACAACAACGAAATAAATTGACAAAAAAATATTAAAATACGGTAAAAAATAAAATTTAACCACTAGACTAATTGAGATGGAAATTTTTAAAGCATTTAATTCAAATTAGTATGATATAAGGATATTAAACATACAAATTAATTGCACACATTGACCATTGTATTTAATTTGAATATTTTCTTCTACATTATTTTGTCTATAAATATATCTATTTTTTTATATATATAAATATCTATTTTTTTATATATATAAATATCTTTTTTTTTATATATATAAAAATTATTATTTTTTTTTTTTTTTTGGGGGGGGGGCATTAATTGCTTACATGGACCGTTTTATTTAATTTGAATGTACTCCGTAGTGAGGCACGAGCATTCAGCTAGTACTCCTTATATACATTCTATGGAGATTTCTGTACAAAAGACAAATCTGAAACCAAAAAAGAAAACAATGGAACTAACTTAAGGCAATAGAAGAAAGTCCATGGACCCATTCAGTCCCTTGCCTCCCAGTAGCGTTCCCACAATGTTGTGGCAGACGAAGGTGAGTACTGTCCATAAATTCCTGAAGGTTGCAAAGCTTGCAGTATGGATCATCAAGTATATTTATGAGATGTAAATGCCTAGCAAGGTAGTCGTGACCAGTAGCGAGGCAAAATTCCGCTACGGATTTCATCCTAGGCCAATCAGAAATATTTGAAATATTTTTTCACCAGGATTTCTGAGAATTCCTATCTGAGAGCCCTTATTTCTAAAAATTGATTTAATAATTGACTTTATATTATGAAAAAGGATTTCATCATTAGCAGTTTGAGTGATCGCTGCGCTCTTTTTAGCCAGCAGATCAGCTTTTACATTCTATAGATATTTAACAGGAAGTTCAATCGCCACATAACGGTTTCTTAAGGCCGTTGTGTACTAACCCTATTCGATTCTCTCCCCTCAATGTTGACCTATGGAGAAATTTTGTCTAAAATTTATACCTTTATAAATAGTGATAATCAAATACAAATGGTACTTTCAGATAGACTAAAATTTTCTGCACCTCGTAACTGGATATTTAACAGGAAGTTCAATCGCCACATAACGGTTTCTTAAGGCCGTTGTGTACTAACCCTATTGGATTTTCTCCCCTAAATGTTGACCTACGGAGAAAATTTGTCTAAAATTTATACCTTTATAAATAGTGATAATCAAATACGAATGGTACTTTCGATAGACTAAACTTTTCTGCACCTCATAATAGGATTCATTTTATAAATTTCGTCCGCCAAAGGAATTTAGGAGCATTTAAAGCACACTATACCAGATTTTATCCAAAATAATTTAAATTTTAAAATACACTGAAGTGCCACTGAATTAGGGATACCTACCTAGTAACGAGTTGGGCCTCCTCTGGCCTTGATAACGGCTGCCACACGGCGAGGCATAGATTCAACAAGTTTCTGGAAACGTTCCACGGGAATGGCTTGCCAAATATTGGTTAAAGCTGTCCATAATTCAGTAAGGTTCTTTGGTGCTGTGTGATGGCCTTTCATGCCTTGTTCCAAAACATCCCAAAGATGCTCAATAGGATTTAAGTCTGGGCTTCTAGGTGGCCAATTCATGACAGAGAAGTCAGAGGATTGCTCATCCAACCAGCCAGTAGCCAACCGGGACTTGTGAGAGGTACAGTTGTATTGCTGGAAAACTCCATTACCGTGCGGATAACAGAACAGCATAAACGGATGGAGGTGATCACCCAGCAACTCTACGTACCGAATTGCATTGAGGGAGGTTGGTACACGCACCAAAGATCCCAAACTGTGCCACGAAAAAACACCCCAGACCATGATTGAGCCACCATGCCCTTGTACAGTTCCAGCCAGGCATGCAGGATCCATGGCTTCATGAGCCTGACGCCATATTCTCAGCCTCCCGTCGGCGTTAAGTAGTCGGAATCGAGACTCATCACTCCATGCTACTCGTTTCCAGTCCTCTACACTCCAGTCTCTGTGCTCTCTTGCCCAGGCAAGACGTGCAGCCCGATGGCGAGTAGAGAGCAATGGTACTCTCGTAGGTCGACGGCTCCCGAAACCCATACGGAGAAGCGAGCGTTGCACAGTCCGTTTACTGACTGTATGACTGGCACCGTCATTAAACTGGGTGGTAATTTGAGCTAATGTTTAGCTTCGCTGACTACGTACAATACGCCTGAGACGTCTCTCACCACGCACTGTCAAAGCTAATTGTACTTTGCAGTTTGCCCGATCGCTAGTTTTTTCTCACCATCCATGTATTCTTGGTATACTCTTGACACTGTCGACCTTGAAAATCCTAGCTATCTGACGATTTCGGAAATTGAATGGCCCATGCGTCGCGCACCTACGATTTGTCCGCGATCGAAAGCGTCTAAATCAGGCAGTTTACCCATACTGGCAATTCCAACAACTAATTCAGAACAACCACAGTACGCGCTATATATGCAGTTACCACAGCGCCCTCACTTGCGCATACATGATGCGCAGCGCTACACAATTTGCATAGGCTTTGCTATCCCTAATTCAGTGGCACTTCAGTGTATATTTGCATTTAAAAAAAAAACGAAAAATGCCCTAAAGTGTAAAATTTTTTTCTCTATTACGGAGTACAATTTTTAAAAAAAATCTTTAAAAGTCGGCAATCCTTGAGCACATATTCTCCATAAGGTTAACATTGAGGTGAGCGAATCCAAAAGTGTTTGTACATAGCAGCTTTAATGCGGAAAGAGTTGATTTTCAGCTTATGACAAGCTGGGCATCAGTTTTATTCGATTCATTCAGCATCATTTTAACCTATGGAGAAAATTTTCTGTCTGATTTTCAAATTGCTGTTAAGGAACATTCGAAACTGCTATTGTCACCCTGTAACAAGAAAATTCTTTACATATGTTCTACACATATGCTCAATTTTTCAAAAAAGTTGTAAAGTTTACATAAGATTCGATTCGCAACAATCGAACTTTTAGGTGAATTAAGTTAAGGAAGCCGCTTAAGATATGCTAATTGTGGCATACGCGGTTGGTATAAATACCAAGCAGCTAGATTAAGGGGAGTGGTCAATTTTACGTACCTTTAAAAGTATCATTTTTAGACCTTTGTTCGATTGTATGCACTACTCAGGATTTTTGCTTGATTTACGTGAAATTTTTTGAGTAACTGCCTATAATACTGTTTATTATATATGCAATATTTCAAGGTAATTAAAAAAAATAAAATTAATTTTTATGCATAAAAATTTAATTTTTTATAAACGAACATTTTGCAGTCAACTACTTTGCGCATTCTGTCAAAATAAATTATTAAGGTACAGTAGTAATTGTTTACTCTATGTGATTACAATACTTCAGGCACCAATATCCACCAACATTAGTCTAAAATATATTATAAAATTTTAGTACGTGCTATTTTTAATTAGAAATTTCAAAAGTGACTGAGTAAAAGCTTATAAAAAATTCTTAAAAATTAAAATATGTTAAGGTTAAAAGATATTCGTGGATTTTGTTGCCTGAAGTATTGTAATAACATATAGTAAACAATTATTACTGTATTAATAATTTATTTTGACAGAATGCGCACAGTAGTTAACTACAAAATGTTCCATTTTAAAAAAATATTAAGTTTTTATACATAAAAAATAATTTTATATATTTTTTAATTACCTTCAAATATTGCATATATAATAAAGAGTATTATAGGCAGTTACTCAAAAAGATTCATGTAAATCAAGCAAAAATCATGATTAATACATACAATCGAACAAAGGTCTAAAAATGATACTTTTAAAGAAAAGTAAAAGTGACCACTCCCAAAGAAACGGTGTGAGGGAGCTACGAAGTGAGAGGAAGAGAAATTAAGTGAAAGGAGTTTGCGAGCAGCTGCTCGAGGCGTTTTAGATAGGTTGATGCTAACCTACGCGAGTTCGTATTAGACGAAAGTTATTTGGCGTTCTGTGGCCTAAAATTTACGTAGCAGCATTGCTGGTCGACTTTCCAAAGTATTTGTATCTCAAGTTGTATTTTCCTTGCATGAATAGTTATACAAGTGAATATATCGAATTGTATTTCCCTTGCATGAATGCTACATATACCTCGTACTAGTAGTACGCATTACTTACGTTGAAAAGAAAATATATATGTTCAGATACTTGAATAAACATTGTTGTTATGTAAGAACTGTGTTTGAATGAAATTATCTAGACTGCCACTTCAAGATATACATACCCAAAGTTAGGCAGAAGTAGCTAAATCTCTATAAAGTTACGAATAATACTTTTAAATTTAAATAATTTAGATAAAATACTCGGTAAGTTGTGTTTTAAAAGCAAATCATTTCCTTTGATAATTGAAACCTTAAACAAACACACACACACACTCACACATATATATATATATATATATACATATATATGCACATATATATATATATTTATATATATATATATATATATATATATATATATATATATATATATATATATATATATATATATATATATATAATATAAAAATAATTTTTATATTAATAATCTGACTTGTCAATATTCCTGTAAAACATAATTTATTCGATTTCTAAAGATGGTATAATAGGTCATAAAGTTTGCAGTACTTAATCCCTTCGTTCCCCTATAGACAGAGCAATATCCTCATAGAGCATCCTCTGTCTAGGGTGACTGAGCCGATAAGAATCATCGGACACGCCCTAGTCCAGACGTAACATAGCGTCATAGGGATTAACCCTTGCACCACGTCTTCTGTTTTTCCCGATATAATGTGAACACGGCTGAAATCCGGGCTTTTTTCTGATAGTGTTTGAACAAATCATATGTCACACGGTCTAGCTCCCTTCCTATGGGGAACTGCGTAAAAAACGACAAATAAAACTATTTTAATTCATTCGCCTGTTTACTGCGTCCCAAGAATTCTTTTACAGCTGTTCCAGTATCTGCTGTTCCAACTGTTTCTATTGAAATGATATGTCATATATATATATATATATATATATATACAGTCGAACCTCCATATATCGAACTTCCCTATATCGAAATTTTCTATATATCGAACTCTTAGCAAATCTCCATGTTCATTACATAGAAAAACTGTTTCTATATATCGAAAAAATCTCTATATCGAAATTTTTTTCACGACATATTGGGAGATTTTATTCCACTATAGAATAAAATCTCCCAATTTTTGGCGTTTGAAACAATACTTCGTGGACCCCTGATAAAGTTTTTAATGGACTGAATAAATGCGAGCATTTCTTTGAACTTTCCGCAAAACTGGCTGTTCTGCAAGATATTCGTAGTTTTTTTTTTAAAGAATGTAACTGTGATCACTGTAACCACTGTCTGGATTATTATTTTATTAAAGGTATACAGTACTCAATAAATCTTTCACAGTAATTCATTTTTTAGTTAACTTTCATTTAATGTGATTCGCATATAAATTGGAAATGGAGATTCGTATACGAAAATTAGCTTTAATTTTAATGTTTTAGGAGAATTATGATAAAACTAAGATCAATTCTATCTATCGAAATTTCTATATATCGAATTTTTTTCCGGCATTTTGCTACTTTGATATATGGAGGTTCGACTGTATATATATATATAAATCTTCAACGTACTTATCTTTGATACTTTGTGTCCCTGAAAAGCTAGATGAACAGAAGGACAGGTCTCCCGTCTGCATCAAACACAGGGGTTGACGAACATCATTAGAGGAGCAGAGATTGAGACAAATAATAGCGACAGTGGGTAGGTCACGTGTTTGAATGCGGCCTCAAACGTACCGTAATCTGAACCGGGTGTTCAGTTCGTGAAAGGGGCGGGTTAATTTCCCTGAGGGTCCCCCGTGTTCCACTAGAATTGGGAATATCTACCGTGATGAATAGGGGGTCGGAGGATTGTAAAACAATTAGTCGGGATTGGTTAGGGTCAGATGAAAGATAAGATTTTGGAGCTGTGGATGGGATTATTTGTGTTAGGGTTGCCGAGATTAAATTTCGTTGGAGTTGCCTAAATTCCCATTTTCTCTTTAATTGTTTTTCTCTCCTTTTTGGTTATGAAGTGTTCAAACATGGCAGACTTCACGTCATTCTCACTAGAAGATACTTCACAAACTAGTAAGATAAAATTATAGCCCGTATATTGATTGTTATGTGATACAATGCTCAACTTTAGAACATAATCTTTTTTTCTAATTTTCTTTCTAGTTATGAAGTGTTCAAGCATGGTAGACTGCACATCATACTCAGGGATCGTAAGATTCTTCACAAGCCAGTAAGATAAAATTTATCCCATAAAATGATTGTTATGTGATACACATTAATGCGTAACTTTAGACTATAATCTTTTTTTTCTAATTTTCTTTCTAGTTATGAAGTGTTCAAGCATGGTAGACTTCACATCATACTCAGGGATAGTAAAATTCTTCACAAGCGAGTAAGATATAATTTATCCCATAGAATGATTGTTATGTGATATACCGGGTGCGTCATAAATTCGTGCAAAGTTCAAAAATCCGTAATAAAAGAAATAATGTTCTGAAAAATTTTCTGTTTGCGGAAATAGGATTAGAGGGACATTGGATTTTTTTCCATGTAAAAAAAAAAAAAAAAGTTTCTGAAAGTAACCGAAGGAGGGCGCTTTTGCGTAACCACGTTAAGTCTGCATTGCAAGAAAGACATGCGTTACCTGTTGTCACCTTCATGCAGGATGGTGTCCCACCCCACATTTCACGTGATATCAAGACGTTCCTGTTGGAATCTTTCACTGAAGACCGAGTTCTATAAGTCACGGTTGTAAGGTTCAGTGGCCCTCATGGTCACCAGACTTGACCCCGGCAAATTTTTAGTTGGGGGGATACTTAAAGTCTCATGTGTACCGGGGCTCCCTAACCACTTTCGTGGAACTGAAAAATGTCATTCGACAGACAGTCGCTGCAATCGATGCTACAATCCGCTGTAATGGGCTTATTGACACGCCTCACTTGAATGTTACCTTGGGCTGGTAGTAATGTTGAACATCTGTTACTTTAAAATAAATGCGCAGTCATGTTAATGTGATCTGTTAGATTTTCTGTTTGAGTTTGCCTTATTTGCCTAAAACGTCTCAGTATGACGTGTGAGCGCCCTCTTTCGGTTACTTTTAGAAACTTTTTTTTACATGGAAAAAAATTCAATGTCCCTCTAATCTTATTGGCGCAAGCAGAAAAAATTTCCGAGCATTGCTTCTTTTATTTTGAACTTTTGAACTTTGCACGAATTTATGACGCACCCGGTACATTAATGCGTAACTTTAGAATATAATCTTCTTTATTAATGTCTTTTTAAACAGTTATTTATTTCTGTTTTATAAAGCTAGAAATAACGGATTTATATTTCTTGGTCAGAATTTATCATTGGACTGATGGGAGGTTTGGATAGGGTTATTTATGTGGTGTAGTCGGCTGTTAGGGTTGCCAAGATTAAATTTATCAGGAGTAGTCAGAATTAAACATTTTCTTTTCAGTGTTTTTTTTAATTATGAAGTGTTCAAGCATGGTAGACTTCACATCATACTCAATGATCGGTAGATACTTCACAAAACAGTAAGATAAAATTATATCAAATAATAGGATTGTTTTTTAATATACATTAATGCGTGACTTAAAAATATAATCTTCTTTATTAACGTTCATTTAAATTTTATTTATAATTGTTTTATAAAGCTAGAAATACACTGCTGGCCACTGTAAATGCAACACCCTGAAGGAAACATGCAAATAACATGAAATTTACAACATGCATTAGCAGAGGTGAGATATGCAAATGATTAGAATTTCAGCGCAGACGCACATCACGCGCGTCTGTGGCGCCCCTTCAAAGCGCTATTTAAGGCTTGGAGATTTCGACGATTTCAAGTTCGGCAATTGTGTTTTTCTTGTGGTTTTTTCAAAAAACGATCAATTATGCCTCGTCGAAAACAGAGATCATCTTTTGACCAAGTATCCGAGTTCGACAGAGGAAGAATAGTGGCCTACCGAGATTGTGGATTATCTTTCAGGGAAATCGGTAGTCGTGTTGGACGAAACCAAACAACTGTAATGCGGATATGTGATCGTTGGATGCAGGAGGGTACGACGGACCGGCGTGTTCGATCGCATCCATCTCAGCGCACCACTTCACGTGATGACAAGCAAATTGTGCGCATGGCAGTGACGGATCGCTCAGTCACATCACGAACCATAGCACAGCACATGCAGTCTGTAACGCATCATCCAGTGTCTGCGCGTACCATTCGACGCCGTTTACAGCAGAGTGCTCTGTCCGCAAGACGTCCATTGCTTTGTCTACCCTTGACGCAGAACCACAGACGTCTCCGCCTCCAATGGTGCGATGACAGAAGGATGTGGACGACAGAATGGAATGAAATTGTCTTTACTGACGAGTCACGCTTCTGTCTGCAACACCACGATAGTCGCATTCGAGTCTGGAGACACCGTGAAGAGAGGATGCTGAACAGCTGCGTTATGCACCGCCACACTGGTCCTGCACCGGGTATTATGGTATGGGGCGGTATTGGATATCACTCTCGCACACCTCTAGTACGCATTGCTGGTACTTTAAACAGCCAGCGCTACATCTCCGAGGTGTTGGAGCCAGTTGTCCTTCCTTACCTTCAGGGCTTGCCCACAGCCATATTTCAACAGGATAATGCGCGACCACAGGTGGCACGCATTGTCCAACGGTTCTTCGTCAATCGCCAGATTGAATTGCTTCCCTGGCCGCCTCGCTCTCCGGATCTTTCGCCGATAGAAAACGTGGTCCATGGTTGCTCTACGATTGACCCAGATTCCATCCCCAGCTGCCACAGCAGATCAACTTTGGCAACGTGTGGAAGCTGCTTGGTCTGCTGTACCCCAAGAACTCATCCAAAGTCTCTTTGAATCAATGCCGAGGCGTGTGGCAGCGGTGATCTCCAACAATGGCGGCTACTCTGGCTACTGATTTTGGCAGGAACCACCCTTCACAGAAGTCTATAAATTTAATCATTTGATACTTGGTCAACATGTTATCTACAAAATAAATTTTGTTGTGATATCTCTTGTCTTTCTTGGTGTTGCAATTTGGGTGGCCAGCAGTGTAAATAATTTATATTTATTGGTCAGAATTTGTCATGGACGGATGGGAGGTTTTTATTGGGTTATTTGTTTAGTGTAATTGGCTGTTAGGGTTGCGAAGATTAAATTTAGCTGGACTAGTCTGAATTAAACATTTTATTTTCAATGTTTTTTATTTAGTTATGAAGTGTTCAAGCATGGTAGACTTCACATCATTATCAATGATGGAAAGATACTTCACAAACTAGTAAGATAAAATTGTATCCCATATATTGATTGTTATGTGATATACATTAATGCGTAACTTTAGAATATAATCTCCTTTAATAATGCTTTTTTAAAAATTATTCAGAACTGTTTCATAAAGCTAGAAATGACTAATTTATATTAATCGGTCGGAATTTGTCATGGACTGATGGAAGGTTTGGATGGGGTTATTTATGTAGTGTAGGCGGATATTTAGGGTTGCCAAAATTAAATTTTGCTGGACTAGTCTGAATTCAACATTTTTTCTTCATAGTTTTATTATTATTATTATTATGTCATGAAGCGTTCAAGCATGGTAGACTTCCCATCATTATCAATGACGGAAATTTACTTCACAAACCAGTAATATAAAACTGTATCCCGTATGTTGATTGTTATGTGATATACATTAATGCGTAACTTTAGAATATAATCTCCTTTACTAATGTTTTTTTTAAAAATTATTCAGAACTGTTTCATAAAGCTAGAAATTACTAATTTATATTTATTGGTCGGAATTTGTCAGGGACTGATGGGAGGTTTTTATGGGGTTATTTGTATAGTGTAAGCGGCTGTTTAAGGTTGCCAAGATTAAATTTCGCTGGAGTAGTCTGCATTCAACATTTTCTCTCATTTATTTTCTTATTTTTATAAATTTATGAAGTGTTTAAGCATGGTAGACTTCACATCTTTCTCAATGTTTGTAAGATTCTTCACAAACCAGTAAGATAAAATTATATCCCATATAATGATTGCTATGTGATATACATTAATGCGTAACTTGAGAATACGAGTATAATGTTCTTCATTAATGTTTTTCTTTAAAATTTATTCATAACTGTTTCATAAAACTAGAAATAAATAATTTATATTTATCGGTCGGAATTTTCGGGTTTTGTAGTTATTTATCATTTTAAATTCTCTCTTATATTTAATAGAAAGAAAGAGAACAATATGATACGATTTAATAAAAAATATCTTGCGGTGATTCTGATTACTAAATGTCAAAAACTTGAGATAGCTTTAATGAAACTTTGAAAAATTAACCTCTCCAGATCCTATTTATTATCGATTGCCCAATCTCTCATACATACGAACTGCTTTACGGTCTACCACCTTCTATTCACGAGGTATGGTTCGGAAAGTAAGAATAAATTAAAGAATTTTCGAAAGTTCTGCGGGAGACAGCGTTTCCCGAGGCCATCTAAAAGAGATGCTTCCATGAAATTCTAGATGTGCCTCAACCGCTCATCTGCTTCAGTAATACCGTATTTTATACTTCTGATAAGCATTTGAAATTTAAAATATTTCGGAAATAACTGAATTGTATTTCTTAGCCGAGCCGCTATAATTGCCTCCAGAGGGTATGGCGGGAAGTGATAAGTTTTGTAATGCAGTTGAGATATTTGAATCATTCAAGGAATCAAATGCTTGAAAAGGTAGCCTTTAAGTGCGTTTGTATTGATTTGCACTGTAAATTATTTTTTTTCAATAACTTAATTAAATCTGGTTTGAAGAAGAATAATTGTTGTCATTAAAGTTTATTATTTTACATTAAAATTATATTTTTCTCATTTAACTTAAGTATCATCAAACAGAGACTATTGTAAATTAGAAATATCTGTACTATAATTATGAAACGAAATAATGCATTAGTGCAAAAATTCTCGATACTATATAGCTCACTACTTAAAACAACGTCATATCTCAAAAAATGGGATTTTTCTGGAGAGTGATTTTAAAGTTTAAAAGTAGAATAAAATGAATTAAAAATAAATATTAATTCTGCTCTCTAGAGGCTAAATATTGAGCTGTGAGATATGACGATCTTGCAGGGATATACTACTTTTTCAGGACATTCCGAAAACAGGCATAACTGAAAATCGCCGATTTTTGAGATATGCCGTTGTTGAAAGGAGTGAGCGATATAAGAAATGTAATGTACATTAATTTCCTTCTTGTTTGAAACCTATTTGTTATACCAATATTAAGGCTGCTGTGTACTAACTCTATTGGATTCGCTCACCTCTATGTCAACCTATTAAGAAAATGTGTCCAAGGATTGCCGACTTGAATTTAAAGATTTTTTTTAAATTGTACTCCGTAATAGAGAAAAAGATTTAAAAAAAGGCAAATAATATTTTTAAATTTAAATTATTTGGGAAAAAAAATGTGGTATAGTTGGTTTTAAACTCTCCTAAAATTCTTTGGTGGACAAAATTTATAAAATGAATCTAGTTGCAAGGTGCAAAAAAGTTCAGGCTATCTGAAAATACCATTTTTATTTGATTTCCGGCATTTATGTAGCTGTAAATAGTAGACACATTTTCATCTATGTTCACATTGAGGTGAGCGAATCCTGTAGGGTTAGTACACAGCAACCTTAAGCAAGATAAGGTTTTGATTTTACAGCTATAATGAGTTAATTTACCCCCCTCATTTTTTTTTTACATTTTGTCTAGAATTATCGGGACCTTTCTATGTTTCTAAAGTTTCCCTTACTCCATGATTTTTTTCTCTTTTCTGCCTCTCGCGTTGGCAGTTTAGCCTTACACAGTTTCATTGCTGTTTAATGGCAGCATTCTTTAGGTGTTATTTTGTCCGCCTAGGTTTAATATACTTTTACACTGCTCCTGAGGAAGAAAGCTGGAATTTGCTTGAGAAATTTGAATTCAGCATAATATTCAGTTAATTGTTGTGAGCTTGCAAGGTTTTCCTGTCTCCTGGCCTGCCTTATTAGTTCTGGAGGTTATTTTCTTATAAGGTAAGGTTCTATCTGGGACTATTTTACTAATACTATCTGCTACTGAAGGATATTTCACTGAGGAATGTAACTTTGCAACTTTGCAACTGTACTGTGTACTTTGCAACTGTACTTACAAGCTTTGCAACCGTATACTGTGTTCAAATGACAATTAATAACTGGGGTTCTTTTTCTGTTGGGGAGGGATTTTTATGTTTATAAGTGAGTGGGAACCTTTCTGGTTTTCTATAGAATTTAGCTTCTAGGAAAACCTTGGGAAAATTCTAGCCTTATCCTATCGTTACACAACTATTTTGTGATACTTTCGCCGGGATGTCATATACAGTCTATACATTTTAAGCCGATTTCAAAGCCGATTTTTTGGGCAGTCCATGAGAGAAAACTACTCGATCAATTTACGTCATTTTGATCTTAAACGAAAGATTTTAATCTATAGATGTGTCAAATTTGGTTTTTGTAACCGCAATTTCCGTTAATTAGCGATAATTTGCAATTGACAGTTGCTTTCTGCGCAGGCTCAGTAACACGTTTAAGTCTGGCTTTAGAGACTCACTAAGCACGAAGCCGCGTATGCACATTAATTTGTTTCTGCGCATGCTCAGTGACATGTTTAAATCTGGCTTTAGATACTTACTGAGCACGTGGCCGCATAAACAGGTTCATTTGTTTATTCCGAGGAATCTCTCTAGCTCTCTCTCTGCCATCATTATTTTTAATTATGTTTGTGACTTATAGAATTAAATCTGGCCGAAATTTTTTGTTTCACGCTGTTGAGTAACCCTATTTCTTTTTGGGGTTCAATAGCAATTTTTCAAAGTGTATTTCTCTATTCTTAATATTATCATTTGACAGTGATGTGTTGAGTATAATTTGTGTATTACTGCATTTATTTACTATCCAACCGTCCTGTTTTGACGGGTACCAGCTAGTAGGGCAATTATTTTACGTGGGCCTCTAAACGAAATGATGAGGAAGGATGTAAAAGATAAAAGAACTATACATGTAAAAAGTAGTTTTACTTTTATTTCTTAGAGAAAATAAAGTAATCAAAAGCTGATATGTTGCATGATTAAAATACTGATTGCATGAAAGTTTTTTTTCATGAAGTCAACGTAATTAACACCGAAAAATGCTTATAATAAAGTATGATTATATTCTTTGGAGCTAAATTTGATATTGAATACACCTTTTTTAATTTCTGTTTAATGTTTTGTTCATGAAACGTAAATCAAATGGTTATTTCCTACCAAAATATTTTCATTCTTTATAATAAGTTAGCATTCTACACAAAACTAGTTCAAAGCTTAAATTTGTATAACATTGCACTTACGTCATGTCATTTTCCTTGTCGTCATGTCATTGTCCAGGAGAAGCGCTTACTCGGAACATATCTTCAACTGTCCTGCGATACTAGCGACCTTGCAAGTCATAGGGGAATTCCCTTTTCAGGGAGAACTTTACAATGAAAAGATTGTGAATCTAGCTAAGGCAGTAATATCAGAACATGGTTCAGTTTGACTTCATATGGACACGACACCAACCAACCAACGTCAAGTAATTTATATTCCAGTTATTATCAACGGTTTCATTTTTATAATTTAAATAAGAGAAAAAACAATTTTATTATAAATGTAGGTCCCTAGATCCTCTAAATTTGTAAAAATTCTTTACTGCCTGGTGCATAAAACATATCTTCCATTTCGGAATGGTTTCACTTTTGGAATAACAGTATTTTTTCCCACGTGTCCCCTAAAGTAAACCTGAAACTTCGTTTGTAAAGTATAGAAAATTTGCTATACCTAACAGAGGAATATAATAAAACCTTTTGTGACTTTGGATGAATAGCTAATTACTTATTCCGTGTTTCAGAGTCGAAGTCCTTTCCACTAACACTTCTTTATCAATTGCTTCCTGTTCTATAAGGATCTATAGCACATTCTGTTTTCCAGAAACCGAGAATAAATTAAATAACTTTTTACCTTTTCTAGAAAAAAAATGTTTCCCCTAAGCCAGGAAAATGCGCAATATTCTTTCTCAGTTGTTAAACAGATAGCCCAAGCTCATTTCTTTCAATATATTCATATTTTATGTTCGCGAAGTATTCAAAATCAAGAACAATTCGAAAATAACTCATCTGTCTTCAGAAGTATGTTAGTTTGCATAATTGAACCCAGAAGATAAGATGCAATGTGGTAACTTTTTTAGAAATTAAACAAACGTATATGAAAGTCTGAAAAAATGCATGTGATAGCTTTTATGTGTAACAGTCACATTGCATACAGGATGAAAAGTTTTGTTATAGAATGCCTCAGAAATTTTTTTTGACCATGGGCTTGAATTAACAAACAACGGAAAAGTAAGATTAACTCAGAAGGAAATATGTTTCGTTGGAAAGTTGAAATGTCCATTCTTCAGATCTTATTACCATTGAAGTCAATAAGTACACAAGTAATTGTATGTACTATACACACACACACACACACACACACACATATATATATATATATATATATATATATATATATATATATATATATATATATATATATATATATATATATATATACACACACACACACCGAAGAGCCATTACATTATGACCACCTGTTTAATACGACGTAGGACCACCTTTCGTCCTCAAAACCGCCAACATCAGGAGTGGCACTGACTCGACAAGGTGATGATAGGTAGTCTGAGGTATCTGGTACCAAGCGCTCACCAAATGCTCCTGTAATTCCCACACATTGCGAGGTCGTAGCGTGGCAGCACGAATTCGGTTTTCCAGGTGGAACCACAAATGTTCTATTGGATTAATTTCAGGTGAATTTGGAGGACAAGACATGATTTGAAAGTCACTAGAAGGTTCCCCGAACCACTCCCTATCGATTCGATCCTTATGACATGGTGCATTATCCTGTTGGTAAACGCCATCACCCGATGGAAACACTGTTGCCATGAACGGGTGCACCTGGTCTGCAACAATGTTCACGTAGTGCACAGACTTCAGGGATTGTTCCATGGAGATTATGGGTCCTAATATGCTCTATGAAAACATCTCCCACACCATAATACCGCCGCCACCAGCTTGTCTCCGTCCAACTGGGCATCCGGGAGCCAGGATTTCCGTTGGAAATCGGCACATTCGCACGCGCTTGTCGATGTGATGGACCAGAAAACAGGATTCATCTGACCATGCAACTTTCTTCCATTCTTCTATGTTCCATTTCCGATGTTCCTTGGCCCATTTCAGGCGCTGTTGACGATGACCTGCCTCTAGAGCAGGAACGTGCTTCGGCCGCCGGCTTCGTAGGCCCATACGCAGCAGAGCAAACTGCACTGTGTGTTGAGAAACACTGCCTGGGTCACCACTGTTATAGCTGCTGGTAATTTCAGCTGTTGTAGCTTTTTCGGTGGATAATCCGCAACAGTCTTCGCGCTCCTCTGTAATCAATGCGCCGCGGGCGACACACCGCTGGCCGGCGACTTTTCGTTTCACCCTCCATACACTATTTTCGATACGTTCTCACAACGACTGAACGTGAACAGCCCACCAAACGCACCGTTTCTGATTGGCTCTTCGGTATATATATATATATATATATATATATATATGTGATAATAATCACATTTGGAAAATTTAGCACAAGGGAATTGATGCGTAGAACTTCTAGGAGATGCAGTCGGTACGAGGAGTGATGCAGTCGGGCTAAGTGTTCATTCAGGAAAACACTTACGAAATTTAGGAGAGTAACACACGCTGAGACATAGAAGAGGATCACACATTTCCGACGATATCCAGGAAATCACCTTTATTCAATTATGAAGCATCGCGAAGGTATTAACTGCAGTGGCCATATGACTTGTCCGGCGTCCATGCCAGGACGGGACGTAAAAACAGCAGTGCTTACATTGGAGAGTTAAGAGAAAAGCGTTGTAACCACCGGACTGTGGACAGTAGGTCCGACAGCAACAAGAGTTAGAAACGAAGAGAGAGAAAAGTCTTCTGTTCATGCAATATTAAATGGGTGTTTTGCTATATTGACGCCAGAGGGCCTAAACTACTTATTTTCAAATTGGGCGACTTTAGATTCGTGGAGTTCACGTGTCCACTTAAGTTTATCGGGGACTTTACTGCTAGATCCCGCGCTTGTTAGAGCTGCGAACTGTTGACCTGGGCGTAGGATAAGTGGTCATAAAGTTCTTGCAAAGTGGGGTTTTTGACGTTAAAAAAGACATAACTTCAGAGTGATTCGAGGGCTCTTCAGGAATTTTGACACTATACTGACATTCGGAATCTCATAAACTTCTAACACTCATATCTGGGGATGTTATTGAGTTCCGATACTTCACATGCCTGCTTAATGATCTGCAGGGCTACGATAAATTATACTTACTTTACTTTTAGGTTGCAATTTTGGAAAAGGCGTACTTTATTAACAATAGAATATGCTTTAAAGTAAAGTAATTTAGGAAGACGCGGTTTCTTGTTACATATATATATATATATATATATAGTGGAATCTCGATCTATCGTTTTTCAAGGGATCCGATTGATCTGAACAATAAAAGTGGGAAAATGATAGATGCGTGAACATAATAAAACAATATGATCAACGGGACTGGGTGAAATAAACAATACATACGGAAAAACAATGATTCGGGGAACGATCGATCGAGATTCCACTGTATATATATATATTTATATATATATATATATATATATATATATTAATTAACAAAAATGTGTTTGCGACCAAACACATCTTATCTTATGTGGAATAATTGATAATAGCTTAAGTCTGGTAAGAAAACTACAAACATTAAATAATTGTAAATCTATAATCACATTTTATTTCAAAGATTTATTCAACAATATCAATATAATTGATTTAAATAGGGTAATTATAACTTTAGTAAAAAATAATATTCAACACTTAAACAAAGAATTTAAACTAACTCATTTCAATAGGCTATTAGATTTTGTAACCAAACATAATTATATAGTACACAATAATAGTATATACTTACAGGTAAAAAGTGACCAAAAGGTGGAAATGCTTCCAGTATGGTAGCCAATTTACATTTACATTTTTTTGAAGTTGATAATATTAATAATATTGTTAATAGCAATTTCCAAATATTTAGATATATTGATGACATAATTGTAATTAATAAAAGTAATAATAATATAGCCCTAAATTTTTACCCTCCTAATCTAGAACTAGTACAAAGTAGCCAAGATAAACTTAATGTAAACCTCTTAGATTTAAACATAAAAATAAATTCTCATAGTAATTTTACTTTTGATCTTTATGATAAAAGATCAGAATATGACTATAATATAGTAAAATATCAAAGTTACTTAACTTGCTTACATAAATCTGTATTTAATAATATTATTGTTAATCAACTAGTAAGAATAAATAGGCTATGTTCTAAGGACAATAGGCATAAGCATATAAAAGATTTGTTAGTAGTGCTAAAATGTAATTATTACCCTGATAGTCTTTCCAAGCACATAATTGGTTGTTTTTGATTTAATGAATAGCATGTTCTGTTACTAATAATTAGTAATACAAAACTAAATGATTAAAGTTAGTAAAAAACTACTAAAAAAGTAAATAAAAACTAGTGCAATTAAAATAAAAAACAATAACTCTTAGTCATAATAAATGTCTAAGTTAACTTAGGTAATTATGCCCTATAAAACAGGGTCCTTTGTAAGTCTGCTGGTGAATCCATTTGCTCCATGGTTGCAATGCTTGTGACGTCAGTCTTCTTGCAGTCTCCTTAACTTAACTTTCACTTTGTCTGGCGCAGAGTTTGGTGTTCAATGATAAAGCCACTGATTATTCACTTCTTCTGTTTCTTATGGATTGTACGGTGTTTAAGTATGTTTATTGCTCAGATCATACTTATTAGAAACAATCCATTGGTTTTTAGACAGTATCGGCACCGCTGATGACAAGATGCTGTCTAAAACCTATTTTTCACTTATCTTTTCATGTTTTTAGTTCCTGGTTCTTGTGGTTCTGAGCATATACTGGTTTTTTACTTTCAATTGTGTATTATATATATATATATATATATATATATATATATATATATATATATATATATATATATATATATATATATATATATATATATATATATATATACAGGGCTCGATTTGAGCTGGAACGGCATTCCGGTACCTCTCTTTAGAAAGAAAAAATACGATAGTTAAAAACATTTATTTAATCCCATATTACTCTGTGATATAAGTAATTGCATATTTTAAGGTCGGATAATATGTCAAATTCAGATATTCCAAAATTATTTTATTTAACTTTAAAGCAACATTTAACGATATTTAAGTCAGATGTCATTTAATATTACATTTAGAGATATTCTAAGTATATTTGTTGACGCCAGACAGTTGGTGAGTCAACTTATTAACTGTCTGACGTCATCTTGAGCCATCATGAGCCACAAATGCGATTCAGGGAGCCAGAGAACTAATGAATCAGCTTCCGCTAACATAGAACAAAGCACTGTTACTATCCTTATAAATGGTAAGCAATTACCAGTTGAACAAATATACGATACTACTTAAGACTAATAAACCAAGCATCAGCTCTTTGAATTAGGAAGTGTGATAGCGTATCAGTGTGGGTAGTATGCCGTATTAAATTACTACAGACTGCAGAATTTGTAGACCTGCTTCAAACCCCAGACTATCTGCTGTAACAAAATTATATTCTAATTTGTTGAAGAACACTAAAACTGAGTAGCAACAGAGTGGAAAATTCTCACCATCATTTTTTCCCTCACCATCTGTCAGGTGGAAGAATTAAGATAGCAGATTGGAAAACTGGAGCTATTTTGTATCGTCCCGACTCTTCCAGTTCAAGATTTCCTCTCTTTGCTCTTGAGCTTATTTCATGGGAGTGTCTGGACATTTCTTATGGCAACTGAGATCTGGAATATCATTCCAGATGCGTTAATGGTGTACCCCAGGTAGTGTCACAACCTGAAATGTTAACGATTCTCCAGCTGTAAAGATATACATGACAAGTTAAAGCCAACGAGAGCCGGAGCACGATTTCATCCAATTTGCACCAAGCATGATAGTTTGACAAAGCGTACAGTATGCCGTATTACATCTCATGATATGCCAGAAAATTAGACCTTCTTAAGACTAGGCACGGATGTCAACATTAGGCCATTAACAAAAACACGGGAAAATGCTTTTTTTTTTTATAATTAATCCCAGATTGTCTAGTAAGGCTAGACAATCTCCATGAAACCAAAAATTTCTAAAATCTAAAAACAGTAGAGGGTCCCGAAGGACCCTGTCCTTTGTAAAACCCAAACAAGCCAAAAGATGGGCAGGGGACGCCATGTCGGCAGAGCACGAGTGACACTCCGGGAAGATCTTCTGACCCTGCTGAAAAGTGAGTGCTCTAATATGGTCACTCATGAAGCGCTAGAAGGCTGTTTGATATTTTCTAGGCTTGAGCTGGAAAGACCCACCCGGACTTCTTCCAAAGTACCATGGGTGGTAGGGAGGATGGGGAAATGCTACAGTTTTTTAATGAATGCAAAAACTGGGCAAGCAACCGGATAATGAAGCTATGCAGATAGTATCTGGCAAAAGTAGATCCCTTTTCTATGGTCAAGAGACTTAAGTGTAATTTTTCTGACCTCCTCTCCTGTCAGTGAATTCCTGTTATTGAAGATGGCAGTGACTTAATTGTACTCCTTCAGTACCATTGCAGCATGTGACGCTAAGCGAGAGAGGCTTCCCGAGGAAGAAGACCGCTTTATACCTCAATTCGAATGAATGTTTTTTATCTGTTACAGTGAATAATTACTGTTATTTACCACCTCACGTAAAAAGCCCTCTATTGAATAGAACAAAGTCACTAAGCCCTCTAGTTCAAGTATTCCAGAATTACACATAAAAACATCCATTTTTTACTAACACGCATTTTATCCGTATCTATACCGAGAATACATGGATAAATTTAAACGATCTCTGCTCTTATCACCAGAAATAAATTGTTTCTTGAGCCATCAGAACTCGACATCAAAGCCTCAGGTATTTGAAAGTCAGTTCATCTGTATCAATATTCTCGCATTTTATGCTTCCTCAAAATGTTTTAAATGTGGAATATTTCCAAAATAATTGAATTGTCTTTCTTTAGAGAACTCCTACTCTCAATAATTGCACCCGGAGGACACAAAGGGATAAATTCTATAAAAGCTTCGGAAAAGGATATGAACATTTAAAGGAATAAAATGTTTAATAAAATTTAAGTATTGATGAGATTGGTACAGTTTAGGACTTGTAAATTTGCATTCAGACAGTGCCACATTTTATTAAAGAATACATTTTCGTCACATGCTTGAATTAATTAAATTCGTAAATTTTATCAAAATACGAATATATAATATTAAATTCATAATTTTTTTCGTTTTCTGTTTTTAGGGTTATAAAACCTTTCTATCTCCCGATTAACTTTACTTTGAACATGAAGACAAATGGGTAGTTATTAAAATGTACAAGATGATAAATAAAGAGTAAGGATTATTAAATTTAGAACAAAGTAGGTACTTTTACGAGGAAATAGTAATGCTGAGTAGTGGTCTTTAAGAAGGCACAAGGTTAGGTTTTTATTTCGAAGAGAAATGCAAAGTTGTAAACCAAGTGAAAACAAAGGTTATGTTCCAGATAAATATACTAAATTTATATATAAGTTTCAGTGCAAAAGATTTTCCTATTCTGTAGGTAAAGGGAAAAAATTAACTTAACTCCATGCTTACTTTTATCCATAACATATTGTTCAATGTTAGCAAGAATTTTTTTTTTGTCAAGGTTTGTACAATCCTCTCTGTACTACAGTTGTATTCACACGCTTCGTACAAGCACGAAATAACGTTAGTACGGAGTTTTGTCAGGATTTTACGAGTAGAACCAGTAATTGATTGC
Organism: Dolomedes plantarius; assembly: GCA_907164885.2. Classification (NCBI taxonomy): domain Eukaryota; kingdom Metazoa; phylum Arthropoda; class Arachnida; order Araneae; family Dolomedidae; genus Dolomedes; species Dolomedes plantarius. The sequence goes on along the minus strand of OU015499.1, from coordinate 26,208,696 downwards.
AACATGAAACTGTTATATATATATATATATATATATATATATATATATATATATATACTAGCTGTACCCGTCCCGGCGTTGCTCGGGTAATGTAATTACCAATTTTTTAGTAGCCTTAACCCTTTGTTAATGGGCGTCGCTGTGATCCTTTTCCTCACCACGATACATTATTTTACCCATATAAATTTAATCCTTTCTGGCACATTTTGGCAAAATTTTTGACATAGGATTACTAATCGAATATCACTGCAATAGTAATCGATTTCCTTGAAAGCGAATATATCACATCCTCCACATGCTGAAATTCTTTGAAATCTTCATAGATTTTTTCCACAAATACACCACAAATTATATGATATTAACTAAGTGCTGGCCAAAAAAATTACGGCATTACTAAATGTGATTTTTTAATCGATTATCACTGCAATAGTAATCGATTTCCTTTAACGACCCAATCCCTCATAGAAAACAAACGCCCCAACACATCACGTGCATGACGTCGAAAAACTGGTTTTTCTCCTATTTTCACCCGCTACCTTCGTCCGGAAATGAAGAACGAAATCTCCAAAATGAGATTTCTCGCAAGAGTTTCCGAATCATAAAATAAATTATTAAAAAATAACTACAATTTGTAAATTAATTTTGGTTCTGGCTTTCGAAACTGTGATGTCTAGGGTCTCTGAGATAAAAATTTCGTAAAAATGTAACGACATTTACGTATCGATTCGACAATTTGGAAAAAAGGGTCACGGACAAAATCGCGTTTTTTTCCGAAAAACGGGTGCGTACAGGCGATCGAAAAAAAATCACAATTAATCGATAAATTAAGACAGACAATTTTAATTGTGATTTCCGTATAGTGTCATCTTTCCCGTATAGGCTCGTCCGAAAAAAAAAATTCTTGGACGGATACGTTAGGATTTACGGAGCTTTTACTCGTCCGGGAGCTCCAAATCGCGACTAAATATTTAATTACGGAAAATCTAATTAAAAAATCGAAAAAAGGGCTTCGAGGTGCATAATGAGACCTCGGGAGGCATCTTCGTGTCGAATCTCAAGACTGTCCGACCTACCGTCTTTGCGCTGCGCCGCGAGCAGACAAAAACTCGGTCACACACACACAGACTTTGCCTTTTATATATAAAGATATATATATATATATATATATATATGTAATGATTACGGTGGCGATGCACTTCAGGCCGTTGAACTCGTGATATTTTCGGGTGTTAGTCGTGACGGAGCACAAGGCAATAGAAGTGGTCGTCGAGTGTAGGCAGGCCACATCCAGAACGGCGAGGAGTCAGCCACATGTTCAATATGATTTTATTTGGAAACTTCACGGTGTCGAAAAACACTATATACAACTGGGATGAAGACATTTGGATGAGTTTGAAGCTTTCACAATAGGATGAGGCCATATTAAGTCCAGAACTTGTTGGATCATCCCAAGACAAAGGGGACACAGCGCGTTAAAATTACATCTTGACAGTACCGTGGCAGAACACATAAAAGCACGGGGCACTCTTAGGAGACGCCAGAGTTTTTAGGCGGCCTGAACTTCTATTGGTTAAAAGGCTGACACGTGATTAAGTCGCGTCAGATGAGGTGATGGCTCGCGATGCCCGTTATATAATGCTTATATAATGCTTTCGCACGTGCAGCCGCTTTAGGGGAAAAGATAAATTTATGTTGGTCGATTATAGGTCGCAATCCAAAGTTAAGGGAACGGTATTCTGTTGCACAAAGATAAAGGAATTTGGAAAAAGCATGTTAGGGGTGTTTAAAAGGATTAAAATTTGTTTCAATTTCCCCCCCTCCGGAAAAGACTTGCGTGAGGGGCCGGCTCCTTCAGCAAGACCCTCCATCAGGCGAGAACCGCGTAGACAAAAAATAATTTTGATAAAAATTTTGAGTAGTAATTCGGAATAAAATTTTGACTCGGGGTTGACAAATTTAAATTTTGGTTACTATCACCTTTGTGTGTCTGCCCAGATCATGAAACATATAAATAGCATAAACTAGTACTAAACAAAAATTAAAAAAAAATATCAATGCACTTAAATCACAGTTTGGATTGAGTATGGCACTTTTCAAAATCGTTACAACACAAAAATATAGGAACATTAAATGTTGATATGATTAATATACTATAATACTTTCAACCTTCGTATAGTCCTTTCTATACCATTGGCAAGTGAAGGTTTATCATTAGAACATATTAAATAAGTAATAATTCACAAAATAAAATATGAAGATTTAAAATACACAACTGTTTTCTTATGCTGATCATGGTAACACTACAATATTCAATAAAATTTTAATATGACATGGAATGTAAAAATGCAAAAATTTCTTACTAATAACACAATATATCACATTTGGTTGTTTTTGTAAAGGTGTTAGTGTTTGTGTGTGTGTATCCCTCAACTGCCTTAGGTTCAAATTCTTTCATAACTCTACTACTAAGGAGTGAGGGGGTGTGTTGTTGTTTGCGTGACAGCGTAAGTGGCCGTACAGTGGACCAACCGTTATTCTCCCATAGGACATGACAGCCGAAACAACATCTTGCTTGGGACAAAGATGGGAAATAGGAAAGGTGGACAATTGTCATGCCTATGGAAGTATGAGTAGGAATTGGGAGGGCAAAAGGAGCGGTCACCCCAAGGCCTGTCTTTAGTCATTATTTTCTAGTTTTATTTCTCAGCACTTCAAGTGACTGAAATAGGTGAAGCAAAAAAAAATTAAAAAGGATTCTAAACAGATGGGATGACTTCCAACGCGCGATTAGAGGTGGGTGATAGGATAGCGTATTCGAGAAGGAGAGAATTTACTGAAAGATGAAAGAATTAGAGGTGTCATTTTCAGTAGTTTCACCCATGAGATCCAGAAGCTCACACATAATAGTTTTTCTAAGAGGAAAGTTAAAAGATTTTTTTTTCTTTACAATTTATTTCATTTATGTGGACAACACGCAAAATTTAAAACCAAAAAGGAAAAGGATCTCAGGGGTCATGAAGTTTGTCATTATTCAGGTATGATTAAATTCTGTCAGGTGGATTATCAATTTTTACCATAGTTTTTTTAATTTTGGGGTTTCTAGTTCAATGTAAAAGAATAAGTTATTTAGATTGGATTTATTTACTGTTGTTGTATTAGGAGCATATTAGTAATTTATAGTCTGTCCAAATATGGGTTTAGGCTTCATGATGCATTTTAAAAAGGTCAGGTGAATGATAATATCTTAGTTTAGAAGCATGTACAATTTCAGTTGCTCGACCAGCTTGGTAATTGGGTTTATCTATTTCATAATTTACGTCTGAATATTGTCTAAGGATTGTGAAAGGGCCAGAAAAAGGTTGACTTAATTTACGTGTATTTGGATAGTTGAATTCCTCATAAATTACTTGATCACCAGGTTTAAATTTTGATGCCAAAAAACGAGCGTCATATCTAATTTTATTTTTGTTATGGTAATTAATAGTTCTTTCTTTTGCCAAAAGACGAGCCTGATCCACAGGAGGATAATAATTATTGTGATCAATTGGTGGCGGGTAAGGCAGGGTGCCAAAAAACAAATAGGCAGGGGAGATTTTGGTCACAGAGTGGGGCGTATTATTGTATTCATTAACAACTTGTTCTAATAATTTGGTCCAGGGTACTTTAGTGGAAGAAGTATTAACTTTACACTTTAAGCGAGTTACAATAGACTGGTTTACACGCTCAACCTTGCCATTCGTCTGTGGATGGTGGGCCGAAGTCAAAAGTTGTTTCACGCCATTATGCTCCAAAAACCGTCTAAATTTGGAAGAAGTAAAAGCAGCATTACGATCTGTTAATAATTTTTCAGGGACATGTACTTGGAAAAGTTGTTTCAGACAGTTTGCATAAGTTTCTGTAGTAACGCTTTTAGAGGGGAAAGCCCAAATGTATCTAGTGGCATGGTCAATAATTATATGAAGGTATTTTTTTGTAGAGTTATAATAATTAAATCCACCAACAGTATCTAATGATAGGCACTAAAAAGGTTTCTCAGTAGGGGGAACTTCCTGCATTAATCCATAACGTTTCTGTCTGGGTTTCTTGTTAAGTTGACAGGTGTGACAATGTTTAACATAGTTAGAAATATCATTAGTTATAAATGGCCAATAATACTGAGGAGAAATTAAGTTAATCATTTTTTGAATTCCAGGGTGTCCAAATTCTTCATGAGTTTTTTGTAAAACTTTTAACCTTAATGACATAGGAACAACAATTTTGTTAATACCATTCTTCTTATACATTATTACATCATTGATTTCTGAAAATTTATTATGTGAAACATTATCCATCTTTTGATAATGCTTAATTTCATTTAAGTCCAATAAGTGCGCATGGTGTTGGAGATGCTGAGACACGGGGTGCCTGGATAACATGTCAGCTTCATAATTGGTTGAACCCTTTTGATATTTTACTTCATACTCGAACATGCTCAACTTTAACGACCATCTGAATAATCTACCCCTTGGGTTTTTCACATTCTTCAGCCAAACTAGGGCAGCATGATCAGTATGAACAGTGAATTTGGTCCCGTGTAAATAGTGATAAAATTTGTCAAAACTATCCACAATAGACAAACATTCCAATTCCGTGATGGGATAATTTTTTTCATAATCTCTTAAAGTTCTAGAAAAATACGCGACAGGGTGTAAGTTATTACAAGCATCCGACTGTTTCAGCACAGCTCCAATAGCATATTGAGAAGCATCTACAAACAAATGACACTCTAAATTTGGATTATACAACTGTAAAATTGGTTTTGACACAAGAAAATTTTTTAACTTTTCAAATGATTCTTGACAGTTATGATCCCAAACCCACTTTATGTCCTTCTTTAATAGTCTATTTAATGGCAATCTTATTTGTGCATATTTTGGAATGAACTTATGATAAACATTTACTGAACCCAAAAAACTTTGTAATTCTTTAATGTTGGAAGGGGGTTTCAATTTTTCAATACTTTCAATGTTTACATTATATGGAGTAATTCTGCCATTCTCAATTTCATATCCTAGAAAGTTAATGTTACGTTGCATGAATTTACATTTAGATTGCTTAAGTTTAATAGATTCTTGCTGAAAAACTTCAAAAATTCGTTTTAAATGATTAATGTGTTCTGTTTCTGAGGATGAGTAAACTATGATATCATCAAAGTAATGGCACGCAAAATCAATTTTATGTTTGTCCAAAATTCGTCTAATTGTCCTATTAAATATAGCTGGGGCATTCTTTAGTCCAAAAGGGAGGCGTAACCATTCAAACAGGCCAAAACTGGTGGCAAAAGCAAGTTTTTCAGTGTCTTTAGGGTGAACAGGTATATGCCAGTATCCTGAGGTCAAATCAAGGGTGGAAAAAATTTTGGCATTACTTAATTTATCTAGCAAACAATCAATTCTGGGGAGAGGTTCAGCATCTGTCTTAGTAATAGCATTTAATTTACGAAAATCAATACAGAGTCTAGTCTTTTTGCCTTCGTCCCTCTTCAGGGCAAGCGTTATTGGTGCTGAGTACGCAGAGTAGCTTTCTTTTATTATTCCTGCTTCTAATAATTTCCCTACTTGTTTCCTGATTTCTAACTCTTCAATTTGGGAAGTACGGTATGGTCTTTGGCTAACAGGGAGTTCTGAGGTTAACATGATTCTTTGAGGTTCTATTCTAATTGTACCAATGTCATACTTGTCTTTAGAAAAAATGTGGTTGAATTTCTGTAGTAGTGAATTTAGCATAGGATTCTCATTAATGATAGTCTGTGGTGTTTCATCCGATTCCACAGAGATCTTTGGAAACTCACTAAACTCAGTACTAATTTCATGATACATTTGTTTGGTTTGGTTGTCGAAGGTTTTGATTTCTCGGTTTACAGAATTATTTATATTTATATTACAATTGTGTTGGGGATAAGTCATTGGAGGAAACTTGGTCTGACTTGATTCGGGTTCATTAACTTTGTTAATGTGAAGCGAGATTCTGCACTTAGGTAAATTCTGTTGCAATTTTATCCTCTTTTGCAGTTGGCATACTTCACGTCTCTCACAGTCAATTGTTAATTTAAAAAGCCCACATTCGGGCAATCCTATGATTAAATATGGTAAATTTGAGTCCAAAATATAAAATTCGGTTGTCTTAATCAGTTCTCCAATCTTCAATTCTATAGTGCACTTCTCTTCTAACTTTATGGTACCATCTGTTTGTCTAACATGAATTGGGAATTTAGTCTTAGTAGGTAAAAAACCATATTGGTTCACAAAATGTCGGGGAAGGAGCGAGATAGAGGATCCTGTGTCTAAAACGCATGAAATGGAATTCCTAGTTAAGTTTCTTGCTTTATTTTGAAAGTATCCGGATACAATTAATTGTCAATATTGCGGTTGGTGTTCTTCTGATTCAGGGGAGTCTCGTTCAGGAGTGTTTCTTGGGTTGTTTTGTCTAAACTGGCACGTTTGTGTCCAATGGAATGCATTTATTATACCCCGCCTCTCACAGATTCTGCAGGGAGTAGGTGGTAGTTGACTCGAATTATAATGGGTATAGTGGCCGGGGGGCCTAGGTCTCATATTCATATTTGGGTTTGGCATAAATGTTGGGTCGGAACTCCTAGGAGCATAATTGGGTCTCCAGGGCTGAAAAGGGGCTCTAAATCTGGTATTCTCTTGTTCTGGTCTATGCATGCGAAAAGGAACTGGTCTCTGAAACTCTGGTCTTTTATTTTTCTCACTGTCTTCCTCTCTCTGTACCTGGGTCAATTTGGTGGCAATCTGCAACCAATCCAAAAAGTTCTGGGGTGTATTTATTATTAGCAACTGACGCATGTTGATGGGCAACCCATCAGTAAGTCAATCTAAAATTAATTTTGTATTAAGGCCCAAGGCCTTGCCAAGACGAACCTTTTTATGGAAAGAGTCTGTGATCTGGTCTGTTGTTTTGAATTTTAAGTTAGAAAATTCACTGAAACTTGTCGAAGTGGGATCAAAAAATTCCTCACTCAGAGTATCTTTTAACTCTTTCCAGGTGTTAATGTCCAAACAGTGGTTGACAAAAGTGGTGAGGGCATTGCCTCTCAAAAACCTGCTCACATTTCGAAGTTTCCACTCATCAGTTTTTTCAGTTTCTACACATTGTTTTTCAAAATAATGGAACCACTGAGAGAGTCTTATCCCCGACTCGGGGTCAAAAGGGACAAAATTTGTATGGTTAGAATTAAAATCTGGTTCATTGCTATTCCCTCCATTTTCATTACTTTCGGTTTTCACCACTGTTTTGGTTGTATCTTTTGATGTCATTTTTACTGCTTTAGGCTACTGTTTAACTCAAATCAACACAAAATCATAAAAATATTAAACATTTCATAAACAGTCATACCTCATATGAATGAAATTTCCTTATGAATATTATTACCACCATATACTTTTCCAATTTGAAAGTAAATCATGACAGGAAAAATATTTAAAAACACTTCAAAAATCTTAATACTTTTTCAATAGAGTACACACCACTATAATTTTTCTATCAGATTTAAAAACAACTAATTTTCTCAAAATTTTAACCAATACACTGAAAATACTCTTTATCAAAAGAAACTCTACCAATATAACTCATAATTTCAACAATAGTTTACTCGCTATAATGAAAAATATTTTAATATGCTTTATGATTCAAAATATTTTAAAATAAATTTTTCATCAAAATACTACTTTAAATGTTAAATATAATTGTAAGTTAAAAAATTTAATTAAATTTAATTTTAGTTCTTTCAGGAAAAATTAAACAGTAGAAATGATCACCACATCAGCAATATTTGGTTGGCTTGGATCCGATATTCTGAACAACGCTTGATTTTCATCGAGATGACTTGTTATTGATACGTAGACAGCATTACTCTCACACATGAAAATGAGAGCAACATTTTTGTTTCACTGAGGTCGAACGCAATACAACACACAACAACCTTTGACACAGTCTGGAACACTTCACAAAACACATGTGTAGACGCGAAAAAAAAATTTCTCTTTTGGTGACTCGAAAATCACCATAACACCGATGACTTTCAATTTTGTCGGAAACACAACAGCACTAATCTCGCATAGAGACGAAAAATCGTTGAAAAAGTTTCTTCTTCTTCTGGGGTCACACACTTGAGCTTCAAAAACACAGATGACACTACACTGACGCGGAATTTTCACGAACGACGCACACATTGAAAATCCATTGGCTTAACGGCGCAGAATAACTCTCTGCTGCCGACTTTAATATATGTAATGATTACGGTGGCGATGCACTTCAGGCCGTTGAACTCGTGATATTTTCGGGTGTTAGTCGTGACGGAGCACAAGGCAATAGAAGTGGTCGTCGAGTGTAGGCAGGCCACATCCAGAACGGCGAGGAGTCAGCCACATTTTCAATATGATTTTATTTGGAAACTTCACGGTGTCGAAAAACACTATATACAACTGGGATGAAGACATTTGGATGAGTTTGAAGCTTTCACAATAGGATGAGGCCATATTAAGTCCAGAACTTGTTGGATCATCCCAAGACAAAGGGGACACAGCGCGTTAAAATTACATCTTGACAGTACCGTGGCAGAACACAAAAAAGCACGGGGCACTCTTAGGAGACGCCAGAGTTTTTAGGCGGCCTGAACTTCTATTGGTTAAAAGGCTGACACGTGATTAAGTCGCGTCAGATGAGGTGATGGCTCGCGATGCCCATTATATAATGCTTATATAATGCTTTCGCACGTGCAGCCGCTTTAGGGGAAAAGATAAATTTATGTTGGTCGATTATAGGTCGCAATCCAAAGTTAAGGGAACGGTATTCTGTTGCACAAAGATAAAGGAATTTGGAAAAAGCATGTTAGGGGTGTTTAAAAGGATTAAAATTTGTTTCATATATATATATATATATATACTGAGACAAATAAATGTCCCCCAAAGAAGGGGTAATGCAAGTTGGACAAAAATTGATATGCATACAGGTTTCGACGGCACATGACAAATTTTAAGGTTTGGCGACCAATGAATGAACATGTGATGCTACAGCGTATCTTAACTGTGCAGCTGGCAGGATATTAAAGAAGAGAAATTTCGATTCCAGGTCATAAATTCTTTGCGAATTTCATTCCGTGTACTCAGACAATAAATATGCCTCGCATACAGGTGCGCGAACAATATGCGGAGATGTCAGCATTTGAGAGAGGACGTGTAGTTGGGCTCAAAGAAGCCGGTTGGTCTAATCGGCGAATCGCTCGACATTTGGATAAGGGCGATGCAACTATTAGACGATGTTGGCAAGAATGGGTGAACCATGGCCAAACACAGTGTCAAGAAGAAAGCGGTCGACCTAGAGAAACAACAGAACGTGAGGACCGAGCAATCGTAAGAGGGGCACTCACAGCCCCACATTCATCATTATCATTGACTTTACGTGCAACTGGTGCTTCAGTAACCGCAAGGACTATTCATAGGCAGCTCAGAGAAAGGAGGCTGAGCTCACGGCGGCGCCCCTTGCGCCGACTGCCATTGATCTACGTACATCGACATGCCCGTATGCAGTGGTGTCGGGCGCATTCTACAGGCAGACAACCAGGAGTGATGGTATATGGGGTGCCATTTCATTTAATAGCAGGACCCCTTTGGTTGCACCCTTGCAGAACAACTGTCCGTCGACGATATTCTATGCCACGTTGTGTTGTCCTTCATATCACGCCATCCTGGGCTTACATTTCAGCAAGAGGATTCTTTCTAGCTGAAGTGTAAGCCCTCACACGGCGAGAATGCTTGTCCAGCGCTACCTTGACCAGCAAGGTCACCGGATCTCCCCCCATTGAGAACGTTTGTAGCATTATGGGCAGGTCCCTCCAATCAGCTCGGTATTTTGACGATCTAATGCAACAATTGGACAGAATTTGCACGACATCCCGCGGGAGGACATCCGGCACCTCTACCGATTACATCTACCGATAACATCTACAGGTTTGCGTCCCACTCGGATAACTCAATCTTGGTGCGTCGTTTTTTGTCTAAGCGTGAATATATATATATATATATATATATATATATATATATATATATATATATATATATATATATATATATATATATATATATATAATTAACTCTAAGATCATTTAAAATTGTTCTCTCAGAATTGCTCAGTATTAGTAGCGATAATACCTGTCGCAGAATTCTCAAAAATAATCCTTCTCGATTGGAATTGCGAGCACAAAACCCTTTTTATGGTATAACACCTTTTGATAAGGAATTATAATTCCGAAAGCAGAAATAAATTGAAAAATATCTTCCCTTGTTCTCCAGGAATAAATACTTCCCGAGGCCATCAATACGGGAAATTCATTCTCTTCCAAGGTGATGCTGTTCAGATGTCAGTTCAATAATCATATGGTCCGTGCTCTCCTGCCCCTTCCCCCAAATGTTTCGGGCCCGGAATATTTTGGGGAAATAATTCAATTGTTCTTCTCGAGTGATTCTAGACTCAGTAATTACAGCTTCGGGATACGAAGCGATAACTTTTATTTACGTTTCGTGAAAAGGATACGAGTCGTCATAGAAGTAAAACGTTTGAGTTGCTGGAGTTTTAAGTATTTATGTGGATGTATTTTGCTGTATAAAAGTCTTCCAAATCTCTTAATTTTTTTTATGAGATTGGGACCTTTGTCACTGTTGCTTATGTAACAGCTTTTCTTGATCGAATTGATGAAATATTTATGTCAATTTTCATATTTTATACATGAAAAATTTGTTTAATATATATATATACCTACATATACGCACACATACGTGACGTCTCTATGGGGATATAGGGATTTTTCCTCTCCGCATTTTAATAGAGAAAGATTAACATGTGAATATCTATATACATGAGATACAAGCCGTTAGTCGGTCGATTTTTTGGTTTGAGTTGCGAGCTAAAATTCTGTTATGAGCCAGCTTCAGATACTCCACTGCTAGTTTGAGCAGCGAACACTATGTCACGTTCTCGTCAAATGCCACACGACAAACATATAATACTAGCTGAAAACCAGCACTTCGCTACGGAGTACATTCAAATTAAATACAACGGTCAATGTATGCAAATTAAATCAATAGGACATACTAAAGAATATAGTACATTTTGAGGAACTTATCTTTTACTGCAATTTAATATTTTTTGGATAATTTCCAATCGTCTGCTGCATTAGCAAGAAAAAATTTTTTTTTGTCTATTTCGTTGTTATTACGTGACGATAAATGTATTTAAAGTACCAGAAAAAACATGTGATAAGCATTTAATAAAACAAATTCTAAAAATTAATATTTAAAAATTCACCAAAAATCAGAAAATGGAGGTAAAATTTCGAAAAAGATTTCATTTTAGAGAAATTTTTGTGATCTTTCTCGTGATATAAATTTTATAACCCTCAAATTATTATTTTAAATGCAAACTTAAAAAAAGTTACTAAAACAGCTTAAAAATTTAATTAAAAAATTCTAAGAAGAATTTTTCAAAAATCTTTCTTAGTGCACGCCTACACTATAAAAAGAATCACCATGCAAAATTTCAGCCATTTAGGTTCAGTGGTTTGGTCTGTGTGTTGTATGTCAGTCAGTGAGTAAGTCATTTACGGAACTGTTTTATATATATAGATTTAAAACCTTTATGTACAATTTATATACAGTTAATTCTTGAGATAATTCTTGAGAGTTAATCTTTTGGTTTAAGATTGGAAAGTAGTTTTAGAATAATAGGTAAAAAATTATTGTACAGGGTGGTCGTAAAAAAAAACCTTTGCGATATATGGACCTCTAGTGGCCGTTCCGTTCAACCGATCGAGATGAGTTTTGAGATATAGTTGTTCAGAGGTGTGAGCTCGGGATTCTGTGAACGGCAACAAAGTGGCACTCACGGTTAGGTATAGAAACTCGAAATTTTCGAATGGCAACGCCCATTTTATCCCATTGTAAAATGCTCAGCGCATGCGAAAACCTTAAATAGAATTAGAACGGTATGTGTATCACAGAAATCGGACGCGTTATGCAGGCACAAAAATAGCTCTGCAAACGGCCTACAAAATCACGATCGGGACGCACAGAGGAAATTTGCATATAACAGAGGCAAGACACCACTGATGGCAACCAATCACTGATGGCAACAGAGATCGGACAAAAGAAAACATTTATTTGGATTACACATTTTCCATGTGAGTGCCATCATCGTGTTTTTGTTGGCCGTTCGCAGAGCTGCTTTTTGTGAGTGCAAAACGCGTCCGTTTTTTGTGATACACGTACCGTTCCAACGCTCTTTAGGGTTTTCGCATGCGCTGAGCATTTTGCGACGGAAAAAAGTGGATGTTTCCATTCGAAAATTTCGAGTTTCTATACCTATAACCGTAACCGTAATCGGCACTTTGTTGTCTTTTACAGAATACCGACCTCATACCTCTGAACAACTATATCTGAAATCTCATATCGATCGGTTGAACAGAACAGTCGCTAGAGGTCCATATATCTCCAAAGTTTTTTTTACGACCACCCTGTACAATAATTATTTACATATTATTCTAAAACTACTTTCCAATCTTAAACCGAAAGATTACCTCTCAAGAATTATCACCGAGGGCAGCTTGCTCTGTCCACACTTGAGTCGCCCTCCGAAACCGAACAGCGTCCTAACTCTCATTTCAAAAACATTCTGAAAGGGAGGATAAAACAGACCTCATTGGACAAGTTTTTATCGAAAACGTCTATAGATGAAAGCTAGAAAAGCGTGGCTATAAGGGCAAAAATCAGCGAATAAGATTCAATTATTCAGTTCAGCCTTTCTCCTCCACCTCCGACAGCATCTTGAAGTCGTCTGATCTCCACGTTAAATGTTATACATTATACATAATAAAACCAGTTTATTGCAGTACAGTCTATTGCATTGTATTTTTATACAATATTCGTTATTTATAAATACATTTTTCTTATTTAAAAACATGTAACAAAAATTTGCGCTTTTTTTTGTCGGGGGGGGGGGGCGTAACGGATTAATGTCATTTCAATTGATTGGAATTGGGAAAATTGATTTGACATACGATTTATTCGAGTTACGAGTTCCGTCATGGAACGAATTAAACTCTTAAGTCCAGGCACCACTGAATATCGGTTTATATGCATTATCCCAGTCTAAGCGTGTCGAAGCTTTATCTATATTTATCAATTTCTCTCATATATTTATACATTTAAGGGAATCCGGGACACATTTGAATTTTTTTTATTTATTGAGTTGAAATTTTTAATTTTTTGAGATGGTTAAACGTATAATTTGTAAATAAAATCACATCATATAACTTCTCATAAAGTTTTTAAAAAATTTAAAAATTTATAATTTTTAAAAAAGTGGGGAATTTAAGATCGTTACAACTGGAAATATTATTTGTTGAATTTTTAATATTTTTCATTTAATTAAACAGAAATATATAAATTTTAATTTTGATTCAGCATTTTTTTAATATTAATTTTAAAAAAAATTAAATATTTAGAGTAAAAATTTAAAAAAAATATGCAACTTGTTTTTAAAAAATCATATTTTTAAAAGTATATATTTTTCAAATTTGCTGAATCAATAGTAAAAGACATGTTCCAAGTTTGAACCATTTATCTTTAACTGTTCTTGACTCATAACAATTTAAAGACGATAAATAGTGAAAAGAAACCATCATGCAGAAAAACGCATTGAAAGGTTTAAACAAAGATTGGCTGCTATTAGAATGTTGGAAAACAAAAAATTAATATCTCATTTTCTAATTAAGATAGAAACATGATTTAAATGTCATTTTAAGCAAAAAAGAACAGAAAAAATTTTAATACAGTAAAAGAAAAATCGAAAATTTGAAGAATTTTGTGTCCTGAACCCGCTTAAATTTATTTATTCTTACCTTTTTTATGGCAGAAAAATCTGTTCAACAACTCACCTGGAAAAGGTTCACCAGCCCTCCTGCCACAAAATGCTGAAATTTTCGTTCAAGTCCGAAAAATCTGAAACAGCGCCAAGAGCATCTGCTTCTTCAGATGTCATTTCCCTCGGCGAACTGTTGTAAGAGTTTAATTTCTTTCAAAGTTTAAAAATGCTGCGCTAAAAAATCTCGGGAAGAACGTTTTGGCCTGAAGATAACTGAAGTCCTCTCAATCTTAGAATGAAAAAAAAGTTGAGATATTAAGTAAGAAAAAGAGTCAAAGTAAAAAATAAATAAAAAAATTAGAAACCAAAATTTAGGAGGTGTTTTTCCACGTTCGGTAGTGTCTTTTGATAAAAAGAATTGCCCGAAGATATTAAACTTTTGTACATTTTATGAACTTGATAGCTGCAGATATTAAATACTTGAGGTTTTTAGTTATTGAATTTCCCTGTATTTAGCTTATGGGCTTTAGAAATGTTAACCACTGGAGCACATAAAATTTTTGACTGCAGGGAACCTCCAATTATTTTTTTGAATTATTTTGAATATTTTATTAAGTAGAAGTTTTGACTTATATTTATGTTTAAAATGAGCTAATTAAAACAATGTTAACTGTAATTTTACCAATATAGGCAATCAATAAAATTTATTATTTTTAGGGCTTTCTCGTGTAATATCAATGTTCAAAGAGTCGTGGCTCTAGCAGAGGACAATTAGAGCTGTCTGCAGAGAAGTTCTCACACTTTCTAATTATTTTTAATTTTATATTAAATAAAAGTTTCTCATTTATATTTCAGTTTAAAGGGAGCTAATTAAAGTAATAATTTCTGTTGATTTACCACTTTTTCCAGCAATTAAATATGTTATTTTTAGGGCTTTCTCGTGGGATATAAAGGTTCAGAACCCATACTTTATTACATTTATATTTATAGTTTTATATTTTATGGAAGTTACTAATTTATATTTTAGTTTAAAGTGAGCTGGTTTTATTCCTATTATTCAGCCTTTTTCGACTTATATCAGTTTTACAGTGACCATTGTATTTTAAAACTTTTCAAAATTTATCTATCCCTATTTGTTTGTGGATAAAGTCTACGTATGTGTGTTTGATTGTAAAATATTGAACTATTCCAGACAAAGACATCTAATTAATAAAATTTATTACTTTAAGGGCTTTCTCGTGTAATATAAATGTTCAAAGAATCGTGGCTCCAGCAAAGGACAATTAGAGCTGTCTGCAGAGAAGTTCCCACACGTTCTGATTATTCTTAATTTTATATTAAATAAAAGTTTTTCATTTATATTTCAGTTTAAAGCGAGATAATTAAAGCAATAATTGCTGTTTATTTATAACTTTTTCCAGTAATTAAATATACTATTTTTAGGGCGTTCTAATGGGATATAAAGGTTCAGAGATCATACTTTCTTACAGTAATGAGTTTCATATTATATGAAAGTTACTAATTTAAAGTGAGCTGGTTTTATTCTTATTATATAGACTTTTTCGGCTTAAATCAGTTTTACAGTAACCACTGTATTTTAAAACTGTTCAATATTTATCTATCCCTATTTGTTTGTCAGTAAAGTCTACGCATGTGTGTTTGCTTGAAAAATATTGAATTATTCCAGACAGAGACATCTAATTAATAAAGTTTATTACTTTTAGCGCTTTCTCATGTAATATAAATGTTGAAAGAATCGTGGCTCCAGGATAATTAGAGCTGTCTGTAGAGAAGTCCCCACACTTTCTGATTATTTTAAATTTTATATTAAATAAAAAAAATCATTTATATTTCAGTTTACAGTGAGCAAATTATAGCAATAACTGCTGTTACTTTACCACCATTTTCAGCAATAAAATATGCTATTTTTAGGGCTTTCTCATGGGATAAAAAGGTTCAGAGCCCATACTTTCTGACAATTATGAGTTTTATATAAAATGAAAATTACAATTTTATATTTTAATTTAAAGTGAGTTGGTTTTATTTGATTATATAGCCATTTTTGTGTTATATCAGTTTTACAGTGACTACTGTATTTTAAAACTGTTCAATATTTATCTATCCCTATTTGTTTGTGAGTAAAGTCTACGCATGTGTGTTTGCTTGTAAAATATTGAATTAATCCAGACAGAGACATCTAAGATCTATAGTGTGTGATTTACCGAATTAGACATTTCGCCTCATAAAATATTGAATTAATCCAGACACAGACATTTAAGATCTATAGTATGCGATTAACCGAATAAGACATTTTACATTGATTTAACGATTTCCTCGTTCTAGGCTCTCCTTATCAGTCAACAAGATACTAATGAAGTTTACAGTCACTTTCCCATCTATCGGACATCTCATTAACCGAAATGTTTTCACATAGTTTAGATAAGGGATCCGATAAAGATAAATATGTTTGATAAATAAATTTAAACTTGTCAGTATTATAAACAGTGTTTGGAAGTAAGTAGATCCTTTACAGCAATTTTAAAAAGGACACTCACCGTTTTTCTTATCGTTTATCCATTATGGTAGATGATGAAAAATATTCTGATAAAAGTTTTCGCTAACTTTCACAAGACTGAATTTGAAGTAATTCGTGGTGTTTTGAACAGAAAATTTTATTTTTTAATTATATGTTATTTATAATTTTATTTTTTGATTACATGTTATTTATAATTGAATTTTTTAATTATATGTTATTTTTAATTTTATTTTTTAGTTATATGTTATATAATTTTATTTTTTAATTATATGTTATTTTCTTTTTCCTATGTGTTTTATGTAAATATCACAACGCCATAAAAATACATTGACAATTGATTTTTTTAAGTTGTACTTAAAGGTATCTGCCTACCTAAGGAGCACTTTATTTCAAAAATATACAGCAATGATTAAATACATATATTTTTAAATTAAATGTGATATAAAATCATGAAAAAAGTATAATTTTGGTTAAAATTTCATAATATTTTAAAATATAGAAATTTTAGTTTAAAATATTATATATTTTAATTTGTACGTAAAGGTATCTGCTTACCTACGGAGAACTTTTTTCAAAAATACATACAGCACTGATTAATTAAATATATTTTTAGTTCAAATGTGATATAAAATCATGAAAAAAATATAATTTTGGTAAAAATTTCATAATATTTTAAAATATAGGGACTTTTTTATAAATTTTTAGTACAATTTAGTGCTTACGCCAGAGACCCTACACTCCATTCAAATGAATATATTTTAATTTCCTTTATTCTACATACTACTGTGACACTTACCTATGTTCCCAAGTAAAAGAGTTTTAATATTCCCAAAAAATCAATGAAATATACCAAAAAAGTGAAATAATACTGATTTTTTCTAATTACCTTTTTTTAAATTAACACATATAGCTTATCTTATAATTAAAAACATAGTTATTAATATTTGAAACACTATTACAAAATTCCATTGAAATATATTGAAAACTTTTTTAAAAACTAAATATTGAGAATATATTGAAAACTTTTTATCTTTCTCGTTTACAAAATTAACTGAAAAATGAGTTTTCTAGAAAATGCATTTAAAGATTCTACTTTTGGTCTTTTAATATCACCTTCGGTTTATTAAAATGGGCCATAAATTCTCATCCAACGATCGTACGAATAAATGTAAAGCAGTTTTAGAATCCTGAAAGATTGGCCTTTGAAATAGAGTATTAAAAAAATTTCGAAATTTTGCACCAAAATAGCCTTTTCAACGTAGGCAGATACCAGATATCTTAAACCTTATTACATGTACAGTTTTCGATAAATCTGATGATCAAAGAGCTTTGCATGCATAAAACTTATGTGCATAGAAAAGGCCTAAATGATTTGGATTTATTAAAACTTTATATATAAAATCATTTAAGTTTTAAATATAGCTTCAAAAGGATTATGAAGCAATAAATTTTAATTGCAATCTTCTGAAAGGGATTATTTTTACCGTTCAAAGAATGATATTAAAAGTTTATAATTTATCACTAAAATGCACCAAAAATATTTTTCAAAACTGGTTTATATTACCTTATTTTAACATTTTAAACTCAAATTGGGATTAAAGGCAATGTTTTCCACACATTATAAATAATGAGTATTAATAATGAGTGCTTATTTAACTAGTTAAAACTATTATGAGCAATATTTTTAATTACTTATCATCATTTTATTATTTTTTCCGTCAAAATTAAATTTCGTTTTAATTTGCTGGCCAGAATGGTTTAGAACAACAATTCAAAAAATTCAACGAGCAATTGTTCATTGGATACTTTCTCTATAGCAATTTACTTCATTCAATAAATCGTTTTTACTATGTATACAATTTATTAAACAAATCCTTTTTAAGAGATACTAATGCAAAAGAATATGCCATTGTCTCACATTTTACAAATTCACTTCATTTTAGCATTTCTTGGCGCCAGTTAATTGAAATTGTTATCAGATTGAGTTAACAATGATGTTAACACTTATTAGTTTTTGATTTAATGATGAAAAGTTGATCATATCAACTTCACTCTAAAATATTATCATTACATTCAGTTTTGTATTAATTTTACAATTTTTTTGGAAAAAATATAGTTTTAATTTTTTTTCAAAAGTATAAGCATTCTTAAACGATTAACCATAGAGCAAAAGATTATAAATAAGTTTTTAAATAATTTCCGATTATTTGAATCCCTCGGACATTTTTAAAAAATTATAACTTTCTCGAAGTAATTACTCGACATTACGCTCTCTTACAATTTGATCTGTAATCCATTTTTGAAAAAAAAATTTATCTCGTGATAGTGAAATGAATATGATTTTGTGCAATATACACAAAGAATTAAAATCTTCCTGGTTTTACAGTAATGAAAACAGAAGATAAATCTTATAACCATCAAATTGCCCACCTGCTTAAAAACCTACGACTTGTTAAATTTATTACTACAAAGTCCAATTTTGTAATAATTATCAAAAACTAGAAAGTAATTATTATAAAGTCCAGAAATTTTAAATGCACTTGTTCTCTTCAAGTCCAACTTTATAATGATTATTTGTAATAGTTTGTATAAAGTCCAGTTTTGTGAAAAGAACTATTTTTCTCGTATTCAAGAAATTAATATGCTTTTGTATAATATAAATAGAGAATTAAAATCTCCTTCATGTTAGAGTTACGTAAACAGTGAGATAAACACTATGAGCATCAAAATGTGAACCTGCATTAATACCAGCAACCTCTTGAATTTATCATTACGAAAGTCCAGTTTTGTAATAATTTTTATAAAAGGGGAAAATAACTTTTATAAAGTCCAGTAATTTTAACTGAACTTTACTATTATGAAGTCCATTTTTAAAATAATGATTTGTAATAATTATTATAAATTTCATTTTTATAACAATTTTTTGTAATAATTATTATAAAGTCCACTTATGTGTTAGTAAATATTTTTCTCGTGATAAAGAAAGGAAAATGATATTGTATAATTCCCATCGAGAATAAAATCTCTTTCATGTTACAGTGACATAAACACAACGAGCATCAAAATGTGAACCTGCATAACAATATTGTAACCTCTTGAAGTCATTATTACAAAAGTACAATTTTGTAATAATTATTGTAAAACTGGAAAATAACTTTTATAAAGTCCAGTAATTTTAACTGGACTTTGCTATTATAAAGTCCACTTTTAAAATAATCATTTGTAATAATTATTTTAAAGTTCAGTTTATAATAGTTTTTTGTAATAATTATTATAACGTCCAGTTTTGTGTTAGTATTTTTTTTTCTCGTGATAAAGAAAGGAAAATGATTTTGCATAATATAAATAGAGAATTAACACATTTAAGACCGCTCCATGTTTCCTTTATTGGAAATGCACCAAGCAGTTTTTTTAACACTTCTTAGAACATTAATTACACAAATAAGTTGTTTCCATAAAATTAAATTTATTTTTCCGAGAGTTACAAAATGTTGCGTTTTCCTGACATCAGTCCAAAACGATATAAAAAAATTTTTTTGAAACATTTCTTTCACAAGTCATTCGACATTTCAACATTTCACAAGTCTTTGAAACATTTCGCATTAAGAGGTACATTACACTTATTACATACAGTAATTATTTGACTTTTGCATTGTTTACATCTTTTTTGTTTATTTTCACTATTTTTAGTAATAATATGGCCCATACGGTCTTTCCAAGTTTCGTTGAGAATTAGATTTTAAATTGAAGATGGACTTCCAATATGTGAAGTTTCAGGTAAAACAGAATTCATCTGCATTTCTTCAAGCCTTTTTATCAAAGATATGGCTCTCAAAAAGATATAGATCTCTTAAACTCTAATAAACTTATTTTAGAATTCATTACATCCATGTAGAGTATCCATTTTTCCCATACAATATGCTGCTTTTTCTTACTATATTGCTTACTTTTACATTTATTCGAAAAAAATGTCGATTTCACCTGCAATGTCTTTAGGTAATTCGACATTTTCACATAAAATATCATCATCAATAGCTTCTTCATCCGTCAAATCTTCCGGATCTGGAGGAATAATGACGAATTATGGTTCATTATTATCTTCTGTTGAGGACGATTATGAAAAATTATCATAACCTAGCTCATGAAAAAACTCCATTGCCTCTTCCAATGTCAAAAATTGCTTTTTCTTAGAGACAAACTTATCTGAAATGCAAACAATACCAATTTACTGCATAAAAAACTAGGCAGCACTAATAATGCACATTGGAATTAAGTAATACACATTGGACTGATGTTGCGTTTTCGCATCATTTTTAAAAATATGAATTGAGACACATAAAAACAAAAATTATGCCTTACCTGTTGAAGCCATTTTGTTCTTCAGTCTTTAATAAACTCGGAACAAGCATAAAATCGGAAATTTAACATGTGCTGCTATCTACAGTTATTATTTGAAATTAGTCATTTTTTTCCCTTTCAAAACACAAAAAAAAAAACAATTTTTTACAAGTACTAAAAGCGGGCAAATGTGGAAACAAAAAATTTATTATGAACAATTAAAGTATAGAGAATAAAATTAAAATGTTACTTCAGACGTACAAAACTTAGAACATACCTTTAAAAAATCCAGAAATTAATGTTGCGTTTTCGCAACGCCAGTCTAAAATGGGTTAAAATCTCCTTCATTCTATAGTGACGTAAACAATAAGATAAAGACTGTGAGCATCAAAATGTGGACCTGCGTAAAAACCTGCAACCTGTTAAAGCTATTTTTGCAAAAGTCCAGTTTTGTAATAATTATAATAAAACTGGAAAATAACTGTTATAAAGTCCAGCAATTTTAAATGGAATTTACTATTTTAAAGTCACTTTAAAAATAATCATTTGTAATAATTATTTTAAAGTTCAGTTTTATGACAATTTTTTTAATAATTATTATAAAGTCCAGTTTTGTGTTAGTAAATATTTTTCTCGTCATAAAGAATGGAAAATGATTTTGTATAATATACATAGAGAATTAAAATCTCCTTGATGTTATAGTGACGTAAACAGTAAGATAAACACTAAGAGCGCGGACCACTAAAAATGTGGACCTGCTTACCTTCGATCTCTTGAAGTTATTATTACAGAAGTCCAGTTTTGTAATAATTATCATAAAACTGGAAAATAACTTGTTATAAAGTCCAGTAATTTTACTTGGACTTTACAATTATGAGGTCCACTTTTAAAATAATGATTTGTAATAATTATTATAAAGTCCTGTTTTGTGTTAGTAAATATTTTTCTCGTGATAAGGAAATGAAAATGATTTTGTATAATATACATAGAGAATTAAAATCTCCTTCATGTTTTAGTGATGTAAACAGTAAGGTAAACACTACGAGCATCAAAATGTGGACCTGTCAGATTTATAACTGCTTCGACCTTTTAAATTTATTACTACAAAAAGTCCAGTTTTCATAAACTGTGAAAATTCAGAATTAATGTATTTTCCCCATGCAATTAATAAATAATGCATTCATTCTATTTTATGAGTCTCTAATTCATCATTAATAATGTTTGTATAATATTGATATATTTCAAGGACACAAATGAAGAAATACGGCCTGAAGGAACTTTATTTTCAGGCATTTTATTTAACTAATTTTACCCGAATGGCTTAAATTGTTGCAATTTTGTTTAAAATATCCACTCTCCCCCCCCCCCCCAAAAAAATAACGGAAAAATCCTTAATTTAAACCATTATATTCCACAAAAAGTCTCTAAAAATCCCTAAATTCATTCCTCGGTGCAAAATTTCTTTTTCTTACTGGCATCTGACAGCCATACAAAGCCCCTATTGAGGGAGATAAAAAAGTGAGGGAAAAAAGTTCAAAGCTTCACGTTTCGTGTGATAACGTGATGTCCACGGTTTTATCACCTTTGACGTATCTGTATTACGTAATCAATTACTCGGGGACTGGGGATCGACGTGTCACCTAAATGACGCCGGAAAAGGACGCCTGCTTTGAAAATGTCCCTGACACGTGTCTTAGAAGTGACGCTTGCATTACAGAAATGTATGATAAGTTGCTCTGATGGGTTTTGCTGTATTTTACATTACCTTTAAAATTCGGAGTAATAATGGAATTTGGAGAATTTGATTTTCGTTTATAGTAGACTAGCTGAAAACCCGTACTTCGCTACGGAGTACATTCAAATTAAATACAACGGTCAATGTATGCAATTAATGCCAATATTTAAATATATATATGTATATATATATATATATATATATATATATATATATTATAAATACGAAGATCAATGTATACAATTGGTGTAAAAATGAATACATTTATAAAAAAATCGTAAGGGATATTTTATAGACAAAATAATGTAGAAGAAAATATTCAAATTAAATCTAATAGAACATACTAAAGAATATAGTACAGTTAATATAGTACAATTTGAGGAACATTTCTTTTACTGTATTTTAATATTTTTTTGGATAATGTCCAATCGTCTGCCGCATTAGCAAGAAAAAAAATATTTTCTTTTTGTCTATTTCGTTGTTACGCACGTGACGGAAAATTAGTTTAAAGTATCACAAAAAGAAAAGAAACCACCTGATCAGAATTTAATAAATTGAATTCTAAAAATTAATCATTAAATATTCACCAAAAATCAGAAAATGGAGGTAAAGATTCGAAAGAGATTTAATTTTAAAGGAATTTTTATGATCTTTCTCGTGATATAAATTTTATAACCCTAAAACTATTATTTTAAATGTCAACTTAAAAAAAGTTACAAAAACAGATAAAAAGTTAAATTTAAAAAAATCTAAGAAGAATTTTTTAAAAATCTTTCTTAGTGCACCCCTACACTATAAGAAGAATCGCCATGCAAAATTTCAGCCATTTATGTCCAGCGGTTTGGTCTGTGCGTTATCTGTCAGTCAGTCAGTCAGTTACGGAACTGTTATATATATATATATATATATATAGAGAGAGAGAGAGAGAGAGAGAGATCAGCCTAAATTTATAGCTTGGTTTTGAAATTACGTTTATAATGTCCCCAGAGCAAATAAGGTAACATGTCATTAGGAAAAAAATAATGTTTTGATCAATAATTTCGAAATTACTGTTTTCTACTTTACTATATGAATAACAACGTGTTATGGAATACTTTAACATTTCTATACATCAAGTCTACTAATCTACTAATGAGTAAATAAGATAACAGATCATTAGAAGGAAAAATAACATTTTGCTCCAATAATTTCAAAATTACTGTTTTCTACTGTACTATATGTATAACTGTATACATAATTTGTCTAAATGTGATGGTTACGTCATAGAAATGTATGATAAGTATAAGATGAAATATATGACGAGAAATATATACAGAAATACACTCAAGAGCCAAAACATTATGACCACCCCTACATTTTGTAATGAATTCGCCTGGATGACGTGGAAGGCACGTGATCAGGTGGAAGTGGTATTTAACTGCTGGAGAGTCTGAAGAATCATTCTTTCACTTACTTCTGTGTGTGATGGGAAAGGCTGCGGATCTAAGCGACTTTGATAGAGGGCAGATTGTAATGGCTCGAAGGCTCGGAACAAGTATCTCCGAAACTGCACGACTCGTGGGTTGTTCGCGACCTACAGTTGTTAGTACTTATGCAAAGTGGATGAATGACGGTGAAACCAGCAGTAGACGGCATGGTGTTGGACATCCACACGCTATCAAAGAAAAAGTTCGTCGGAGACTGTCTCGCATGGTGAAGCAAAACCAGAGCCAGACAGTAGCTCAGCTGACAGCCCAATACAATGCAGGGCCAAGTAGAATAGTATCGCAGCACACTTCAGCGGACACTGTTGGATATGGGGCTACGCAGCAAACGTCCCACTCGTGTGCCTTTGCTGACCAAGCGTCATCGCCAACTGCGCCTGCGCTGGGCCCGGGAACATCGCGACTGATCCATGGATCAGTGGGAGAGACTTGCCTGGTCAGATGAATCACGGTTTGTCATTCATCACGCCGAAAGCCGTGTCAGGATACGCCGTCTTCCAGGCGAACTGTTGCGCCCTCAATGTACAGTAGGTCATACACAGGCCGGTGGTGGCGGTATTATGCTTTGGGGGACGTTCTCTTGGGCGTCTCTGGGACCCGTGGTTGTGGTAGAGCAGACCATGAATGCTACAGGGTATCTGAACATTATTGCGGACCAGTTGCACCCTTACATGGCCTCTGTTTTTCCAGCTGGAAATGGAATGTTTCAACAGGACAACGCCCCGTGTCACAAGGCTAAAATTGTGTTGGAGTGGTTCCAGGAACATGATGCTGAATTCCAGTTAATGTCCTGACCGCCTAACTCACCGGATCTCAATCCGATAGAACACATTTGGGATGTCATGGAACGGCAGCTCAGAGTTCAAAGACCACCAATTCGCAATATCTCGGATTTGCGTGACCGTTGCTTAAACATCTGGTACAATCTGTCTCCGGCCATCTACCAAGGACTTGTGGCATCCATGCCAAGGCGGGTTGAAGCTGTGTTGCCCGCCAAAGGTGGGCCAACTCGTTATTGACAGGTGGTCATAATGTTTTGGCTCTTGAGTGTATATATTTTTCGTGGTATATTTCATCATAATATATTTCAGTAAAATATATGATGATGAAATATATATAGAAATATATAATAAATTGCTCTTATGGATTTTACATTACCATTAAAACTTAGAGTAATAATGAAATCTGAAGGATGGGATTTTCATTCATAATATATTATCCTAACTCTTCTGAAGACAGCTCGATTTTGCATACATGGTTATTATTTCTGTAGAGCAAAGAAGGTAACAGCTCATTAGTAGAAAAAAAATGTTTAATTTCAATAATTTAAAAATTACTCTATTGAACTTTACCATATGTATGACCGTATACATATGTATAATATAATGGAAAGATATTTTAACGTTATCATAATAACGTTTCGTTACGTAAAACCATTGTCGTTACGTAAAAATGTTGCAACGTTATCATAATAACGTTGGAAAATATTTTTCGTAAAATTGTCACACAAATGACACCCAAAAGAAATCTTAGCTAGTTTGTTGCATAATTTCGTCTGGCAATGAACGATCTGCCTCAGCAACAGATGTAACACTTTTGGTTTACAGCAGGTTTATGTAAATGTACATATTTCTATCGGTTTCGAGAATTTTTCTTAAGGATATTTGGCTACGACTAGGAAATGAAAACTGTGCAGAATAGGATAATACGAATTTTCAGTCTTAACTGATTTTCATAAATCACTAAAACTAAAGAACACCTTATACATTTTGTTGGTATAATTTTAGTTGCTAGTTCTAATTATATAAAGATAATTTAGTTGAATAGGTACTTTTTAAAAGGAGTCATCTCCACTTTTCAAAAACTCATCTCCACCTTTCTCCGACTTTTCTGCCCCCCCCCCCCAATTAAAAAAATATTAACAAAATTTTCTTTTGCATCATGATTGATGCCTTATAAACATAATAAATACTAAATTTAGTCTAACTAATAATGCATGAAGGCGAGTTATAGTTTTTTGCTTCTCATGAAAAATTTCCAAAATGGAGATGACTCCTTTTCAAAATGACCAATTGAGTTACTTACACACACACACACAGACACACATATATATATATATATATATATATATATATATATATATATATATATATATATATATATATATATATATATATATATATATATATATATATATATATATATACATACATACATACATATATATATATATATATATATATATATATATATATATATATATATATATATATATATATATATAAATTAGTAAGAGGTAACCAAAAATGTTATGCGGAATTTTAGAGTAAGTAAATTAAATTTCTTAGCACATACTATGAATTATTGTTTTAAATATACTTTTGGGTTTAATTTCTCAACTATGAAAATTACATTCAAATGAAATGTCAGGCTTTTAGGCTCAAAAGATTATTAATGCATTAAAAGAAAAAACGACTTTATTTATTTTTAAGTCATCTTTAAAGGGATTTGCTTGAGAAAAGAATTTTTCTCGATCACATTGTACGTGTACATTCGACTTACCAGCATTTCTAAAGAGTAAATTTTATTTGGATTATTGTATTTACACTTCTTAACTTAGAGCCTTTAAAATATATTTTTAAGGACTCAACCTTCTCAGCCTTTAAAATATACTTTATTTTTAAATTTGTCTAGTGTATGGGTGAAATATTGTTTCCTTATTTTATCAATTTTCCTTGTTTCCAGTGTTGAATTTACGAATCAAAGAATCGTCAGATACAAATTTAATATTCCATGTAAACGATAACAAAATCATGTTTTTTTCGTCATGCCAATAATTTGCTATTGATCTTACTACTTAATCACATTGCGCTTGTACATTCGATTTACCAGCATTTCTAAAGAGTAAATTTTATTTGGATTATTGTATTTACACTTCTCATCCTTTAGAGCCTTTAAAATATATTTTTAAAGGCTCAACCTTCTCAGCCTTAATTTTTTTTTTTAATTTGTCGAGTGCATGGGTGAAATATTGTTTCGTTTTATATTAATTTTCCTTGTTTCCAGGGTTGAATTTACGAATCAAAGAATCGCCAGATAAAAATTTAATATCATATGTAAGGGATAACAAAATCATGTTTATTTCCTCATGGCCGATAATTTGCTATTCATCTTACTACAAATGCGTTTTGTGATTCATTTAATACATCCCTTAAACGATAAAAGTTTCCCAACCTCACAGAAAGCAGATGGCCGCGCGAGTGAAACACTCGAAAGCTAAATATAATTCCGTGCATAAAATGCTCAAATTTCCTTTCATTATAGCTCCCCGTGTTCAAAGAAGCGTCATTTAATGTCCTTTCCCTTGTTTAACCACTGTGCAACCCAACAACTGGGTGTAATGCTCAGTGTTCGCTCCAGCCCTCGAGCGCCGTTACTCATCCATTATGCTACATTTTGTTTTCCCCCGCCATATTTCAAGCGCTATAAATAAAAGTATCCATTCTTGTCACTGTAAAAGTGTTTCACTGAGAGGCAGCAGGAAAATTATTATAGACGTAAAGTTATATGCCGTGTATGAGCTTTGGGCTTTTAAACTTAGGATTTGAAAATTACAGAAAGTGTAAAATATTGTAAGTATGAATTCGTTAAATAAAAGAGGCTTAAAGTTTAGCTTTATATACATTAGAAATTAATAGTGCCAAGTAAAAATTAAAAAAAAATACTTCTGTATTTGTATATTAATATACGGAAGATTTGAATATAAAATATTCATTATATTTTTAAAGGTCATAATTTTTTTATGTTTTATTTTATACTTTTAAGTTGAAACTTAATGGAAACTTTTCTTACTGCGCTTTCAATTTCTACATTTTAAAGTTTTTAATTTTTTAATTTCCGTAGATTTGCAAAATAAACGCAAATTTTAAAATTAATGAAGGTAAATTGAATGTAAAATATTCATTATAGTTTTAAAAAAAGCCATATTTTATACGCTTATTTAAAAACTGCCTTTTAATGTTTTATTTTATATTTTTAAGTTGAAACTTAATAGAAACTTTTCTTACTGCTTTTTTAAATGCTACATTTTAAAGTTTTCATTTTTTTAATTTCCGTACATTTGTAAATTAAATGTAAATTTTAAATTTTAAAATTAATGTAAGTAAATTGAATATAAAATATTCATTATATTTTTAAAGGCCATATTTTGTGTGCTTATTTAGTAATTGCTGTTAAATGGTTTATTTTATACTTTTACGTTGAAACTTAATAGAAACTTGTCTTCCTGAGTTTTTAAATGCTACAATTTAAAGTTTTAATTTTTTTTTATTTCCGTACATTTGTAAATTAAACGTTGGAGCTTCAAATAACTTAAAAGGTTAATCAACCTGAATGGAATGGACTGTAGAAATTTCAAAGAACGACGCAATTCCCGTGAATTAAATTTATTTCTTCGAATAGCGAAGCAGCCGACTGCAATCGCCGAGTTCCATCAAAACTGGCCTTTTTAACTCACAGCGCATGCTCACATTCGTTGCATAGCCTGTTGCTACAACTGAGGTTAAGTAATGCAGATTACAAATAAAAGTTGAAGTTGACTGAAAGCGATATTTCAATGACGTCACAAATCGCAAACAAGATGTTCCGAGTATTAGTACGCGTCATAGCCCAAACATACACCGGGCCTTGAAATATATCATTTCAACAATTTACATTACAATTAAAGGTTACAATTAACAATAGAAATAGAATAGATACACAAGAATTAATAATAAAAAATAAGAACACATAGATTATGTAGAATTGTCCATCGGTAGTAGAGCTAATTTGGAAATAGCCCTTTTATATATTCCGATTGAGTTTTAATCTTAACTACTCGAATCTTACCACCTGGTCCAGGAAAGCACTCTAAAATTATTAGCCTAGGCCAGTTACCAATAGTTGATTGGTCATCTTTAATTAATACCAAATCACCTTTCTTAACATTTTGTTTATCAAACTGCCAATTCGACCTCTGCTGTAAGTGAGATAAATAATCTCAACTCCAGTTCTTTCAGATTAACTATGTTAATTTTATCACTCTTTGCCACGAACTTAATTTGTTCTCGGAATAATCAAGGAAGGTTCCACTACAGAATTTATGGGTCGACCAATCAGGAAGTGACCAGGAGTAAGAATGGCCAAATCATCTGCATCCGAAGACAACGGAATAAGGGGCCTAGAATTCAATACGGACTCAATCTGACTAACAACGGTAAAAAATTCCTGATAATTCAGCTTAGCATTGCTGACTACTCTTTTGAGGTGGTACTTTATCGACTTGACCCCAGCCTCCCAAAGACCTCCAAAGTTAGGAGCCCTTGGTGGCACAAATTTCCATTCAACCTTTTCTTTAGACATATAACCGGAAAGTGCATCATCAGGATGTTGAACCATTTTGAACAACCTTTTCAGTTCGTTATTACTGCCTAAGAAATTTTTGGCGTTGTCTGTATACAGATATGCACTTTTCCCTCTCCGCGAAAAGAATCTCTTTAGAGCCGCAATAAATGACTGCGAAGTTAAATCGGTGACTAATTCGACGTGGACTGCCTTACTTTCGAGGCAAATAAAAATGGCAAGATAAATTTTGTGGAACACACCCTTTCTTTGATATTTGTACTTAACCGTAAATGGTCCACAGAAATCAACTCCAGTACAATTAAAGGGTGAAATAGAACTTACCCTCTCTTTGGGTAAATTACCCATAATCTGCTCACAAATTCTAGGTTTGGCCTTGAAACATATTATACAATCATAAACTACCTTTAGACAAATGCTACGACCCTTAAGTGGCCGAAACCTTTGCCTTACCTGAAATAGCAAGGACTGTGGTCCTAAATGCATATATCCTTAATAATTAAATACGTTAATCTATCTTTAGTCGGTAGTATAATCGGAAACCTTTGAGCCATGGGTATATTACTGTTGCTCAATCGCCCTCCAACCCGTAAAATATTCCCATCATCTACTACATAAGGATGTAAAAATCTTAACATACTATTAGATGCAACTTTACCCTGTCTCTTCAAGGCTCCTATGTCCTTATAAAATACCCTTTGTACATACCTAATTAAAAATAATTCACTTTGGGTTATCTCCACATTATCTAAAGGACTCGTCTTCCTGGTAAGATTCTATTCGTCTTCAAGATTTTTTCTAATGCGTAATGTTACATAAAACTGATGAGTCTTAATTTTTTTTGACATTTCGTGGTTGATTTGACATTTATTGAAAATTTTAAGCAATATTTTGCAATATTTGATTAAAAAAAATATTGTTAATAACGAGAATAGTTCCCTGAATACATAATTCGATCATTAAATTATAATTGCACTGGATACGTTAGCAAGACAGAATTGGAGTTCTTCTTTATAAACATAAAAGAGAGTTTTCATTCATAAATCGATAGATTACAAACGTAATTTTAAAATTTGACATAATGACTTACATTTGGATTAATTAGATATTTTGACATGTAATGATTAATTAATTTTACTGCCATGTTTAAGGATTTTTTTCTGATGCATAATGTTAAATAAAACTGATGATTTTAAATATAAATTAACATGTCATGGTTTAGTTGACATTTATTGAAATTTTCAAGCAATATCTTACCATATTTATTAAAAAAATATTGTTAATAACGAGAATATTTCCTTGAATACATAATTCGATCATTAAATTATCATAGCACTAGATACATTAGAAAGACGGAATTGGAGTTCTTCTTTATAAGCATAAAAGAAAGTTTTCATTCATAAATTAATAGATTAAAAACGCTTTGGGTGGATAGTACCCTCTCCCACTATCTCTGACCTCTTATAGGGACTTTGCGAACTGCGGATTTAACGTGCCCCTATCTGGCTTAGAAACGGAGGTATTTAAGGATATGGTGGACGTTAAATATTTTTTTCCCTTTTTATCATACAGATACGAAATTTTTTACATACATACATTTCGCCATAAGTATATTGAATAACATAAATAAAATTTCCACTCTTACTCAAATTTTAAGATTTTTTTTAAAAATTTGAAATTTATAAACAAAATTTTAAAATGTTCCTTGCGAATTAATTTTTGAGATATTTCCTCGATTTTGCATTCTAATCACTTAAAACTGTATTACAAACAAATATGAGTATCGATTGTTTAATCACTTGAATAGTTAATTTTTCTGAGATTTTTATCTGAATTCCATCCCGATTTTCATCAAAATTTTGCCTTTTAATAAGTTATAAATCAAATTCAATTACCTTAATGAAGTTGAATTGTAAAATGCATACCAATTTTTTTTGTAAACCGCATCAGGATTTTTCCTTATCAATTTCATGAATTTTGAACAAAAATTAAGCCGCATGGAGCATTTTAAAAAAATCGAAAAAACCCGGAAAAATCTGTTTTGAGAAAAACAGATTTAAAGTATATTATTACACTTACCCTTTATAAATTACTTTGTAGAAACTTCATAAATCATTTTTTACTTGAAAAAATTATTTTGGTGCTATTAACCTACAGAAATATGTATTTTTTACAATAACACAAACAATATTACAATGAAAAGATTTGCTGAAATATAGGTTCCCCGTTCCTTCAATGGCGCATGTTTGAATTCGTTACAGATTCTTTCTCTATGTATTATTTGCATTTGGCAGGTAGACCTTCACTGCTGGTTTTTAATAAATTTTGACTCTTTAAAATAATGTTACAAATATTTTACTTCATATGTATCTCCATCAAATGACTGAAACTATTATTGAATAACGTAATACATTTTGTAGGCATGTCAAGCGATGAAATGGGAGTCAATATTCGAAAAATGTGATTTTTCTCGACATAAAAGTGGGATTTCAGTCAGACTTCATTTTGCACTAATATCATGTAATGAACAAATTATGTATGCATGTATATATATATATATATATATATATATATATATATATATATATATATATATATATATATATATATATATATATATATATATTTATATATATATATATATATATATATATATATATATATATATATATATATATATGTATGTATATATATATATGTATATATATATATATGTATATATATATATATGTATATATATATGCATATATATATATGTGTAATATATCCATTACATCTCGTTCTTAAAATGCAACCTGAAAAGGAAAACTAGCTCATATTTACATGGCTGGAGCTAGACTCAGCCTGAAGTGAATAAAAATTATATGCAGTCTGGCCGAATCGTTTTATTAGAGCGACAGAAAAAGACATCTGTCCATTTCAGATGCCCGGAAGCAAAGTGAATATCACCTTTCAACCTGACGCGCGAGACGAAAAAAACATGTGACTGTTATTTTGTACGGTCAGTAGAATATTGGGGCTGGCGATGCGAACCCACGCCTTTCTCCAAACGTATACACGTGTAGGAGTGTAGGAATATAACGAATGCGATATTATGGGAAGTTCTGTTGCTATGGGTCTCAAAGCGATAAAGTAATGTTACTGGGGATTGGATTTAGGAAAGGGAATTTAAATGATAGAATGGAGGGCCGAATATTTAATTTATTACACACACACACACACACACACACACATACATACACACACACACACACACATACATACACACACA
This sequence comes from Dolomedes plantarius, assembly GCA_907164885.2. Classification (NCBI taxonomy): domain Eukaryota; kingdom Metazoa; phylum Arthropoda; class Arachnida; order Araneae; family Dolomedidae; genus Dolomedes; species Dolomedes plantarius. The sequence continues at coordinate 26,176,015 of OU015499.1, read as the reverse complement.
CACACACACATATATATATATATATATACATAATCGTATAAGATAACCAAATATTTTATGCAATTCTTTAGATTAAGTAATCCAAATTTCTGAGTACATACTAAGTAATTATTGCATTAAATGAATCGGTCATTTTGAAAAGTAGTCATCTCCCTTTTTTTAAATTTTTCATGAAAAGCAAAAAAATATAACTCGCCTTCATGCATTATTAGTTAGACTAAATTTAGTATTTATTATGCTTATAAGGCATCAATCCTGATGCAAAAATATAATTTGTTAATATTTTTTTTAACTTGTGTGTTTGGGGGGGGGGAGACCCAGAAAAGTTGGAGAAAAGTGAAGATGAGTTTTTGAAAGGACTTTGAAAATGACTCCTTTTCAAAATGACCGATTCAAATATACTTCTGGACTTATTTTGTCAACTATGAAAATTACATTAAAAGGAAATGTGTGGCTTTTAGGCTCAAAAGGATATTAACGCATTAAAAAAAAAAGAAAGATTTTATATATTAAGTCATCTTTATTTTGATTTATTTGAGAAAAAGAGAATTTTTCTGGTTCACAGTGCGCTTAATTTGTACATTCGACTTACCAGCACTTTTAATAAGAGTAAATTTTATTTGAATGACTGTAAGGCTCGTATTGTTAAAAGCTCAATATTGCATATTCAATTAAACCATAAATGGATTAATTATTAAGTATATTCTTTAAACTAAGCAACGTTAAAATTAATTAATCATTATAAATAATTTCTTACATGTTAGATAAATTTCTAAAATGTTTACATAAATTTACTACAACATTAAATCTATTTCCTTATATGGAAAAAGTATAAATTAATAAAATGTGAATAAATTGTTATTTCGGAAAATATAAATTCATTCAATCAGGACAAACATAATCTCTTATTGCTGTATTCATATTTATCCTATCATATCCGAAAGACAGGCTGCTTTTTTCTTTTATCGCAACAAGAAGCAAATCAATCTTATTGGTCTCAGATTCATTTGGTGAAAGTGGCAATCAGAAATGTCACAGAAATACGCCCGATGTCACTCGCACATTCGATAAATTCATCACAGAGTGCGATATGGCGTTATAAGTAACGTGATTTTGACGAAAAGCAGACAAATCACCTTTGTAAGCAGAGAAATGATCGCAGCTATTAAATTCGCATAGCCTGCAGCATGTGAAATGAATGAAGAAAAATGCTTTAAATAGGAGTTTCAGCATATATTATAATAACAATACACAGAAAAAAAAATCTGTCTTGTTTAGAGGAGAATTAGAACCAAGTTAAAAGACTATTTTACAAATTGCTGAATACTTTTACTTCAAGTGACATTTTATGTTTGTTTCAACCCACATGTTAGTCTTCACTAAATATTCTGTTACATACATACATACCTACATACAATCTATCTCTCTATCTATCTCTCTCTCTCTCTCTGTATATGTATATATATATTATTCATGTAAATACTGTGGTATAATTTTTATAATATAAATGAAAATTTATGTGATGAAATGAGGAATATATAACGATGAATATATAATTAAAGGGTGAATATTAACACACACGCACACACATACATACATATTATAATAATAATACACAGAAAAACAATCTTTCTTCTTTAGAGGAGAATTAGAACCAAGTTAAAAGACTATTTTACAAATTGCTGAATACTTTTACTTCAAGTGAAATTTTATGTTTGTTTCAACCCACCTGTTAGTCTTCACTAAATATTCTGTAACATACATACCTACATGCAATCTATCTCTCTATCTCTCTATCTCTCTCTCTCTGTAATATATATATCTATATATATTAATATCAATGTGATGACATGATAAATGAATCAATATGAAGAATTATTTAAAAATATTTCAGGCAGAAAAATTCAGAAAATTTCTCACATCCCTATTTTTACACATCAAATTTAGTATAGAATCCTCTGAACTCACTTGAATGAAGCAAATCAATACATTCCAAAAATTTTTCAGCATGAGACACGTATTAATACCAAATCAACTGCATCAGCGATATCTTGCCCTTTCAAATAAGGGAAAAAAGATTAACAAGGGATTTTTTTTTTCATCCAATTTTCCTTTCACATGTGAAGTACCCATTCTTGCTCATCCATTGACTCACGATAGTCTGCTTTCCAAAGCTAAATCGGACGGCGTATAAGTAGCTGATCATGCATTAAGTTCAAATCGAGAGGCAAAGGAAATCTCTAATTGTTTATCCCTAACCATACCATTGTTCGGTGAATCCGGCTAGAATGGATATCCAATTTTGTCGAGAGGGCCTTTTGTCCCCCCTAGTATGGGGAAGAAGGGGGTGGTATATTAGGGATCCCTAATAAAATGGGTCACTTATTCTGATGAGTAGAGGGTGATCCAACTGTTGTTTACTCGAGTGTCGAGATGGTAGAATTTAGTGGGGAAAAGAACGCTGACAGATGGAAAGTTGGGGAAATGGGAAATGCGGACCTTGTTCGCTGTACTTTAAACCCCGTATATTTCAAGAAGCAGAACTTACTGCTACTGAGAAATAATTAAAAAAACCCATCAAAGTGTTACAAGAAACATAAGAATCAAAATTTGAAAAAGAAAAGATTTGAAGGCGCTAACAAGCAGTTAAGGGGACTCACGACCCGTAAATCGAGGAAATAAGGCATATTTTCATACTTTTTGACTCTTTGTAACTATTTCAATTTACTCCCAATTTTTCTAAATTTTATGTATATGATAAATTGATATATTTATTTTAATAAAAAAATTTTTCAATCCTCAAAATAATTTTAAATAATTTTTTTTTAAATGCTTTAGATATACCTTGTTTTTTAAGTATTTTTATTGTATACTGGATTGCGAGCAGAATTATAAAATTAATTTTACACTTAAATTTATAATTCCTGTTTTATATTTAAAATAAATTCAAAATACAATTGAACATAAAACATTCAACATTAAAATACTTTATCAATTTTTTTTAAACTGCTCAAAATGTACTTAAAATTTCCTTAAATTTTTGCATTAATTTAACCCTGAAAAAATAACAAAAAGTGAAGTGATTGCAATAACTCTACTTCAGACATAATAAAATAACATGATTTTGCAGTGATAAAAATTTCAGGTAATTTTGTTTCATAGTTTTTGAGATATCAGTTGCGGAATGATGCAAAATTACATTTTGAGAAAAATGCGTTTAAAATTTTTCTTACCATAAACTTGATCAGTAATTAAATATTTAGAGTATCAATATCTCTGGAATATTTTCATGCGAATTGCTTTATTTTGTTCAGAAATGCTCAGGCTTTAACATATTTTATTTTTCAAAAAAATCGAATGTTTTAAAGATTTAAAGGTAGTGAGTTCCCTTAAGTACATTGTACCTTTCTGATGAAATGAAAATAAATTCTACATTTTAACACTAGAAAGACGGGTGTCGTCATTTTGTCAATTTTGGACTTACTATCGTGCGCTATGTCTGTATTTATGCCCTCAGGCTTCTGAAATTTTATGGCGTTTTCTAATTTTACGCGAAATATGCACACGCGCTTACAAAATTATATTCGATAGTAAAGAGGAGGGGAAATGTGTTGTATACCTTCTAAGACTGAAAGCCGTCAATTTAACGGCAGTATAGAAAACAGGCAGAAATGTTTAAAATAATACCGGATAAATGTTAGTTACTTTTTTACTCTTCCTCCTTTTGCAAATAACAGAAATATTGACTCTTCGCAAATATTGGTGTTGAAAAATAAGAACTGAACAAACAATGCATATATTTTTACGGATAAACCATGCTAGGTTGTCAGCTCGGCATACCTGCATAAAAATATATCTAAATATATATACTAATTTATTATATACTAGCCGCTGCGCGACCAGCATGGTCGCTTTTAGTTTTATATTTTCATTTGCAAAACAGCTCAACTGAAAGTAACATACGTAAGAAATGTTACCATTGCCTGTCATCATAAATATATACGTTGTTAAGGGGATAGTGGGAGCTCAACCAAAAAATTTATAATCATTGCTAAATTCACTATAAGGCTGATTCTAAAACATCGTGATTAAAAAATGTGAATTTCCATTGCTTCAGAACAAAGTTTAAGATAAGACTGAGAAACCCAACATCAATTATTTTAAAAATTACAACCCTCTCTGTATGTACAAGTTTTCAAAATTAAAATATCTACACTTTATCATTACATCAAATAAGAAATTGTTGGGGAAAATTTTCACTTAAAAAATGGAGTAAAAATTCAGCAAGTTCTGAAATATTGTATGGATTACATCACTCTCTGTATGTAGTATTGTTCACAATTCAGATATCTACATTTAATCATATTAAATAATAAATTTTTGGGAAAATTTCTTCACTTATAAAATGGAGAAAAAATTCAGAAAGTACTAAAATATAGTGTGGATTATGTCATTCTCTGTATGTACTATTGTTCCCAATTCAGATATCTCCACTTAATCATATCAAATAATAAATTGTTGGGAAAATTTCTTCACTTATAAATAAAGTAAAATTTTAGCAAATACTAAAATGTAGTGTGGATTACCTCACTCTATGGAATATTGTATGTACTATTGTTCTTAATTCAGATATCTCCACTTAATCATATCAAATGAATAAACTAAAATTATTCACGGGTAAAATACAGCAATAAAATTGTACCAAATTACGTGCTATCGTCGAGCCACTACACACACGCGGTTGCAAATTGTAGACGGCCGTTAATGTTTACATCCAGTAGTTGCAGCCTTTTTCATTGGAAGTGTAGAAATATCGTCGATTTTTGTGCCGCGTACCTACGCGCTTTATATATGTATAGATTGGTATGAAATAGTTCAAAATTTAAAGTATTTGACCATTTAAAAGAACATTAAATACTTTATATTCTTGATTTTATTTCCAACCGTCAAATTGAAGGGGATCAGTCTTTTTAGTAAGAAAAAATTTCCCGTCTTTCTAGTGTTAATGACCATTCTTTCTTATGGGTTCATCATTCCCTTCTTACGGATATAAAATAAAATTGCTGAGACAGAAAATCAAATTTAGATTATGAAATAATGTTTAAAGCTAATATCTTTATACGTCGGTAGTGATATTACCGTTAAAGGAAGGACAGTATGTAAAAATTATAAGCATTAAAGCTGCTATGTACTAACCCCATTTGATTCGCTCACCTCAATGTTAACCCATGGAGAAAATTTGTCCACGGATTGCCGACTTGGATTCAAAGATTTTCTTTAAAAAATTGTACTCCGTCATAGAGAAAGAAATTTTACATTAGTGTACATTTTTCATAAAAAAAAATGCAATTAATATTTTAAAATTTAAATTATTTGGGGAAAAACCTGGTATAGTGTGTTTTAAACGCTCATAAAATTCCTTCGGTGGACGAAATTTATAAAATGAATCCTGTAGTGCTTTGCAGAAAAGTTCAGGCTATCTGACAATACCAATTTTTTTTTTTTTTGATTATCAGCATTTATGTACCTGTAAATAGTTGACAAAAATATATTTTAAATAAAAAATTAGGGGGCAGCGCTTAATCCCCCTATAGAGAGAGAGCCATTATATTTCCTCAAAATGTAAATCCTAAGGGGGGGGGGAATTCTCGAACTGTCAATTATGTTATTGAGTGATTTTTTTTTTGGCTTCCCAATATGGAGCAGTTGCAAATTAAGAAGTTTCATTAGGATTTTTAACTTACTTCCGTGGGAACTCTTTTTACGTTAGTTACGATATTAAGTATGTTTATATCACTCTTTGTGTGTAGCAATTATTATGCATAATACTGAATATGACATCCAACTTTTGGAAATATTTATCCCAAACTCATGGTTCTGGACAATGTCCATGTACATAAAATTCTAGTAGACCACGATTCTTTTCCCATGTTACATTGTTTGTTGCAATATGAATTTATAATTTTCACTCACGCATAAATGTAAATAATTTTTTGTAATTGTATCTGTCAAGAATTGGTGAGAATTTAGCCATGAACAGCTGACTATCTTTTGTTACTACTGTCTTATACTCCTTTGTAATCACAGGTATGTTTGTTTTTTTATTGTATGTCAAATGTATTTTCTGTTTTGGTACCATCCACATTCAAGTGGAACTTGTCAAAATCTTTTTTCATCTCTGGACAGGAGGGAGTAATCTGTAACGTGGATTTTATCGTTACAGTTTTCTTATTAATTGCACCTACTTTAAATACGAGTAATTATTAATTTAAAGGATGTAATCACCTTAATGTTTGTAATGTTAATATTAATCTTAGGATCTTTCGCTATAAGCATTTTAGCGTAATTCATGTATCGCCCCAGTTTTACGTGGGAGGTCTGAAATGGTACATCTTTACTCCAGTAGTAGCTATTGATAGCATGCGCTATTTTGTTCAGCAATGTATTTTTTTTCAAGAACCTGATTTAAAAGTAGTTTCCTTTATTTGAAACTGCAATTTACTAGTACAGATAATTGGATGTTTTATGGCTTGTGCTGACCTGTTAAAAAAAAGGACCGGACGTTTTCCATCCACGGGTCGTAGAAATTGCTTTTTAATTGGCATAAGGTACAATAGCGAGGACACTCTCTATCTATTTCCCAGTCTTTAATCTCCGACATCTGTTGGCGACACATCCTTCCCCGTGAGAAAATTCTAAAAATTCTCCTCTTGGCCCAAAGCGAAGTTCGCCAATCATATTCGGCGCGGCTTCACGTCACTCTTGGCTATGTCCAATCAGCGGCCGTCACGCTCTTTTCGCTCCAACTTGGTTATTTTTTTGGCGGTGAATCGTCGTTTTTCTAGTTACGAAGGTTTGTTTTTTACAGCGGTTTACCGATGAAGTCCGGTGCTACTCTCCGTGGACCCGTAGGCCTTCTCCGTAGTTGGCGATACTTTTGTTTAAATGAAGTTAATACAACCCTTGCCTGTGTGCGCCTTGTCCAGAATGAAAAGAGATTACTCAGTCAGAATTATAGATAGAGCTACATTTTTCTGATAGCTAGCTGCTTCCTTTTTTTATGCTTAGGAAGCTAACCTTCGAGATGTTTTTTGCATTGATTCTTCATTTACTACTGTTAACATTGACCGGAGTGGTCACCATTTTTTTGAGCTCAGATTAAGTAGAGCATTCGACTGTGTATATAGCTTATTATAGCTCTTATGTTTTTGATATTCAAGTTAGAGTCAACGATCGTTAATATAAAATAAATAAGTTTTTTTCATAACCAAGTCTAATTCCATTGTGTTGTTTATACTGCTAGAAAGTTGACAGTGGTGAATTTGGGTATTTGTGGTCATCTCATCTTCACAAGGATTCGACGATCCGGTCTATAGGAGGTGGTTGCCGAATGGTGTCTTCTAGAAGTTTCACTACAGGTTATTACTTCGGTTCTCCAGCTTTTCAGCGTCGCAGAGATGTACAGTGCCTTCCATTGTGATATGTACATAGTTACTGAGAACTTTCTTAATCCCAAGTACTGTTCCTGAGGTCGTCCTTACTACCTTCCTTTTTAAATGTACTCTTTTACAGAACTTCGAATAACCTGGTACTCTTCCCTCTGCTCATACATCGTTTTAGACACTAAAAACTGTAAGCACTTATGTTAATTTTACCTAAGTTTCCACATCACCGAAGCGTTCCGAATTCATCATTATTCCACGGACACTCTCGATTTCTTCGGTAGAGATAATTAATCTCTTCAGTAGCTAATCTCACCAGCATAGATAAAATTGAGAACTCTCTTCAGTAGCTAGTCTCTTCTATATACCTCCCAACACAAGAGTCTGCAGAAGAGAAAAACGGAAATACGATTTTTTTGTTAGTACTACATAGCAGCCTTAAGATAAGCCCATCCTGGCACTGATCCATTCTTCAAACACCTGCCGAAAATTAAGAAGCTTACTCAACAAAGTAACATAAACGAAATTTGCCACTTTAAATAGTACAATAACGAATACCACAAAAAAGCAAAAGATGAGAGCTTTGGTCATCTAACAGCATTGGTTGGTTTGAGGATAGCTGTAATCACGTTTTCTAATTCAGAGATATGCAAAAGGTAAAATGCTTAAAGTGACAAATATAAGCTAAAATAATCAATTTTGATATAGTTAAAATAATTCGAAATTTAAAAAAATTAAACATACAGCATTACAATAAGACCATCCTGGCACTGATCCATTCTTCAAACAGCTGGCGATAATTAAGAAGCCAACTGAACAAAGCAACATAAACGGAATTCGACACTTTACATAGTACAATAACGAATACCACAAAAAAAGCAAAAGATTTGAGCCTAAGAAACATGAAATTGATGTGCAGATGATAGAATTGGTCATCAAACAGCATTGGTTAGTTTGAGGTTCACCTTTTCTCATTCAGAGGTATGCAAAAGATAAAATTCCGAAAGTGATAAATATACGCTAAAAGAATCAATTTTGTTAATATAATTCGAAATTAAGAAATGAAACATTCAGTCGAAATCTATGATCTTAGATTCTAATATACTAGCCGAAAACCCGCACTTCGCTACGGAATACATTCAAATCAAATACAACAATCAATGTATGCAATTAATGCAAAATATATATATATATATATATATATATATATATATATATATATACATATACAGAGGCTGTTCGCACATTTTTTAGACGATTTTGGTAAGCGGTAATAAAAAATAGTTTGCTGCAAAAGAAATAATTGCAATTGTACTATGTTTTTAAAAGTAAAAATTATCGTCTACGGCTTGAAAGTTTTGATTTTATTCAAAATGGCGTTTTTAACAAAGCAGTGGTTCGAAGGCTACATTTATGCTCTTTCCGAAGAGAAATATGCATACTCCGTTATCCAAAAACGACGTGAGAGTCATGGTTTTGTGATATCTAAAGCGTCGATAGGTAATATCGTCAACAAGAAAGGAAAAAAACGTCAAATTGGAGCCTCAAGTGGGACAAAAATTCCAAACAAGTATCCAAGGAAAAAACGGACATCTTCGACTATTGCAAAATTACGTTGTTTAATGTTAAAAAATAATCCCACTAGTCAAAGGACAGTTGCAAAATCATTAAAATGCTCGGTGTCCACTGTAAACAAAATGATAAACGTTGATTTAAATCTTAAGAAAGCGAAAAAACGCAATGTGCATCGTCTTCTTCCAAATCATATCGCTGAACGCCGGACACGCTGCAGAATTCTATATGAGAAACACTTATCCAAAGAAAAATAGAAAACAATTGTCACAATAGATGAATCATGGGTGTATTTAAATGATTGCAACAAAAAAAGAGCCATTTATTATCATAAAAGGGGAGAAAAAAATTTAAGTACATGGTTCAAAGAATCGAAAGAAAGTTTTTCTAAGGGATTCATGATTGTTGCTGGTTTTTCTTATAATGGCAAGTTAAAAATAAAGAGAGTGGAAAAAAATGTGAAGATTAACTCCAAATACTATCAGGAACATATTTTATCGCCAATTTTTCTGAATGAAATACCATCGCTTTACTCACAGTGCCATCAATCTGTGAGACTCCATCAGGACAAAGCTAGCAGTCACACATCAAAATCCACTGTAAATTTCCTAAAAGAAATGGAACAAAAAACTGGTATCAAGGCCATACCCTTCACTGATATCCCTACTAAATCTCCCGATGTATCACCTATGGATTTTTGTGCTTTCGGACTTTTAAAATTTGCATTATCCAAACGTCGTCCCCAAACCCTTACAGGACTCTAGAAAGCTGTTCAGGAGAAATGGGATAGAATACCTCTTCTGACACTTCAAAAGGCATTATTATCCTGGAAATTGCGGTGTCGAAAGATAGTTCAGAATAAGGGATGTCAAATAGAACATTTAAAACACAAGAATTTTATGTAATTTAGTTTTGTGAATACAATATACATCGTCTAAAAAATGTGTGAACAGCCTCTGTATATATATAATAAATATGACGATCAATGTATACAATTGATGTAAAAAAAAACACAAAAATATATTTATAAAAAAATAGTAAGGGATATTTTTATAGACAAAATAATGTAGAAGAAAATATTCAAATTAAATCTAATAGAACATACTAAAGAATATAGTACAGTTAATATAATACAAATTGAGGAGCATAATATTTGTTACTGTATTTTAATATTTTTTTTGGATAATGTCCAATCGTCTGCCGCATTAGCAAGAAAAAAAATATTATTTTGTCTATTTAGTTGCTATGCACGTGACGATAAATTTATTTAAAGTACCAGAAAAAGAAATCACGTAATCAGCATTTAATAATTTAAATTCAAAAAATTAATCTTTAAAAATTCACCAAAAATCAGAAAATGGAGGTAAAGATTCGAAAAAGATCTCATTTTAATGGAATTTTTATATTTCTCGTGATATAAATTTTATAACCCTCAAATTATTATTTTAAATGCAAACTTAAAAAAAGTTACTAAAATACATTAAAAATTTAATTTTAAAAAATCTAAGAAGAATTTTTCAAAAATCTTTCTTAGTGCACCACTACAATATAAGAAGAGACGCGATGCAAAATTTCAGCTCTTTAGGTCTAGCGGTTTGGTCTGTGCGTTATATGTCAGTGAGTCTGTCAGTTACGGAACTGTTTTATATATATAGATTATTAAATACTTTAAAGTAGGGGGAGTTCAACCTTTCAGGATGGATGGTCTTATCAACATATTCATAAGGACTCGCACCCCATTTGTCAGACTAATGAAGTTCAGGAAGCACGTTTAGTAGCAATATACTTTACAATAATTTGTAATGTGCGTATCTGATGTTATACTGGACAGCAATTACGTTATTTTGTTTAGTTGGCTCCACAGTTTTCTCTAGACGTTTGAAGGATTGTCAAGTGTTGGGCTTTGTTTAAAGACCGTATCATCCAGGTTCAGTTCCTTGATTAGGAATAATATCGGCTCTATAGAATAAGCGATATTGTCATTTAAGTTAAATCTATGTATAGTTTTTTTCTTTTCTCTTCCCTTTATCAGTTACTCACACATTTTATCAGTTTCACCTATTATAACTTCTTTCTTAAGGAAAAAGATAATTGGGTGGTCTCGCTACTGTAGTGTATGCTTTAAACTCCTCATCAGACGTTAAGTATTTATTTATTTATTGATGAAGAGCCGTTTGATTTCAATTGGGTTAATTTTTTTCCTTTTCTCATTATATATATATATATATATATATATATATATATATTTATACCTCGCTATATGGCCGCTCTTTAAACAGCATTTCACTATAACGGCCTTTTTAAATTATGGCACTTTTTCGATTTACGGCCCACAATGTTTCGTTATACGGCCACAACAGCGAAAAGTTATGATGTCAGCATATTATAGCTTAGTGATTCTTCATGTTCTGAACTGTCGTCATGAGATTAAAACAGTTTTAAAACATTTTATTTTATGTTTTTATTATATTTATACATATGTTCATGTGATTTCTTTTGTTTTTTATTTATATGTTGACTTTTTGAATTTCTGTTTATTATTACATTGTTTTGTACTTTTATTTTTATGTAAGCATTTTTATAGGAAATAAAAAGAATAAAGTACTTTGTGAACTAAAAACTACATTATTCATAAAAAATTGGAACAGATCCAATTAAATTTGTATGGGTTTGTATCAAAATAATTAATTCGTTATACAGCTTCTCGCTTTTCCGAAACGTATCTAGGCCGTAAAGCGAGGTATGCGTATATATATATATATATATATATATATATATATATATGTGTGTGTGTGTGTGTGTGTGTGTGTGTGTGTTATGCCTTATTCACATTGCCTCTGCAGCGGAGTGTCAGCGTTAAAAATTTTAACCAATCACAGAACTCAACGCAGTTATGTATTCCGTGGAGTTGAAGTTGACTGAAGATCGCTAACGCTCTACTGCACTTCGAAAGCAATATGAACGATACCTCATACTTATTAAAGAACTTGTTTTTAGGCAACTATCTTACATCAAATTGTGCTAATATATCAATATAAAGCAAAAAAATTATCCTCGTTAAATCTGTCGAATACAAGCTAAAACCCAAAAACATGCTTTGTCTGTCATCAACCTCACTTGAAAAAAAATTACCTTCAGTAAGTCATATTTCTCAAAGATCTAAAAAAAAATAAAATAATTGGCTAATAACCTATAATGAAAAAAAAATGCAGCAAACATTAGTGTGCACGTTTTTATGAAGATTTAAATGCTCAAGAATTCATCACATGCTGTAACTTGCAAATGATACTTATAGAATGTAATATGCAAAATGTTGCAAAAACAGGTTTATGAGGCAAAAAAAAAAAATTGCATTACTGCCGAGAAAATTTTAGGTACCAGCAGTATTCAACATTAATTACTTAGCTGGTATATATATATATATACTAGCTGAAAATCCGCACTTCGATACGCAGTACATTCAAATTAAATACAACGGTCACTGTATTCAATTAATTCCAAAAACACACACACACACACATATATATATATATATATATATATATATATATATATATATATATATATATATATATATATATATATATATATATATATATATATATATATACACTGCTCAAAAAAATTAGGGAAGCAAGCAAAGAAGTTAAGAAAACCGTGCGAGACAGCCACGTATTGGCATAAAATTGATAGTACACGCGTATCAATGCGCAATACAGAAAAAAGACGTAAAAAAATTTGTAATTAAGCTTTAATTCTTTGAAAATATGGAAAAAAATATTAAAAGATGATTTAGGGCAACAATTTGGTTACATGTAAACGATAAAAAAAAGTATTGTTTAGAAATGATGCAAGATTTTTAATATGGCGTGTGGTCTCCTCGAACAGTTAAGACTGCTGCACACCTGTTTTCCATGGATGCGATGATGTTATCTATAAGAATTTGGGGAATACTTTTCCACTCCTCTAGAAGTGTAATCTCCAAGTCTCGGAGAGTAAAAGGAGGCTTTGGTCTCGCAGCAATGCGTCGTCTGAGCATGTCCCAAACATGCTCGATTGGATTCAGATCAGGAGAGCACGCTGGCCATTCCATACGCTGTATTGTTTCAGCTTCAAGCATGTTCTCCACAAGACGAGCTGTATGCGGTCTGGAATTATCACGCTGGAAAACAAAGGAATCTCCAATGGCTGCAGCGTAAGGTATGACATGAGGTCTCAGTATCTCGTCTGCATACCTTCGGGCAGTCAAAGTACCATTCCGAATGATATGCAGGTCCGTACGTCCACCTATGCTGATTCCACCCCATACCATAAAACCAGATCGTCTGTATTGTGACCTTTCACGAACGAATGTGGGGTTATTTCGAGTGCCCCTTTCCCTCCATACCAAAATACGTCGGGTGTCACACTCCAGACTGAATCGGGACTCGTCTGTAAACAGCACTTGGCTCCAATCATGTTGCTCCAATCTAGATGTTCAGCAGCCCATCTTCTTCGGGCCGCACGGTGGCGGGAGATCAACGGAATGCAGACCATTGGTCTACTTGCATAGAGACCTTCCTGATGAAGCCTATTACGTACTGTTTGGCTGGACACCCTTCGTCCTGTTGCCAAGAGCAACTGTCTTTGCAGCTGAGTAGCATTGTCTGTTCTGTTTCGACGAACTGTTAACAGTATATACCGGTCATCAGTTGCTGTAGTGGCACGTGGCCGACCTTGTCCTGGTCGACATCTAACATTCCATGTTTCTTGGAATCGATTCCACAGCCTTGCAACGACACTTCTGGCGACTCCAACAGCGTCCGTGACACTATGTTGTGTTTGCCCGGATTGAAGTCTGCCTATAATACGCCATGCCATGGATTCCGGTAAATCACGTTGTTGAGACATTTTCAAGTCACCTTTTCCGAAAAAGAATAACTGAGCAATCGAATTTCACATTTAAGGCAGTGAAACAGACGTTTCTGCAACATCCAGATTTCTGCCCTTATGTTCTTTTTCTGGTTTTTGACGTCACGAACTTTGATTTGCATATGAAGTTATCTTCTTCTGTTTCTTGCTAGGCTTTAAATTATGGATGATTTATTTTATGTTACTTATCGGTGTAAGTATTTGCGTAATTTCGTTAAAACCATGTGCTCCCCTAATTGTTTTGAGCAGTGTATATATATATATATATATATATATATATATATATATATATATATATATATATATAATAAATACGACTATCAATGTATACAATTTATGTAAAAAAAACCAAAAAAATATATTTATAAAAAAAATCGTAAGGGATATTTTTACGGACAAAATAATGCAGAAGAAAATATTCAAATTATATATTCAAATTAAATGTAATAGGACATACTAAAGAATATATTACAGTTAATATAGTACAGTTTGAGGAACATAACATCTTTTATTGTACTTTAATATTTTTTTTGGATAATGCACAATCGTTTGCCGCATTAGCAAGAAAATAAGTATTTTTTGTGTATTTAGTTGTTATGCACGTGACGATAAATTAATTTAAAGTACCAGAAAAAGAAGTACCAGCGGTTTGGTCTGTGCGTTGTATGTCAGTGAGTCAGTCAGTTACGGAACTGTTTTATATATATATATATATATATGTGTGTGTGTGTGTGTGTGTGTGTGTGTGTGTGAGAGAGAGAGAGAGAGAGAGAGAGAGAAATACTAGTACGCAAAACGTAGACTTTCAGCGACACCAGTAGTAATCAATATTGAAATCTATCAACTTCAAAAACTGTTAAAACTTCTTGATCCTAGATCCTCTTTTTGACCTCAATTATTAGAAATAAAAGGAGTCAAATTAGAACTTTTAAACTATTAAAAAAGCTTTTGTTCCATTTCTTTTCCAATACTTCCAAAAAGTCTTTGGATATTTTTTTTCAACGAGTGAAGAAGGCTCGTTTTGCCTGCGGGCTAAAAACTTCTCCTAAAATTTTGGTGCAGAATTCTGAAAACTTTCGAAATTAAACGCCAACAGTCTCTTTCTATATCGGATGGAAATGACATTTGAAGAAGCAGATGCTCTTGGCATTATTTGAGATTATTAAAAGTTGGTTTTTATGGGGGAAGGCTTGGTTTTGACTTCATTTGGGAGCTGATGAACTTTGAAAATTTAATTATAGAAAAGGCTAAAACTTAGGTTAAAATTTATAAGAGATACAATTTAGTTGCTATCAAAATGCAATAATAGTATACGGGCATTTTATGTCTCAGTGTTAAAATCTATATACAGGGTGAACCAAAAGTCTTGCCCTGATTATAAAAATTCATTACAAAATAACCATTTAATATAATAATGTAACTTTTGTACCGTTGGATAGGTCAGTTTTAGTAGTTTTGTTTTGTGCAATAAATGACGCGAGTGCTCCTTCAAGAGGGACTCAGGGGAATATTTGAAAGGAGGACATCATTTTCGGCCGGAATGGCGTCGATTCAAGAGAAAGCTAAAAGGGGCTTAACCCCCACACCCTAAAAAAAAAATAACACTGTATTTCTTAAATAATAAGATTTAGGAAGCTGATGTTTTAAATTATGGTTACCTCTTAAGCCTTAGGTGTACACTAAGAAATTTTTTTGAAAATATACAAATTTTAAGGGGATTAAAAGGGGCTCCCTCCCCCCCCAAAAAATACCCCGTATTTCTTGAACCATATAAGGCTTAAGAAGCTGAAATTTTGAATGGTGGTACCTCTTAAGCTCTAGGTGCACATTAAAAATTCTTTTAAAAAATAAAAATATTAAGGGGGTTAAAAGGGACTTAATTCCCCTCCCCCCAAAAAAGTAACACTGTATTTCTTGAACCATGAGGCTTAGGAAACTGATAATTTAAATGATGGTACCTCTCAAGCACTATGTGCATACTAAGAAATCTTTATTTAACATACAAATTTTAAGGGGGTTAAAAGGGGCTTAACTCCCTCACCGTAAAAAAAATAGCACTGTATTTCTTAAACAATAAGGCTTAGAAAGATGATATTTTGTTTGGTGGTACATCTTAAGCCTTGTGTGGACACTAAGAACTTTTAAAAAAAAAAATACAAGTTTTAAGGGAATTAAAAGGGTCTAAACCCCATTCCCCCCAAAAAAAATTGTATTTCTTGAACTATAAGGCTTAAGAAGCTGAAATTTTGAATGTTGGCACCTCTTAAGCTCTAGGAGCTCATTAAAAATTCTTTTTTAAAAATACAAATGTTAAGGGGGTTAAAAGGGGCTTTCCCCACAAAAAAAAACAATGTATTGAACCATACGGCTTAGGAAGCTGAAATTTTTAAGCGTGTTTCCTGTTAGGTCTTAGCTGCACAGTAAGAAATCTTTTTATAAATATAAATTTTATATAACTGTTATACGTATGTATTACATAATTGATGGTAGTAATGTATTCCGTCACAAAGCATGGGTATTCAGCTAGTATCTTATAAAAGAAATACATTTTTTCATTCATTAAGAACTTTATTCTTGTTTTAATGATTTCAAGGCGGTTAATTTCAGATTATCTCTTTCGGCAGAGGTTTAATACCTTAAAATAAATATATCTTTATAAAAAAGGCAATCACTAGACATTCCCAAGATGTTATTTTGTTTAAGTGCAAGGAAATTTTTCACTAATTAATTGTAAGCTAGTAAAAATAAGTGTTATTATGAAAAAGAATACACAAGCATTTGAAAACTTCAACCTGAAGTTAAAACTAACTGTATTTACAAAACAAATCATCCTGGCTGCATTAAATAACATTTATTTTTGTCAAATATGAACAGAAGGATCTAAATATAGATTATTTTATTGGAATACTCTTCACATGTTCCCGGTGGAGCTATTGAAAAAATATACAGCTGTAACGCCAAAGAAATGCAACTTAACCTTGCAACGCTTACGGGGCCTATTTTTCATGCCAATCATTTCATGCCTTGTAAAAAATTAGCAACGTAATAATTGTAAATATTAAAAACTCCATGTGTTTTTTTAAGTCTAGCGTCATACACAGTAGAAAAAAAAACAGAATTCAAAAACATGCATTTGTTAACCAGAAATGATTTCTGATCAGGAAAATACTGAAGGAAAAATTTCCCATTGAGATTGAAAATATGCGATGTCAATACACGGCATTACGAAAAATTTTGCGCTCTGCTACTCAAAGGGTATAGGATCATACCTTAAAAAGTATTTTGGTCATCACCCCAAGTATTCGTTTATATGATACATAAATAACATATGGTTGGTTGGTATGGATTTATTGGCGCAAGGTCCAGAGAGGTCAAGTTGCGCCAACGCAAAGCAAATTCAGAACAACTATGTTTATAAGAAAATAATAAAATATAAAGATAATTAAAAATAAATGTGTGAGGGCAATAAAAACAACAACATATAAATGGTGTAAATACAACGATTTGTAATATGCAAAAAATAATGACCCTTCAAATGTAAAAGCAAGGATATATAAACTGACAAATTATAGTCATATAATATGTAAAAATAATGATACATGAATTGCAAAAGCAGTGATATAAGAAAGTAAAAGATATTTATGGGGGTACGGGACACAAAATTCTTCAAATTTTCGAAAAAAAAGTTGTTGCATTAAAAAATGTTGTGTTCTTTTCAGCATAAAAGGACGCTTAAATCATGTTTTTGTCTTAGTTAGAACAGGAGATATTAATTTTCTTTTTTTTTTTGCAACATTCTAAAAGTAGCCAATCTGTGTTTAAACATGTAAATGCGTTTTTCTGTATGACGCATTTCTTGTCTTTAAATTGTCAAAAGTCGAGAACCGTTAAAGATGACTGGTTCAAACTTGGAACACGTCATTTTCAATTATTTTACTTTAATTTTAACTCAGCAAATTTGAAAAAATATTTACTTTTTGATTTTTTAAAAAATAAGTTACATCTTTTTTTTTCCAAAATTTTTTCTAAATATTTTTAATTTTTTAAAAAATTAATATTTAAAAAATGCTTTATCAAAATTAAAACTTATATATTTCTGTTTAATAAAATGAAAAAAAATTTAAATTCGCCAAATGATATTTCCAGTTATAATGATTTTAAATTACCCCAATTTTTAAAATTTTAAATTTTAAAAACTTTATGAGAAGTTTTATGATGAGATTTTGTTTATAAATTATACGATTAACCATAAAAAATTCAAAATTTTAATTCAATAAATAAAATATTTTTAAATTTTTCCCGGACCCCATTAAAAATGAAAATAACAGTCATACAAAAGGATACGACAAAATCAGTAATATATAAAACTAAAACCTCTGGATGGGGTATCCGCATCCAGATTACACTCAGACAAGTAAAATTCGATCAAGGAATAAAATCCGGTAGTTATTAAAAACCGAGAAATATCGAGAAGAGGCATTTAACCCAAATAAACAACATATGATAATATAAACTCCAAAATCTTGAAATTATCGTTTATTATGAACAAATATCTACGAAAAGTTTTTAATTTTAGTTTTCAAAATTTTTTTATGAGATCGGTTCCCATTTCACATGACAATTTATCCATCGAAGAGTAATGAAAAATATGTCATTTTCAGGCTACAAAACCAAACCGAGATTTTGACACAAAATGTTGAAACCTGGGAAAGGATTAAACATCAACAACACGTGCTATAACCCCTTTCCGGACAGAAATGTCATTTTTGGAGAGGCAGATGCTCTTGGCGTTGTTTGAAATTTTTAATGTTTTGTTTGTTTGACCGAAGTGTCATCTCTGACTTATTTCTGAGAGCTGGTGGAATTTTTCACAGGTAAGGTATGGGAAAGATGTCACTGATGTTAATGTTTGTGTTTTGAGATTTTGAGGTGTAATTCAAAAACGTGGAACCTGATTCAGTGAGGCTTTCTGATACAGAGAGATATGAAACCTTTGTTTGTGTCGATAAATACATTCAATGAACTTCTAAAAATAATACATTTTTCACTAAGTAAAAAAGTAATTATTTTAGAAAGTTCTCTATCCCAACTGTAAAAGTGAAAAATATGTGTAGTATTTTAATTATGTTACCACCCACTATTTATCAGTAATAACAATAAGATATAATTATGGTATTGCACAAAAGGGAAGGTTTTTTTGTGACATAATTGAATTAATATTTTCAAATGTTTGTGCTTTTCATAATTGAAGAATGAGAGTTTTTTTATGTCAATAAATGCATTCAATGAACTTTTTAAAATAATCCCTTTTCATTACGTGAAAAAGTAATTATTTTACGAAGTTCTCTATTCCAACTGTAAAAATGAAAAATATGCGTAGTATTTGAATTATGTTACCACCCACTATTTATTGGTAATAACAATAAGATATAATTATGGTATTGCACAAAAAGGAAGGTTTCTTGAGAAATAATTGAATTAAGTATTTTCAAATGTTTTTAATTTTCATAATTGAAGAATGAGAGTTTGTTTATGTCGATAAATACATTCAATGAACTTTTTAAAATCATCCCTTTACATTACGCGAAAAAGTAATTATTTTAGAAAAGTTGTCTATCCCAACTGTAAAAATGAAATATAAGCGTAGTATCTGAATTATGTTATCACCCACTATTTATCGGTAATAAGCAATAAGATATAATTACGGTATTGCACAAAAGGGAAGGTTTATTGTGAAATAATTGAATTAAATGTGTTCAATTGTTTGTGCTTTACATAATTGAAGAATGAGAGTTTGTTTATGTCGATAAATGCATTCATTGGACATTTTAAAATAATCCCTTTTCACTAAGTAAAAAAGCAATTATTTTAGAAAAGTTGGCTATCCCAACTGTAAAAATGAAAATTAAGGGTAGTATCTGAATTATGTTACCACCCACTATTTATCGGTAATAACAATAACATATAATTACGGTATTGTACAAAAGTGAAGGTTTATTGTGAAATGAATTAATTATTTTCAATTGTTTGTGATTTTCATAATTGAAGAATGACAGTTTTTTTATGTTGATAAATGCATTCCATGAACTTTTTTTAAATAATCATTTTTCACTAAGTGAAAAAGTAATTATTTTAGAAAAGTTGGCTATCCCAACTGTAAAAATGAAAAATAAGCGTAGCATCTGAATTATGTTATCACCCACTATTTATCATTAATAAGCAATAAGATTTAGTTACGGTATTGTACAAAAGTGAAAGTTTATTGTGAAATAATTGAATTAAATATTTTTAATTGTTTCTGCTTTTTATAATTGAAGAATGAGAGTTTGCTTGTATCAATAAGTTCATTCAATGAACTTTTTAAAAATAAATTACTTTTTACTGAGGGAAAAAGCAATTATTTTTTAAAAATTGGCACTGTCAACAGTAAAAATGAAAAATAAGCCGTAGTATTTGAAATATGTTATCACCCATAATTTATCAGTAATAAATAATAAGATATAATTACGGTATTGTTCAAAAGTGAAGGTTTCCTCATACAGCAAAACATGAAAGCCTTGTTTATGTCAATTCAATGAACTTTTTAAAATAATCCCCTTTTCACTGAGTGAAAAGGTAATTGTTTTAGACAATTGCCATCCCAACAGAAAAAATTTTAATTATGTTATCACCCGGTATTTATCGGTAATAAATAATAGGATACAATCACGGTATTGTGTTGTTGCTTATGCCCCTTGACCGACAGTAACATCAGATCAAATGAAAGCTATGGGCGATGAAGGTGCGGCTCCTGTTTTGAATTAGCACCAAAAGGGTCGGAGTCCGACTTTCCTAAATGACCGGTCCCTTAATTTTGAATCGAGTCAAGTGACGAGACCGGAACACTCAAATTCAGCAAAGTGCCAAGCCTTTGGAGCAAAATGGGCTTGGAGAGATTTTGGTGAGAATGTGGGACAGTACGATTGTTTTACCTATTTTTTAATATATTCTTGGGTAATTTGCTATGTTTCACATTATTTTTTCTTTCATTTTCCGACGGCCTGGAGCCACTTTATCAAGCTAACGCTATTTATATGAAAATGAAATTGTTGTGTCATATATAATAGACTCTTCTCACAGCTCATAGATGTCAGCATTTGAAAAGTCATATTGCACCTTAACTTAATTATGTAATAAATGTGGCTGTTTACCATTTATTTACCATTCACGCTTATATCGTGTCTGGGTAGGACGATTTCTTACCAAGTATGGAAATCTTTACTTGATAATAATTTTGTTAAAAGATGAACGATACGTAAAAATATACATTTGAGTTTTAGTTTATTTGGTGATTCATAACATGTAAGATTTACTACATGTAAGATAAACTTTACATACTGATGGTTTCCCTTAAAAGTCGATTCTTTCTTAATACTTCATATCTATTTTTAAAGTGAGGGATGAAAAAAACTGCACTCCTAACCAGAGTGAACTTTGTTTTTTCTAGGTTTAGGGACAGAATTTCAAAACTTTTGAAATTAAATATCAAACGCATTTACACCCATTTGCACAGAATTTGCATGTACAGAAGCTGATTGCTTTTGGGCGTTATTTGACTGGGCACTCAAGTTTGAATTGTGTTTAGAACTGATACACGTTTAATAAAAACCATTTCTGATGGTTTTCTCGAAGTCTATGGAAATTTTTATACTAAATAAGACCCAACCACATCCTAATTAAGCTTTGCAAAAGAATGCCATTTAAAGTACAGTGTGTACATTATCGGATATCCCAACTTTGCAGGGCTATTGAAAGAAAACTAATCAAACTACAAACTTTTTTTTTTCTGGGGCTACATCAAACATGAGGTTTTTGTTCCACCGCTACCAAATGATGTTGACGAACTTAAGACACGCATATCTGCAGCCTTTCAATGCTGAAAAGAGTGTGGGACGAGTTATCGTACCACCTCGATATCTTTCGTGTTACTAAAGGGGATCATATTGAACACTTATAACTGTGTCGAATTTAAACTTTCAACTGTTATTCTTGATTTCCGATGAACAGGAAGTTTGTACTTTGTTTAGTTTTCTTTCAATAGCCCTGCAAAGTTGGGATATTCATTTATGTACACACTTTATGATGATGCCGACGTTAATTTAGGATTTTTAGACTTCCATTTTGACGGAAATTTTAGTTTTACTTAATTCAAGAACTGATGAGCTTTTTCAGTTCCCATTAATAAAATTTTATTTTGAGATTTTGCGAAATGATTTATAACTTGAAGGGGTTTTAATTCTTTTTTGCTTCGAAACTACGCACATACTGCTACATTTCCGAGTATTTTATTGCAGAACATGTGATTTTGTCCTTTGGTAAATGCTTAGAACGTAAATGCTACTAATTTTTAAGAAGATACAAAATGTTCATTGAAATATCAACTGTTTTCCGTATATTTTTATACTCAGACTCCTCACTTTCTTTCTCTTCATCAAAATAATCAGCCGAATCTAAATTAGAAACTAGTAATTGATCAATTCTAGACTCTCTCTCTCCGTCTGCTTCTTTCTCCTGCATCTCTAGAAACTCTTTTACCTTCCCTCTTATGCGTTGCAATCCTTTCTTTTTCTTCCACATCTCGTCAGATATGTTTTGCTTATCGATTTTTCTGAAGTGTTCAGTCCTGTTCTTTTATACTTTAATTTTTTATGGCCAAGTAAATTTCGGATAGTATACTGTATTGTCAAGGATCTGAATCCATATACAATTTGGGCTAAAAATTGTTAAGAAGAATTTCTTTTAAAAAATATCCAAAAACCATTAAAAATGAAAAAAAGGTAAATTCGGATCCAAGAGATTTTTTAAATGAAAACGTTATGTTTTAATAAAGGGTGTGGTAGGATGGACATTGGGGTGGAATGAAAAAAAAATCAAAATCATGAATTTAAAGTGCCAATATGTGGCAAAGTTACCAATTGCAAAGCCTGTTTATAATACGAAATCTCAACTAAATCAGATAAGATTTTTAGCTGCCAAAATAACTTTAATGTTCAGCAATTTCGCCTAATTTGTCGCAAAACTAACAAAAACAGATTCATAAATTATACTATTCAAAATTAAAGTACCTGTAGCTTAATGAGTTATTTTGGCAGCCAATTTTTTTTATTTAGCTGCATCTCGTGCTATAAATACGCTTTGTAATTTGTAAATTTTCCCCATATAGGCGTTTTAAATTCAGGGGACACATACATTTTAAATGCCAAGAGACTCGACAAAGATATCCCTATTTTCAATCATCAGTAATTATTAAAATAATTTAATCATAAATATGAAAATTTTACTGTGATTTAATTACTCTTTCTTCTTTATAAATATGGCTCTCAGTTTTATCTAGCTTGAAGAGAAATTTTTTAATTGCTTAAAATTTTAACCATTGTTTTCTTCATAGTTATGTCATTTCGCACATGATATCACCAAAACAGTTGGCTAAAATACCATGAAATTTTATACACGGGCAATATAAACAAGTATCATTAAAATGACCTACTATTATGTCATTCCTGCCATAAAAATTTTAATTACAGTAAAATTTATCAATATTATTTTCTAAATTTTAAAATTTTTTGTAAAAAACCTTTTTTTTTTCTATGAACAACTAAGAATTTTAATTTCATACTAGTTCATATTAAAGACATATTACACAACATAATTTTAAAACTGAAAAAGTATGTATATTTATTAATATAACGCAAGTCTGCGCGCATTGCTATAACGATGAAAAAAACAATGATTGAAATTTAAAAAAAATAAAATATTTATCTTCAACGTAGAAAAAATTGAGAGCCATATTTATAAAAAAGAAAAACTGTTTAACTCGCAGTAAAATTTCATATATCTGAATAAATTATTTTAGTAATTACTGATTATTAAAAATAAGGATACGTTTGTCGAGTCTCTTGGCATTTAAAAGGTATGTGTCCCCTTAAATTCATGATTCTGAATTTTTTCACTCCACCCTAATGCACATTTCAAAGAGTAATAAAAAACGAATAAAGCAATTTGCAGAAAAAAGCTTTATATTTTCGAAAAGTACCCATAATCTAGTTCTTTTTCCACTAGGTTTTGAAAATAACATCACTCAGGTGGCTACCGTTGTTTCTTATGCACTGCCGAAGCCGTTACTTAAAAGTTTTCCTTCACTCTGTTAGTCATCTCTGGGGGAATTGCGGCAACTTTCTCGCGAAAAGCGAATTCACGGACTCGTTGCACATTTTCAGGTGTTATAATTTTCCTAGGACGATCACTTGGTTTCCTTGGTAATTCAGACCCACTTGCTCACACGTTTGAAACCCATCTCAGAATAGTTTTTCGATCAGGAATGGCAACGGTTGCATAGAGATCGATGCGCGCCCTCCGCCCTCTTAACTCGTCCTTTTTTTCTTTTATCTTCTACAAAAGCATTTGAAAAGTTGCAAAAGCTTTTAAAGACAACCGTTTATCAAAAACAGCAGTATTTGATTGGTATAAAAAGTTTAAAGATGGTAGAGAATCCGTCGTAGATAATCCGCGATCTAGTACACCATCCACTTCGATTAATGATCAAGATATCGATAAGGTCAGAGAATTGGTGATTGGTGATCGTCGTTTGACAACAAGAGACATTATTGAAGAAGTTTCTATATCACTTGGTTCCTGCCAAGCAATTTTAAAAGATCATTTAGGGTTGCGACGTGTCGCTTCTCGAGTTGTTCCAAGAACTTTGAATTTGTTCCAAAAACAACAACGTGTTCAAGTGGCCCAGGAAGAGATGCTTTCTCAAAGCGATTCCCGTCTAAAACGTATTACTACCGGTGATGACACTTGCATATACGCTTCTGATACAGAGACAGTTGTAAGGTATACACAGGATTCGATTCACAAGAATCGAACTTTTTAATGAATTAAAGAAGCTGCTTCAGATATGCTAATTTCGGCATACGCGCTTAGTATAAATACCACGCAGCGTCATTAATAAAAAAGGAGAGGGAGGTTGTTAAGGTTGAAAAGGTGTTATCCTGCGCTAGTGCTTAGCGGGCCAGAAGTTTACATGGCAGTACTGCTGGTTTGACTTACTGTTCGTGAGTATAAAAATATATTGTTCTTGAAAGCTGTGTTTATACATTCCGTACAAGTAGTACGCATGCTTATTGCTGTAAAAGCCAATTATATGTGCAACGAATTCAATAAACATTGTTTCATGTATAAACTGTGTTTGCTTCAAATTCAAATAGAGTGCCACTTCAAATTATATACACCCAAGTCTGGGTAGAAGTGAGCATAGAAACTCTATACTGGCGCCCGAAAATATATATACCCCGGTAGTTAGCGTTACATTTGTAACGAACAACATAATTGAAATTAAAAACTGTGTACTGTGTACTTATATTGATAAAATTGTTGCAAGTACTTATATACTATTTAAAAAATGAGTGTTGTAGAACAAAATCCTGCTGGAAATTTTCCTCGGGTAATTATGGTTCAGCAAATTGCGCCATTCGAAGCCACCTTCAATGGCGGCCCCTCAAGCCAATTCCTAAAGAAAATTGAGCATTACTTTCAGCAACAATGCACCCCAGAGGGGGATAAACTTAAAATTGCTCTAGCCGCTTTAAGAGGTAGTGCATTTCAGTGATACACATGCATGCAAAGCAGTAATCTGATTTTTGACTATTTGTCGTTCAAGCAACAGTTTCTTAGCGTTTTCCCAAAGACCTTTAATCAAAGTGAAATTGAAGCGGAAATTTATTCGCTAAGGCAACGTGAAGGTCAGTCTGCGTTAGATTTTGCTACAGAAAAGATTTCCAAGTGTGAGGAATATTTAGAAGGGGTAACGGAAGCGGTAATCTTAAAAATAGTTATCCAACGTTTGAAGCCAAGTGTTCAAGATTTTTTAGATAATCAAACAATTACAAGCAAGGTTACCCTCCTTCAAGCTTTAGCTAAATATGACAATAGGCATTTCTTCGCTACCCCTCACCGTCATTCATGTACGAGAAGTTTTATACAACCGCGCCAAAATTTTTCGCGAGTTTCAAACCAGCAGCGTAAGCAGTACCGCAGGCAAAATAATAGAAGCGCACGGCGTGATAATGAAATTAGTGCACTTAAAGTAAATAAAATGCAAGCACCTTACTTGCACTGGCAAGTTGATTCACATGATATGGTTCAACCTGTTGAAACTGTGTGGTCAAATGTATTATTTTGTCCGAGCAGTAATCATTATTTTGAGAATAGTGAAAGTCAGGGTATTTTTGTGGCTTATAAAGAAAGTGAGTCTAGCTGGAATGATGAGGTAATTCCAGTACAAATTTCTGAAAATAGTGCCGATACTAATGCTAGTGGTTTAGAAAATAAATCATCTGACACTTCTATTAATGCTATACCTGATATTATTGATGCTATACCTGATATTTTAGATGATATTCACACATCTGTTAATGAAGGAAATTTAGTAGATGACGAAGTATGCGTTACGGAAGTTAGTGAATACTTATTAGTTGACGATAATAAAAATTCTTTAAACGATATTAGGAACTCGCTAGGTAATGATGATATTATTTCAAGTTCCCAGCCGAATGAGGATTGTGTAGGCCAGGTTGATAATATGGTTTTAAATAAAGTACATGAAAACCATACTGAGAGTCAGGATGAAAAGTTGACACAGAATTATACTGTAAGTAGTTTAGCTGATGCTTCGGAAGTTATAGATGTAGGTTGTATTAAAACGCACCAGTACGAAAAGCTTAATCTTCCTAAAACTGAAGCAGTGTTAACGAATATAAATGATAACGATTCTGATGTTGCAAGTTTCAAAGAGACTTTTTCGTCAAAAGAGGATAAAACTAAAGTTAAGGGGGATAAAAAACGTGAAAAAGCGCCTTCAGGTTCCAGCATTAAAACTGCAAATACTGAAGTAATTAAGGCGGTAAACAAGAAGTCGTATAAGCACAAATACGAAAAACAGAGTCAGGTTGTTGAAAAACATGACACAAGCAGCGAGATAAAGCCAGTTACTAAACACGTTGGTGCGGCGTATAAGTTTCAAAAAATAGAATCTGCATTAAAATCTAATACCTATACAAGCAAAAGTACGAAGAAAAGTAAAGTGTGCACTACAAAACCTCCATCTAAGGATGAACGTGGCACACATAAGGTACACAAGGTTATCAAAAGGAAGAATGACAATTTTAAAGTTCCTTTGCATAAGTACAGGAAACGGAAGATTTCTGCCGCCCAGCAAGGTTGGCCTCCTCCCAAGAGACCTCCTGTCCATCGTCAAGCCGGACCAGCGCCTCAGGACCTACGACCTGCTGCACGAAGGATTCCCACACGGTCAACGAACCCCTTTACTAGGACTGCGACCATCAAGAGAGGTTCCACGGATTGGACAGACTGGTGCAAGGAAGTTGCTGCATTCATGAGGAACAAGTCTTGTATCAATTCTCTTATTCTAACTCCCACCCTTTAATAAAACCGAACCAAATTGGTTTGTAGTTCCCCCAGTGTATATACTGTAAACATTTTGAGGGGAAGTGGTGAGGCAAAGAAAAAAAACGGCATGTTTTATAAATTTTTGAAGGGGACATGTAGTGAAAAAAAAAATACATACTAACTACAGATAACAAACAACTAACATACTAACTTCACAAATCATAACACATGTGCATTATGATTGGGGAAGAGCAGATACAAACAGTCAAGAAATGTCATGCTGTGCAATTGCGTTGTCACTTTAAATTAAAATAAGTTTTTTAGGGCGCAGTTGGCAGCCCAGTATCCGCAACTCTGCAAATCCACTGTTTGATGGTGTCACCTGGACCCTTCGGGGTTAGTTTTGTAAAATGGTAGTGGCGTTTCTCCTCCACACAACGTGTGGAAGGTTTTTTTGGCTTTGCCACCCATTATGTAAAAAGTCAGACCAGCACGCGTTTTCAATTAGTTAACTGAAGCCGTTCAGACCTCAGTTACCTAATTTTTTTTTTCGAGGGAGGCCAGTGTAAGGTATACACAAGATTCGATTCACAAGAATCGAACTTTTTAATGAATTAAAGAAGCTGCTTCAGATATGCTAATTTCGGCATACGCGCTTAGTATAAATACCACGCAGCGTCATTAATAAAAAAGGAGAGGGAGGTTGTTAAGGTTGAAAAGGTGTTATCCTGCGCTAGTGCTTAGCGGGCCAGAAGTTTACATGGCAGTACTGCTGGTTTGACTTACTGTTCGTGAGTATAAAAATATATTGTTCTTGAAAGCTGTGTTTATACATTCCGTACAAGTAGTACGCATGCTTATTGCTATAAAAGCCAATAATATGTGCAACGAATTCAATAAACATTGTTTCATGTATAAACTGTGTTTGCTTCAAATTCAAATAGAGTGCCACTTCAAATTATATACACCCAAGTCTGGGTAGAAGTGAGCATAGAAACTCTATACAGTTCAATAATCAAGTGAATGGTGCTTGAAACTCGAAGCAAGACCGAAAAGACCACGCCAAAGTCGCTCAAATATCAATGTAATGTTGACTGTTTTCTTTGATTGTCGTGGTGTTGTGCATTATGAATTCCTATTAACTGACTAGACAGTCAATAAAAATTATTATTTGAGTGTTTTGCGCCGTTTGCGAGAAGGAATTCGTCGAAAATGGCCTGAAATGGGGCAAAAAAACTCATGGGTTTTGCACCACGCTAATGCACTTTCTCTCAGTGCAATTATTTTTCGTGAGTTTTTAACCAAACATTCAACAAATTAGGCTCCAAAAGCTCCGTATTCACCTGATATAGCAGCCTGTGACTTTTTCTTATTTCCACGGTTGAAATTACCTCTTCGTGGTCACCGTTTTGAGTCCATTAATTCGATAAAAGAAAATTCTCTACGATCTCTGAAGGGGTTTCACAAAACGACTTTAAAGTATGTTTTGATGGTTGGAAAAATCGTTGGTATAAGTGCATTGCAGTCGGAGGAGATTTCTTTGAAGGAAATTAAATAAATTTTGACCAATAAATCGATAACTTTTGTTTTATGCCACCATTCCGGGTACCTTTTGATCACAGTAGTATATATACACTGGTGTTCAAACACATGGAGAGGTGAGCGGCCGTTTAACATGGAAAGCAACCTCCGCCTGTAACCAGACTGCAGTGGAGTAACGTTCTCTTCACAGACGAGTCGCGATTCAGCCTGGACACTGCTTCTCGACGTCCCTCCATCTGTAGAGAACCTGGAACCCGATACCTTTCCCCCAACATCTGAGAAAGGGACCGCTATGGCAGCGCAGGTGTAATAGTCTAGCCTGGCATCGTGTTGGACGACCGCACACCTCTCCATGTGTTTGGCAGAGGATCTTTGACTCGTGAGAGGTATGGAATTGAGATCTTATAGTCGTATGTTCAACTTTTCAGGGTCGCAGTTGGCCCTCAATTCATTTTTGTGAAAGACAATGCTCCTGCACATACGTCTCACCTAGTCGACGATTATCTTGAAAGGGAGGATATTCGCGAATGGATGGACCATTCAGATATCCAGACCTAAACACTACTGAACATGTCTGGGACTCTCTTCGGATGGCAATTGTAGCTGGTCATACCCCTCCGAGAACTATTGAGGAGCTGAAAACTGCGTTGCTGCAGGAGTGAGATCGTTTACTACAGGGACTCACCAAAAGGCCTCGTTTCCAGTATAGGAACGCGCTGTGGTAGCTGTATGAGAGTAAGAGGGGTACGTACCCCATATCATTTTATGTTCGATCTTGCAGCGTGGGTTTTGGACATTCTTGCACTGATGAGCCTAAGTGATTATTAAGAGTTCGTACCACGACTGTTTTGGGGTATAATCTTTTCCCTCATATAACTGTATATCCATACAAAATTTCATTAAAATCGGTCCATTAGTCTAACAGAAATTCAATAAAATGTAAAAATTCTATTGTTAAATATCTGTGCTGAAGTGAATAATTATTACTGAAAACCTCTCTTCCAGTATGGACAACATGACTTCTTACTTTCGAAAGAAATCAGATTTCAATAACAAAATATAAGCATATATCTTTCTCTACTTATATACCATAAGCATAATATTGCCTTAAATATCTGTGCTGAAGTGAACAATTATTACTGAAAACCTCTCTTCCATTACAGACAACATTACTACATGCTTTGGAAAGAAATCAGATTTCAATAACAAAATATAAGCATATATTTTTCTCTACTTATGTACAATAAGCATAATATTGGCTTAAATATCCGTGCTGAAGTGAATAATTATTACTGAAGACCTCTCTTCCATTACGGACAGCTTTACTACTTTAGTTTTCTTAATAGATATATTCCCGTAAATCAAACAAACGACCTGCAATCTTTTAACCATTGTTTTGATAAGTGGTCTTTCACATCCTTCTGCGGCAGTATAATAGAGCTGTGAAAGATAAATCATTCAGCAGCTAATAAATCAAAAGCTTATCAAAATTTCCTCACCTAGAACAAAGTGATGACATATAAATGGCTTTTATCACGATAACAATTTATTTAAAAGACCAGCTGCTTCTCGTCGGTGGTTACAAGTATGTATCTACATTCGACGTTAAATATTCCACGCTAAATTAAATGTCTTAACATTCTATTTTCTGACAATGTTTGTCTATCATGTAGCCGAACCATTAAACAAATGGTTCAAAGAAGGATTAAAGAGAACTCAGCTAGAGATATATTTATTCGGCCACTTCCGATATTTTGAATGCCCTCGTTAAGAAGACAAAATGAAGTTTTAGGAATGGGGGGAGTATAAAATATTTTATAAACGGAGTTGGTAAATAACTGCAAAATAAAGAGGCTTTAGTTTTGAATGTAAATATGCCATTACACGAGACACAGATGTTAAAGATATTAGTTTTATCCATAATCTAGTTGAAATCTGGATTTGGAAACCCTCTCCATAAGTTTTGGCTTTACATTTTACTGTTTTTATAATATCCTTTTATATGAGTGTTATTTTCGCCCATATATGTCTTGTATTTTAAATTCTTACATCATCGCTTTTACGTTTTATATATTGTTACTTTTACATATTATACGACTATTATATGTCAGTTCATATATATTAGCATTTACACTTATATATCATTGCTTTTGAATTTTGTAAATCTTTATTTTTTACATATTTGGTTTTGGTTGGGGTTTTTTTCATTGTGCAAGATCCAAAGAGGACAAACTGCGCCAACCCGATATATATATATCGGGTTGACGCAGTTTGTCCTCTTTGAATCTTGCGCAAAGAAAAAATATACGACGCAGTGGCCCAGTTGGCAAGAGCAGCAGGCTAGTGATCTGAAAGTCACTGGTTCGATGCTCGTCGCTGACAAATCCACTGCCGTGTACACTAATGGCGGCTGGGGCACGCAAAATATGTCGTGGCTTTTATGTCCTCCAAGTTCTCAAAATTACCTCTGGAGGTGCGGGATTAAGTGTTCTGGTCTCGTCACTTGACACGGTTCAAAATTACGGGACTGGTCCTTTGGCCAAGTCGGACTCCGACCCTTGTGGTGCCAGTCAAAACAGGAGCCGCACCTTCATCGCCCATAGCTATCGGGACTTGGTCTGATGTTGCTGTCGGTCAAGTGGCATAAGCAACAACAACATATATACATAAGTTAGCATTTTTAGATCAAAAATCCATGATAAAAATATTTACTCCTGAAAAAAGGTGTTAAAAGCAGACAAAAACTTAGATATAAAGTGTGAAATTTGGAAGTCTAAATATTTTATAAACAGTTTTATATAAAAAAATAAATTATCGGATTAAAAAAAAAATTATGACGAATTAATGTGAACAGCGCAGGATGTGGATATTCACCAATAAAAAGCGATAAAGACGGAGATGAACAACTAAAGTGTGTTATATATAAATTTTTAAAACGTTTCCATGATGTTAAAATATGAAGGATTGTCCAAGGGCACTTGCAATCTGATCACTTCCGAGCACTCTCACCTTACAGGAGATGTACATTACTGAGACGAGGGTCTCAAATGCGTGACGGCGTCAAAACTACACCACTCTTCCTGTTTGTGAGAACTGGCCAAGGGGAAATGTTTGGTTTGATGCAGTGAAGATTGTTATTCCCTTGCGGATCCCAGTTTTCATGCCATTTGCATCGTATTATTTTCTTGAAAGCATGATTAATGCCACACACGGATAAGGATCTGCGTAGGGTAGGTATGCGTACTGGCAGTTATTTACATATAATATATCGTTGCATTTACACACTTTATATACCAAAAGATGGGGTTACTTTGTGACGGATTTTAAGTTTTTTCTTGTGCCAGGCGATCAGTTTTAAAAGCAGTCCATAATGAACAATTGTAAAACATGGGTACATCCTTTCCTTACGTAGAAATGCATTGTCCTAACCCGGATCTTTAATTACTATTGAGAAATGAAAGTTAAAATTTGTCACAAAGTTGCCCCGCCGAGTGGGGCTTCTCTGTGACATACGTGTTTTCGCCTTCAAATCGAAGAGGAAAAATTACTTGACACAAAGTTAGACAATAAAAGGCTTATCAAAAGCTTGATACACAATTACATATACCAATTACAATAGTGATTGGATAGCTTTATCTATATCTTTGACGTCAAAAAGACCTCGGGTACCCAGGGCAGCCATCAGATCTTTGAGAGGGTGAGGAAATTCGTCTTTCGGCACAATCTGCTTCTTTGGGTAGTTTTTCTCCAGATAGTCAATACTTCTTTCTCTGGAGTGGTATTTTAGAGGACGGAAAAATGCAAAATCGAGCGGCTGGAGGAGGTGGGTCGACTTTGTGGGTTATTTTGTGACATTGTCAATTTGTCACAAAGTAACGCCATCATCTTTCGATATTTAAGTTGTGTTCTCATATCTCCCGGAAATATCACTACACAAAAGTTATATTGCTTCACAATCTAACCAATATATTGACAATAAAAAATAATTACTTGTGGTAGTTGGTTGTATAAGGTGTTAGCCTTCAGCACAAAAAGTGTCCGAAGTTTGAGTCAGACAACAGGTTTGAACAATACAGTGGCCAGCGACGACAAATGGCTCACAGAAGCTTCGGACATGGGTCACTAGGTGTCTATGTCTGTCGGACAAGCTTTTGGCGCTGTTATTTTCTTACCCGGTATCACGGGCACGGCGCAAGATCGGAAATACGAAAAAATACTATGTGTCATAAACTTACCCGTGCAGTCCCAAAGTACGTTACTGTTACTTTAACTGGCTTTACACTTTTATTTTTAATCACCTCTATA
This sequence comes from Dolomedes plantarius, assembly GCA_907164885.2. Classification (NCBI taxonomy): domain Eukaryota; kingdom Metazoa; phylum Arthropoda; class Arachnida; order Araneae; family Dolomedidae; genus Dolomedes; species Dolomedes plantarius. The sequence goes on along the minus strand of OU015499.1, from coordinate 26,142,794 downwards.
TCTTCTTTTTTATAAGCATAGTTGTTTTGCTTTTGCCATGCGTTCAGTTTAGCTTGCCCTTTCTGGAACTTCCGCCAATAAAACCGAATCAACCAGCTAACTAAAGATATTACAGATATGAAATGTCAAATCGAAATTACTTATGCAGCATATATTGTGTGTAAGAAACAAGTAATAAGCAAACAGAAAATAAATAATAATAATTTATTTGGAATGAAGAAGTTTTGGAGGCATTGTTATATTATGAAGCGAAGTTCAGTCATTTTATTAAAGGCTACACTTACAATCTTACTATCAGAATCTTAATTAATTCTTGATATTACAATCTTAATTATTTTACTATGAATTACCTGAATGTTAATCTTTTCCCATTGTGTTTTCTTGCTTGTTATATCTTTGGTCTTCTAACACTCTCAGATATACATATTGCTATGAATTTTTACGAGTCTATGGTAACTCGCTAAATATGAGAGTTATCGCCAAATTGGCGATGCATTTGGTGACTTATTTTGGTCACCAAATTTGGCGATATGGCGCCAAATGGTCGCCAACCTTCTAGACCATTCTGGAAAGGTCCAGTGATATCTAGCTGGTTGGCCGATAGTGGGCGCTTTGGAAGTCTATATATATACCTGATATTGGCATTGGAACTCAGTGTTCTTTTCAGCTGCGTATTGAATGTATCGAAATTGTGTTAGGCGTATACTGTATTGAAGACTCCGTTATCCTGACTTGTGTTTTTAGAGTTTTCTGTTATAAAGAAGACAGTTGTTGCGTGTTTTCTGTTAGTATTTGTGTATGCGCCTGAAGAATTTACAGAACAATAAATTTTATTTTGTGTGCACTTTCTGAAGAGATTTTATTCAATCCTAACGAACCCAGGAAAACGGAACAATATACACATATGTATATATATATACATATGTATACATATACACATATTCCTATATATTTATATTCAACACATTGCAGTATAAGTAGAAAAATCAGCACCGAACTCAAATTATCATAGGGAAAAAATGAAAGTTTCACTGTTTTAGTGACAAGTTTAATAAGGGGTTGCAAAGTCCAGAGAGTTCACAAGCTTAATTATATTAAATTAGTGAATAGATTTGTTGGTATTATTGCTAATTAACGAGTCATTAAATTAGTTTAGTTATTAAATGATTAAGATATGTCATTCCCTATATGTAATATATTGAATACATCCAGACATAAAAAGGAATTCGTTAGCACAGCTCTCTAAAATCTTTTATTAATGAAAACTGGTGTTTGAGTACTTTAGGGATAAACTATCTTTCATTTATGAAGACATACAGATATTCATTTATATGTGTATGACATTTAAAGTTAAAGTTATCATCTTGTCCTTTCACTAGGGAACGATCCTATCTTATTTAAGTATTTCTCAAGAGTAAGTTCATTTTAATAAGAGTTTGTAATGAAAGCCACAGTATTTAACTCACATAGCATTTAATTTTGGAAATATCAAAAGACTAATTATATATCTGAATGAAAGCTTTTGCCTTCCTTTGGGTGTATTTCCTTTTCAATTTATTGTTTTTATTATGGTTTCAGTGGCATATTTCATATGAAATTACTCGTGATTCCCACATTTTTTATCATCTTTTGAACCTGACAAAAAAGGTAATTTTTTGTTATCATAAGAATCTTTTTTGTCTTTAGCAACCCTTTTAATTAAAATTTATACTACATATTCTAGTTTACGCTAGAAATTTGTTTTTTCGTCTTCACCTCTTCTTTCAGCGAAATTTCTGTTCGTCGAAAGAAAAGTTTTGATTACAGTTTCTTTCACTACACTATCAATGCACTAAATTTCTGTAATTGGTACTTTTTTAGTTTGGAAATGGAAACGTTATATGAATTTCTAAAATATTCCATATATTACGTGAATTTTTTTGCGTTTAAGCTATTAAATTATATCTGAAATTTAATATTCGTACAGTCAATTTTAAAAAGTGCCCCTTGTGGGGAGAGTTAATTTTAATAATTAACCATTCACAATAACGAGAAATTAATTTATTTACTTCTTTCTAAAGTAAATTTGTTAAACTAATATTTTTCTTCTGTTTCTTATTAGCATGTTAATTATCGAGCAATTTTTTGTTTAAGATGTCAAAATCAACCCTTTGAAATAAAACAGAAAGTTATGTGGAAATATTCCACTGCGTAATTCATTAAAGATTTAAGATAACAAACAGGTAAGTTACAACTGAAACATTCTAAAATTGATGTATACAGGGTGGTCATTAAAAAACTTTGCTGATATATGGACCTCTAGCGGCTGTTTCGTGCAACCGATCGAGATGAGATTTCAGATATAGTTATTCAGAGGTATGAGCTCCGGATTCTGTGAACGGCAATAAAGTGGCGCTCACGGTTACGGTTATACGTACAGAAATTTGAAATTTTCGAATGGAAACGCCCACTTTTTTCCATCGCAAAATGCTCAGCGAATGCGAAAACTCTAAACAACGTTGGAACGGTACGTGTATCACAAAAAAGGACGCGTTATGCACTCACAACAAACAGCTCTGAAAACGGCCTACGAAAACACGAACGGGGCCGCACGCAGGAAATTTGCATATGACAGAGGCAAGACACCAATCACTGATGACAACACAGATCGGGCAAAAGAAAACTTTTATATGGATTCCCCTTTTTCACATGAGAGCCATCATCGTGTACACAGGGAGCTATTTTTTGTGCGTGCATAACGCATCCGTTTTTTGTGATACACGTACCGTTCCAACGCTCTTTGGGTTTTTCGCATGCGCTGAGCATTTTGCGACGGGAGAAAAGTGGGCGTTGCCATTCGAAAATTTCGAGTTTCTATATGTATATTCGTAACCGTGAGCGGCACTTTATTGCCGTTCACAGAATCCCGAGCTCATGCGTCTGAATAACTATATCTGAAATCTCATTTTGATCGATTGACCGGAACAGCCGCTAGAGGTCCATATATCGGCAAAGTGTTTTTATGACCACCCTATACATTGTTGATTTAATTATTTTCCACATTAGTTAAATGCATGCACACACACACACACACACACATATATATATAATACACACACACACATATATGACGGAGCAGTAGGGAATAGAAGTGGTCGTCGAGTGTAGGCAGGCACTTTTAATTCATATCCAGAGCAACGAGGAGTCAGCCACATTTTTAATATGATTTTTATTTGGAAAATTCACGGTGTCGGAAAACACTGCATACAACTGTGATGAAGACATTTGGACGTGTTGGAAGCTTTCACAATACAAACAGACAATTTTAAGCCCAGAAGTTGCTGGATCTTCGCAAGACAAAGGGGACGCAGCTCGTTAAAAGTTACATCTTGACAACACCGTGGCAGAACACATAAAAAGACTCAGAGACGCTAAATCTCTCGCCCGAGTAAGGGTACATTAAACTTCTAATTGGTCAGATCATGACACTTGACCTCAACATGTCATATGAGGTGATATCGCGTCAGGCGTCTGGAATATTCCACGTTATATAAGCTTACTCTTTGGAAGTGGCTTATGGGAAAATATAATCGATTACTTAGTTTATTTCTAGGTCAAATTTTGGAGTAAGGGGTGATACTCTATTCAGATAAGATGAAAAAATTTTGAATAGGCGTCTTATTTAATGAAAATGAAAGGTTATTGTTTCATGTATATATACACTGCTGGCCACCCAAATTGCAACACCAAGAAAGACAAGAGATATCACAACAAAATTTATTTTATAGATAACACGTTGACCAAGTATCAAATGATTAAATGTATAGACTTCTGTGAAGTGTGCTTCCTGCCAAAATCAGTAGCCAGAGTAGCCGCCATTGTTGGAGATCACCGCTGCCACACGCCTCGGCATTGATTCAAAGAGACTTTGGATGAGTTCTTGGAGTACAGCAGACCAAGCAGCTCCCACACGTTGCCAAAGTTGATCTGCTGTGGCAGCTGGGGATGGAATCTGGGTCAATCGTAGAGCAACCATGGACCACATGGTTTCTATCGGCAAAAGATCCGGAGAGCGAGGTGGCCAGGGAAGCAATTCAATCTGGCGATTGACGAAGAACCGTTGGACAATGCGTGCCACGTGTGGTCGCGCATTATCCTGTTGAAATATGGCTGTGGGAAAGCCCTGAAGGTAAAGAAGGACAACTGGCTCCATCACCTCGGAGATGTAGCGCTGGCTGTTTAAAGTACCGGCAATGCGTACTAGAGGTGTGCGAGAGTGATATCCAATACCGCCCCATACCATAATACCCAGTGCAGGACCAGTGTGGCGGTGCATAACACAGCTGTTCAGCATCCTCTCTTCACGGTGTCTCCAGACTCGAATGCGACCATCGTGGTGTTGCAGACAGAAGCGTGACTCGTCAGTAAAGACAATTTCATTCCATTCTGCCGTCCACATCCTTCTGTCATCGCACCATTGGCGGCGGAGACGTCTGTGGTTCTGCGTCAAGGGTAGACAAAGCAATGGACGTGTTGCGGACAGACCACTCTGCTGTAAACGGCGTCTAATGGTACGTGCAGACACTGGATGATGCGTTACAGACTGCATGTGCTGTGCTATGGTTCGTGATGTGACTGAGCGATCCGTCACTGCCATGCGCACAATTTGCCTGTCATCACGTGAAGTGGTGCGCTGAGGTGAATGCGATAGAACACGCCGGTCCGTCGTACCCTCCTGCATCCAACGATCACATATCCGCATTACAGTTGTTTGGTTTCGTCGAACAAGACTACCGATTTCCCTGAAAGGTAATCCACAATCTCGGTAGGCCACTATCCTTCCTCTGTCAAACTCGGATACTTGATCAAAAGATGATCGCTGTTTTCGACGTGATAATTGATCGTTTTTTGAAAAAACCACAAGAAAAACACAATTGCCGAACTTAAAATCGTCGAAATCTCCAAGCCTTAAATAGCGCTTTGAAGTGGCGCCACAGGCGCGTGTAATGTGCGTCTGCGCTGAAATTCTAATCATTTGCATATCTCACCTCCGCTAATGCATGTTGTAAATTTCATGTTATTTGCATGTTTCCTTCAGGGTGTTGCATTTACAGTGGCCAGCAGTGTATATATATATATATATATATATATATATATATATATATATATATATATATATATATATATATATATATATTTAACGTTTACGACGTGTAGTTAACGATACACCTTTTCATATCTAAATACCAAGTACTGTCATTCCTTATTATCACGACATCCATTATTATCACGACTACTACCAGGATTTCTATGATATGACAACGGGAATATGATGAAAACCATAGTTTTGGAGCTTCACATATATAATATATTTAAAGGCAAGATAAGGAAATTAGACACAAGTTCCTGCTCCCATTCGCACTCAAAATTATGTGAATGATATTATTAATGCTTGTGTCATTCTACTTCTTAAGAAATCTTTAGACACATGATATTGATTTTCTTATCACTTATTCATTTCTAAAGTAATCTAATTAGCAATAGTAAGACTAACTATTATGAGCTGTACAAAGAATATTTATGGTGCCCGGTATAAAGGGCTTAAGTCAAGAAAGTGATTTTTAGATATTTGTTAGTATTGATTAAATAAAAAATAAAAATATTTTGACTTGTATAAAAGGCTTAAGTCTATCAATTTTGCTACAAAAGTGCATTTCTTTGTACAAAAGACTCAAGTCGAAATTATTGTTCTGCGATTAGTATAAAAGACAATAACTTGGTATATTTAAATCACTGATTTTGACTTAAGCCCTTTATACCGGGACCGATAGATATATTGAAATCGATAACGTTTGCAACGATATCGTTAAGGTGTAGATAACGATACGCTTTTTCATATCTAGATGCTAAGTACTCTCATTCTTTATTACCACGACATCCAGTATTATCGCGTTTACTACCAGGGCTTCTATGACGCCGAAAACCGCGGGAATATGATGAAAATCACAGTTTCTGAGCTTCACATATATATTTAAAGCAAGATATGGTAATTAGACAGAAGTTCGTTCACCCGAAATCATGGGAATTTCATTATTAATGCATGTGTTATCTGTTATTGTTTCTAAAGCCCCCTGTCCGAAAGTTCCACAACGGGGCCATATAGGTTTTGCGGGCTGGAGAGTGCGACTCCGTCTTAGAATAGCACAACAAGGGACGGACTCATTCTTACCCAGATGCCACCTCAATTTTGTCCAAGAAACCCCAGATGTAACACTTGGGGGGGGGGGGATTGTACCCATCTCCCATCCTCTCTCCCATCCTCTCTGAATTCATAGAGGGACTTTCCGGTCTACGGATTTAGCGTGCCCATATCCGGCCTAAACATGGAGGAATTTAAGTGTGTGTGTCGGGATTCGATCCGAGTACCCTCAGTACCGATAGACGACGATCTACCACAAGGCTACCTCGAGCCCGAATCTCTTATATATTTTCTACTAGCTGAAAACCCGCACTTCGCTACTGAGTACATTCAAATTCAATAAAACGGTAAATGTATGCAATTAATGTCAAAAATATGTATAAATATATTTATAATAAATACAACGATCATGTATGCAATTGATGTAAAAAAAACGAAAAAATATATATATATAAAAATCGTAACGGATATTTTTATAGACAAATTAATGTAGAAGAAAATATTCAAATTAAATCTAATAGAACATACTAAAGAATATAGTACAGTTAATATAGTACAGTTTAAGGAACATATCTTTTACTGGATTTTAATATTTTTTTGGATAATTTCCAATCGCCTTCCGCATTAGCAAGAAAAAAATATTTTTTTTGTCTATTTCGTTGTTATGCACGTGACGATAAATTAATTTAAAGTACCAGAAAAAGAAATCACGTGATCAGCATTTAAAAAATTAAGTTCTAAAAATTGATCTTTAAAAATTCACCAAAAATCAGAAAATGGAGGTAACGATTCGAAAAAGATTTCATTTTTAAGGAATTTTATGATCTTTCTCGTGATATAAATTTTATAATCCTCAAGTTATTGTTTTAAATGCAAACTTAAAAATAGTTACTAAAACAGCTTAAAGATTTAATTTCAAAAAATTTAAGAAGAATTTTTCAAAAATATTTCTTAGTACACCCCTACACTATAAGAAGTATCGCCATGCAAAATTTCAGCCCTTTATGTCCAGTGGTTTGGTCTGTGCGTTGTCTGTCAGTCAGTCAGTTATGGAACTGTTTTATATATATAGATAAACAGACCCTTTAGGTATTCTTCTTTTGTTTAAACAAGATACATAAAACTGCTAATGAATATTTCGATTTTTTGCACAATATGCTATTTAAAGATACGTCCGTTTCATAGAATATATCATAAATACTTCATTACAGTAAGAATTTCAAAATCTCTGTCTAGTCGCTTTTATGTTCCATTCTTATAAACATTTAACGCCATGGACAAAATATTAACGAAATATTCCTCTAACTCATTTAAACACACTTTCTTCTTTATAAATATGGCTCTCAACTTTTGCTAGATTGAAAAGTAATTTTTAATACTGTAATAAAATTTCAGCCATTGTTTTTTTTCATTGTTTTCATGTCATTGCCTGTAGGATTGCATCCGTATTTTAATGAATATACATATTTTATTAATTTTGAAATGAAGTCATATAATATATCTTTAAAATGACCAACTTTGAAATCAAAATTGTTAGTGCTTCATATGAAAAATATGTTTTTAATAAATGTTTTAAATTTCAAAAAAAAATTTGATAAATTTTACTGTAACTAAAATTTTTATATTAGGAATGACATAATAGTCGACCATTTTAATGATGCATGTTTATATTGACCGTGTATAAAATTTCATGGTATTCTAGCTAACTGTTCTGGTGATACCATGTGCGCAATGATATAGCAATGAAAAAACAATGGTTAAAAATTTTAAACAATTAAAATTTTTTTTATTCAAGCTAGAAAAAATTGAGTGCCAAATTTATAAAGAAAAAATAGTTTTTAACTAACAGTAAAATTTTCATACTTCTGTATAAATTATTTTCGTAACTACTGATGATTGAAAATAGGAATATGTTTGTCGAGTCTCTTTGCCTTTAAAAGGTGCCAGACTCCCTATCCAGTCTAGACACGGAGGCATTTAATGGCGCTTGTCTGGATTTGATCCGAGCACCCTCGGAGCCGAAAACTGACGAGCTACCACTAGGCTACTTCGGTCCCTTGTGTTATTATACATTTTTATAAGTCTTTAGAAAATATGGTATTGATTCTCTTTCCGCTCATTCATTTCTATAGTAAATTAATTTTCAAAAGGAAAATTGACTACTAAGAGCTTTACAAGTAATAAATTGAAATCGATAAAGTATATAAAATGTAGTTAAGATACGCCATTTTATATCTAGATACCAACTGCTATCATTCCTTATACAGCGCATAAAGATAAAAATTTCCCAAATTTCAAAATAAGCTTACTTATACCTTCTCGGTTGTCAAATGCGGTTAAAGAGCAAGTGTCTCTTTCCAGGAGATTAAATTTACTTTATCGGCACATTTATTGTTTTTCCAATATAACATTTTCTGGAAGAAGTTTCCCAGCTGACACCTGTCAGATATTTTCTCGGGTTCAATCAAATAGCGTGATTGTTAGGGTTTTGCATCAAATATTTTCCCTTTCGCTAATTTTTTTTTTAGAAAGAAAGAATTTTCTTTCTTTGTTTCTTGTGTTTTTTTTTCTAATCTTAAAACACGGGCAAGTATTTTTTTGAAGCTGTTCCTAATTATCAGTATGAAACCAAGCAATTGTTTATTATTCTGTAACATTTAATATAAACAAAGACTAAATAAATCACGAATAAAAGCTCATATGTTATCCATTTTTCTGTTTGGAACATTATATGTCGAAGTACAGTTATGTTACAGTATTAAAAATATCCTTATGCCTGTGACACAGCCTTAAATTGCAATATATTTAATTCCGAATACAAATATAAGAAATATCCTCTCACATTTTATTCAGTTTCTCTGATAGAGACACATTTAAAGCGTTTAGTAAAAGAAATTCAAAGCAAATAAAAAGTATAATTGAACGCAACTCATGAGATGTCAAATTATTTATGTCTGTATGCATATATATATATATATATATATATATATATATATATATATATATATATATATATACATATCTGTATTAGAAAGGAACATTTTTCCCACAACATTACTTATTTAAGTGAAATAAACAAAAAAACAACATAGTTTTAAATGAAAATAGATAAAATTATGTTTCCAGATATTTCTCGTTTTGAAAATGAATAAAACATTTTAGACATACCTTTTTCTTGATTTTCTGTAACGTATAGGTAGATCATAGCTTTAATTCTAGTCACGTCATTTGTCTCGATTTGATGTAAAATGTTACTTATGTAATAAACTTAGACAAGTTATTTAAACCTCAAATATTACATGTTTTTTTAATTTGGAACAGGGTAAGAAATTTCAAGTATAGTTATGTTAGAGTGTTGAATAGGACAATTTTTCCCGCAATAAAAACTATTAAAGAAAACAATTTTAAACAAACACTCTCCTTAATTATACATGAATATGGAGAATGTCATATGGTTCTTGATATTTCTAATTTCGAAAATGAAGAAAACTGTTTAGACACAATATTTTATTCAGAAAGAAGTTTGAATTGAAATTAGAATTTTTTTAAGATGGACAAACTGAATAGGCGCAATGTATTTACTTGATTTGTATAGAATGTAGATAGATTATAGTTCTAAATTAAGACGCGATTTTGATGTCGATTTTACGTAAAAGGTTACTTCTGCCGTTAACCTAGGCAATCTATTTCCAAACGCATTGTTATCGTTTACATTAATATTGATTCTTATGATTTTTGTACATCCGTCATAGTATCCATTATTTGCTGCAATTTATGAAAAATAATCTATACATGGCTGAAAGTTGTATTAGGCCAAATTACCTAACAAAAATTTCAAACAGCGTCAAAATACCATTTTATTTAATTTTCCTTTCCTTTAACCTATGGAAGTGAGGCATATTAAAATTTAAAAAAAAATGAAAGAAAATTTATTCTGGTATCTTTGTTTATTAAAATGCGTGATTTGGGGAGAAAGATTATTCATCAAAAAATTTTAATTTGAACTTAAATTTGTTACTATGTTCTCTATAATAGATGAATTTAATTTCATATGATAAACAAATATTCAAAATACAATTTGAAAATTATCCTTATTAATAGCCACACATTAGACATAATAACGTGGATCGAATTAATTCCACGAGAAGTCTCAAGGCCTATCTGCATTCAAACATTCTGCGATAGAGAGATCTCAGGTCTTTCCAGCGAAGAATCTCCTATCTATCTGAAGAGTGTAAACTAGAAAGGCAATTATACGTCATGTAACACCTCGAGACTTTAAAATTGAACCCTTCCTTGTAGTCAGGATTTTTACTAACTCAGGAATTTCATCGTTCGAGATTCCATAGGCCGTCTGCACACGGAGCAACTCAAAACAAACTGATAACCGACTCCAATCACAAACCAGGCCGTGATGAGTCGTAACCTATGTAAACCCGTCGGACGGGTTTGTAACCAGTTGCGCCGTGTGCGTGGCTCCATTCAATTACATAGGTTACGAGTCATCACGGACTGGTTTGTGATTGGAGTCAGTTATCAGTTTGTTTTGAGTTGCTCCGTGTGCAGACGGCCTTACGGTTACAATATTGAAGTTTGAAAATGCTAGCTGGTTATTTCTCAGGGTCATGTTTAGCTGTTTAGCTAGGAGCGCGCCTGTGCGGTAGATAAAAAAAAATTACTGAAAAAATTAAACACGGGTTAATAAAAATATAAATTAATCGGTCAAATTAAGTTAGGGAGTGTTTTATAACGTTAGGGACTGTGGAATATTTCTTGGTATAAATAATAGGCCCACATACATTGTTTCTGATTCTTTCTTTGTTAAATAAGAGGCAGTTGATTTTGACGTGTGAAGAGGCTTTCTCCATATCAATGTCCACTTTATCAATGTCCTTTCTATATGAGGCTGCAATTTCTTCTTCAAAAATTGGTTCTAAAATGCTCTGCTGAAAGTAGAGTGAATTAATTTTGGCTTTACTTGAGACATTTTTTGATTTTTAATTTGCCGTTGTAACAAAATCCTACAACTATCATTAATCCTTTCGAAACTTTTCTGTAAACTGATAATGCCATTTCGTACGGACATTCCCGTCAGTTGCGCAATAGAAAACTAATCTTTTTTTTATTACAGTCACTTAAATCACCCATGCCTTATCGAGTGTTACGTCAAATTTCCCTTTTTCAGCAGCTAGGTGTTTTTCATATAATTTTCTACAATTTGTTTTTCTTTCTGCAATATGCTTCGGCAAAAGCCGATGAACTTTAGGTTTAAACATCATTTATAACTTCAAATCTTTATGAATGATTCACTTAAAGTGCCAGAAGACATTCCTAGTTTCGATGCAATGGATATTTGAGTCGGCGGATTTTGTCTTTTAGGATCAGAGACTTCCCTTTCTTGATATTTACCTGTGTACGAACAGTCTTAGGATGAGATTTCGAAGTCCTATTTACATTTTTACTCTCAGTTGGACTTTTTTTCTGTCAAATTTAATATATTATAAATACGGTTATTTGAAATGACATAACTGCGATTTTTACACCGCTAAATAATTTGTTGATACGAATGTTTCTCCTCGGAAAGCGTAGTTACGTAAACTTCGAGTAATCTATCAATTTTTGGAGCCATTTTCAAAATAAATCTATTATTTTACATTCCTATCAAAACAAAACAGTAGCAGACGATTATTCTGAAGTTGCCAAATTTTCATCTCAAAATGTAAACGACAAAAAGAAATTACAAAGCTGTTTCCATAAAGTGTGAACGGCTTTCTCTATGTATTATGTACGTATGTCAAATGTCAATTATATATATATATATATATATATATATATATATATATATATATAAATCATTGATAATATTACTCTGCAGAACAGTATCTTTATGCCTATGACACATTAAATTAAATTATTTTTAATACTGAAGATGAATAGTATAGCCTTACATTTAATTCAGTTTCTCTGATAAAGAGACGTTTAAAGCGTTTAAAAGAACCTTGGAGCATATTACAAGTATAATTGAACGCAATTCATGAGACGTCAAGTTACTTCCACTGCAAAGCATAATTTGACAAACGGGAGAGTCACTTTAAATCTCAAGATCACTCTCCAACGTAGATTCGAATTTACGTTAAAAATTAAACTGCACAGAAAATTCGTATTAATTCCTTGAACTTCAGAAAACATAAAGAGGTTAATTTAATTTCACCGATGCACTTTTATTATAATTAAGTTTTATGCGGATAACATGCACATATAATTAAATGATCGTCTTCGGAGAGGATACGGGATTGTGACAGCTGAAATCTTACAACGTATTTGGCTTTAAATTCGCTGGCGGATATCACGCTGTTTTTAAAGCAGCGGAGTTCATGCCCACAGAGGCTTAAATTAGGCATACACACGTCACAACAATGAGCTATAAATTAGTATTAATTTACCCTAGCGTTTAAAACATCGTAGATTTGTAGTTCAAATTTATTTGTCTCGGTAGGTAAAAGGTTTGCTCAGATTACAAATATTTAAAGTTAATTGCGCGTAACATAAATTTTGAATTATGTAAAAGTTGAAGAAATTATATTTTCTTATGCTTAGTTTAAATAAATGCGTAAGTTGAGTTTTGGAACACGTGACTATATGTTCATCTTTGTCAAAAATATCATTTATCGTTTACATTACAATGATTCTTATGATTTTTATTATTATATTAAACATATTAATAAAAATTAAAGACAAATTAGTAAAAACAAAAAAGTTATATATATACAAGCAAACAAACAAACAAACACACACACACACACACACACACACACATATATATATATATATATATATATATATATATAAATTGGGTCAGCCATAAATAATGCGGTATTATGAAGTATTATACAATATCAAAATACCGCATTATTTATCGACCCAATATATATAAATATATAATTACAGTCAATGATCGTTAAGGTATGTTCAAACTTGTGTGTTTTCACGTTCGCTTTCGCTTTCAACATGACGTACGGCGAAAGGCATGTAAGGCATGCGCAGAGGCAAGCGTCACCACCTGCAAAATTCCAGGAATTGGATAGCGCATGCCTTATCAATTATTCAATCGCCTTATAAATTATTGCAAGCGTATTCAATCCGAGCGGATTTCTATTCTGCAAGGCAGTTTTCAAGTCGGAGTTCAGAATGTCGAAGTCTTCGGAAGAAATTTTAAATTTTTACTGAAGATTATAGACGCATTGTGAGACGTCAGCCACTCCGCATACAGAAATAAAATTATTAATACATTTAAAATAATTATTTAATAATATAATATAGGGCATTAAATTTTTAATGTATATTGCTTTAAAATTAAAACTAAATGTCTTTTTAAACAAAGCAAATTGAAAAAAAAGAAAACTTGTACTATATCATTGTAATTTCCTTTTTGAAATACAGAGAGAATATATCAAAAATACGCATCAGCTAATTTGTTATTATAAAATCCTGTATAAAAAATTTCCCCATAGTTTATCATGACTCACTTTGAAAAAAAAATAGATGGTTTAGTATTATAAAAACAGGTTACAATCTGAATTCGCGTTTTTCGTGACGTAATTTTTCCCCATGTCATGCATTGCTTGCATCCAAATGCGTAAGATCTTGCACATATCCTTTTCATTGGAAGCTAAATATCATCGACATATCTTGAATATAGGTATTCCTTAGTCGATCATGGTTTTCTTGTCGTGTTCTTCATTTAACCTCTTGTTAAAGAAAAATGAATGATTTTCATTAATGACAAAATATACTTCTTAAATTCTTACATATGTAGGAATTTTTTTTTATTACGTATGAAAATTCAAAAGTGATTCTTCATGGCCCGTTTTGCTCAGAATAAAAGTAAATGTCTCGGTTTAGTTCTTTACTTTACATTAAAGAGATATAATATGAATAGCTAACGATTTTTCTTGAATTTTCTGTATACTTCAAAAGTAATATAAATGATCCTTTTATTCAGAAATAAATTAACATACCAGTGTAATTTTACATTATACATTTAAGAGATAGAATTTTAATAACAAGCAATATTCTTCCGTTTTCTATTCTTAGTATTTGTTTCGTTTTATTACTTCATAAACAAAGTCATTAATTGTACTTTCATTTCTAATAACTTGGCATATAACGAAACAGTCTTCTCTATATTCCGTATCATCAGTTATTATTTTTCTATTAAACTACTACATTGATGTAGAACCTACGTGTATAAGAAAAATCATCTGTAATCGATTACTGAGGTATTATATAAAAATTAGTATATTTTTATTTATATTTATTTTTTAGTCATCTCAATTAGATCAATTTCCCCCGAACGCGAGCGCACACACACACACACACACATATATATATATATATATATATATATATATATATATATATATATATATATATAGATATATATATATATATATATATATATATATATATATATATATATATATATATATATGTATATATATATATATATATATATATATATATATATATATATATATATATATATATATATATATATATATATAGGATAAATATGCAAGTAGCGGGATTATACATATTTATATACAGAGCTCCGTACTAAAATTGTATTCTGTTTTTATTGCACATTCTTTGTTGCTTTACGTAAAAATAGTGATCACCCTATAAACTCAAGAAACCGAAATCAGAAGAAACGCAGCAGTAACCGTCCTACTCATCCATCTGGTGAGGCATGAACTGTTGAAAGTGTGGACAACAAATTGAATGCCTCTACAGGCATGCCGGAAGGCATGCGCTAAACGGAAGTTGAAAGGAAAGACGAAGCGCATGTTGAAAGCGAAAGCGCACAAGTGTGGATATAGCTTTGCAACGATTGGCCATTATAGCGATCATCGCTTGCATGTATACTAAATGCAGGTATGCATGTATACGAAATGCGTATATATATATATATAGACAGTAGAGTCCCGATAATCCAAACTTCGGTAATCCGAAAGTCCACTTAATCCGAAATGAAAAGTCAAAAAGAACTAAGAAAGAGCCACAGTGATACTACGTAATATAAAGTATATTTCTGGAAATTACAAGAAAATTCAAAGTTAGACAATGCACTGAACTCATTATTACTGAACTTCATTGGTTTGAAAAATTTGTTAATTTTTTTTTTTTCGAAGAGAAGAATACCTCTCCCTTGAAGCCAAAAAAAGAATACCTCTCCCTTGAAGCCAGTTCTAAATTAATAAAAATGTTTATTATAACTTTGCACATAAATTTGCTTTTCGACATAACTACAGCGTACTACTAGTACGAGTATATATAACCTTCATGCAAGGGATATTATTCCCGTATAGATACTTTGCAAGAAAATACAGTTTGCAATACTCACAATACTTGAAAGTCAACCAGCAGTGCTGCCACGCAAACTTTGGGCCTAACAAGAACTCGCGTAGGTTAGCATCAACCTAGGTCCTCCCTCAACACTCCCTTTCACTTCATTTTATTAATCTAGCTGCTTGGTATTTATACCAACCGCGTATGCCAAAATTAGCATATCTTAAGCGACTTCTTTATTTTATTCACTTAAAAGTTCGATTCTTGTGAATCGTATCTTATGTAAACCTTTCAACCTTATAAAATAAACTGTCTAATCACAGGTAATATGTAATATTTATGTAATCGCACGTTATTATGCAGTTAAATTTTATTTTATGGAAGATTTCGTTTAATCCGAAAAATTCGTTAATCCGAAAAGGGTCTGGACCCAATCATTTCGGATTATCGGGACTCTTCTGTATATATATATATATATATATATATATATATATATATATATATATATATATATATATATATAAGTATTGCCTTTATGCTGATTTTTAAAGGGGGAATAAAAATTACATATAACAATGAAAACAAAGCACTGAACTATAGGTGAAAGCATAATTAAAGAATTTAGATTTGAATTTTGAACTGTAGCTACTTTTCTTTTGATGATTCTAAATAGAGAAATTAAATCATTTCGCAGATGCCATTTTCATCCTGATTTTTCACAGTGCAACGCAACATATTGGTATTTCAGAACGAGAAAAGTGCGTGAAAGTGCGGAAAACTTCAAGAAAACCGATATTGCGTGTGGCATGTGACAACTTTCGGTGTTTAATGTCCATCAAATTGACATGATTATGTTCCAAAATCAATTTTAAGGGGAGATTTCGAATGGGGATGTCAGCCCCAAATGTTAAACTGTCGTGACGGTTGAAGTTCGTTTTCCTTGGCGCAACTAAAAGAATAATATTTGTCGGAAAATAAAATAAAATTTAGGAAAAAATGAATTCGTTATACATATTATCATCATCATCATCTCTCTCTCTTTCTCTATCTCTGTATATATATATATATATATACATACATACACACACATACAGTGAAACTTATCTATGGAGGACAGTAATGGTTTCGATAAAAGTGGCCGTTTTCTTCCGTAACATTGGTACTATGAAAAATTGAATCGTATCTGAACAAAATATGGCCATTCAGAGAGGTGGACCTCGAATAGGACTGGCTGGCAAGACAGAGAAGTTCCACTGCATATATATATATATATATATATATATATATAGAGAGAGAGAGAGATAGATAGATAGATAGATAGATAGATATAGATATATATACATATATATATATATCTCAGGAAAAGGAAATTTCTGTTGACTTTGAAACACATGAGCTGTTTATGAAAAATATTCTAATAAAAAACATGAGATAATCACATGGATAATCACGTATTGAAAATATAAGTATTTATTTAAGTAGAATTACACAGAACTTCCTAATACGTAAGCCTCATAAGAAAAACTTCTTGATTTAAATATTATCTTTAAAAATCGAAAAAAATTGCTAAGTTAATTATTCCTGTGTCATCAAAACATCAGTATAGAAAAAATTATCATCTAATTCCTTTTCTTATTAAGATCTTGATTTTGTTATTTTGGGTTACTTGTACTTGGCACCTTTCTTACTAGTTTACGTATAATAATTATACCGGGTGATCAGAAAGTCAGTATACATTTGAAAAAGTAATAATTCACGGAATAATGTAGGTAGAGAGGTAAAAATTGACACACATGCTTGGAATGACGTGGGGTTTTATTGTAACCACAAAAAAGTTCAAAAAATGGCCAACAGATGGCGCTGGACAGCAAAACGTCAGTGACGCTGCATGAGAATCGCGTATAAAAGGAGCTGTGCATTTTTCTGAACTGTTGATGCTATTCTACGAACTTTCAACACTCATTTCGGTGGTACTTCCGCTCTCCGCTGACATTCTCCTGAAATATCTGTGTTTGAAGGCATTGGCCTAGGTAACACAGTTAGCCAATTGTTCCTATGGTCCTATGGAGGGAATCAGATGCACCAGCAATCGCAGCATGTTCACGTTACCAGAAAAGGCACTGTTAGTGAAGCTGTACTATCAGAATGGGGAATCTGCTACTGCAACTTTACGATCCTATCGCCATAGGAAGGGCATTCGAAAGGGTAAAGGTCCTATGACAATTACAGCTGTGACGAGAATGATTTTGAAGTTCACGATGGACCGACATCAATAGGGATGCTAAAAGACAACATCCAATGCCAATGTCTCACCATAAATAGAGATATGCTGTACAGTAGGGCGGAGCGTAAAAAAAAAAGTTTCCGATTTCGTTTTTGCCCTAGTGCGGAAAAGTTGTGTACTGGTGGGTAGGACACGTATGCAAAGTTTTGGGAAAAACAAAAAATGTCTTCCGTCTCCATTTTGGCCGTGATTTTTAGCAGATTTTTACCATATAGTTAAAAATGTGTATTTCCATTGTTTTGTATGCAACTCGTCACTTTGTTCTTAAATAAAATACAGAGGAAATTCGAAACTTAATACAGAAAGGCAGCAGCGGACACACTGCGTGCAGAAAGGTAAAGAAATATTTTGGCATGTAAACATTGTCAACAACAACTTTAGAAACGAAGCTTAAAACCTTCGTGAAAGACTCAAGTAAATTGTTCGACATTTTTTCATGTAAGTTTGTTTCTTTTAACAAATGTTCTTTCCCAAAGCATAAAAAGATCCCTAAAATGGAAAGAACTTTTCTTATAGACCAACGGGCACTTAGGCAAATGTCCATAGGCGCACTTGACTTAAAATAAACTGAAAGCTGAGGAAACGAGCGGATAGGAAGCAGAAAGAGACAGAAGCAGTAAGTCTTAAAATAAACGTTTCGCCATCTGTTACGCCATCTAGGCTCACATTTCCTGATCCAGATTCTAACGTGGATCCACATAACTTCGATAGTGACACCGATCACTTGAAGCCTTCCCCATCCACATCCAGGAGGACTCAATCTGAAGGGAAAAAGACGTTAAGATCAAGCCGATACCCAGCGGTAGCTACAGCTTGTGACAGAACCGGAGTTTCAGATCGGACTGGAGCCATCATTGCAAGCGCTGATTTGGAAGATTTGGGGATGATTACCAAAAAAGACACTTTAGATTTAATTGATAGACATAAAATAAGAAGAGAGAGAAAAAAAAATCGGAAAGAATATCAGCAAGGAAATGAAAGACAGATGGAACCACTGAAGGGACTTTATTTTGACGGAAGGAAGGACAAAACTCTAATGCAAGAGAGCGTAGGGGGAAAGATGTACCAAAAAAAAAACACTCCTGGAAGAACACGTTACAATGATTAAAGAACCTGGAAGCAAGTACCTTGGAGAAATATCACTAACTTCATCATCAGCTTTGAGTATTTCTCAAATGATGCTGTAATTCATGGAGATTACGAATATTGACATTCATCAACTAGTAGCAATAGGGTGCGATGGAACAATCGTTAATACTGGCTATAAAATCGGCGTGATTCGCCTTTCTGGGGAAGCCATTGGGAAACCCTTGCACTGGTTTATCTGCCAGTTTATCTGCGAAATGAGTTGCCACTCCGACATTTAGTGCAGCATTTGGATGGTGGAACGAGTGACCCTAATGCATTTTCTGGTCCTACTGGGAAAGCATTGGCAAATTGCAAAAACCTCCCAGTTGTGAAATTTGTAGACATTTCGAACGAATTTCCGAAAATCGACATAAATGATCTTAGCACACACAAGCGATAGCTTTGGGATATTTGTCAAGCTGTCACAAATAGAAACTGCTCATCAAGTTTGTCACAAAAGCACCCTGGGAAAATGACTCATGCACGTTGGCTAACTGCAAATCGAATAAAATGTTTATACATTAGCTCGTCAGAGCCTTCAAACCAACTTCAAACTCTGGCAGAGTTCATCATGAAAGTGTGCCCACCTATGTGGTTTACAGTCAAATTAAATCCATGTTGCACGTATGGTTCACGAAATTTATGGCAGACCATAAACGTCTCACGCTATCTTAAAAGCGATTTAAAGACTGTGGTCGATCCCATTATCCAGAGAAATAGCTATTTCGGAGCAATAATCTTGTCAATGATCACAGACGACAGACAGTCCATTGCAGAACTTGGACTGCGTAGGATTTTAAGAGCAAGAAAGGAAAGAAAAGGAAAGAATCAGACACTACAACATTCCGTCACTCAACTTCGAGGCAGTTTCATATATAGACCTCATTGATTGGCAGAAATGTAATTTGACGGAACCCCCAATTGACAGAAGATGATTTGAGAAATTTGATTTCCAGTGGAGAGTCTGTAGCTCAACACCTGGGAAGCCTAAAATTTCCTTGCCACCCCCAAAGTGTTGAACGTATCGTGAAACTAGTAACAGAGTTTTCTGCGGCTGTGTGTGGAGAAAATAAGCATGACGGTTTAGTTAGAACCCGAACAGAGTCGAGAAAAGCTATGCCACCATTTGAAACCAAATGCGAGTACCGAGTAAAACCAGAATAACTGCAAGGGCAAAGGTATGGTTGGGTGAATAGGTGAGCACGGGTGGAACTTGCAGTGCAGCCACCTCCCCGTGGTGAGTTCTGGGTTTTTTTCTGAATTTTATTTCAGAAAAAGCGAAAAGCTGCGTGCAAAACAATGGAAATACACATTTTTAACTGTATGGTAAAATTCTGCTAAAATTCACGGCCGAAATGGAGACGGAAGATAATTTTTGTTTTTCCCAAAACTTTGCATACGTGACCTACCCACCAGTACACAACTTTTCCGCACTAGGACAAAAACAAAATCGAAAACTTTTTTTTACGCTCCGCCCTACTGTACAGTGCTGTTCACAACATTGTCCCTCGACTACAGCTATTGATGAGGAATGACGGTCGAAATATTGAGCATTTGTTCTGAAGAACATCATCTTTGCTTTGTCATAATTTATTATGCTAATTATTGCTTTTCTTTTCACATGAAGCGCCATCTGTCGGCCATATTTTAAAGTTTTTTTTGTGGTTGCAATAAAACCTCATGTCATTCCAAGCATATGTGTCAATTTTGTTACCTCTCTACCTACATTATTCCATGAATTATTACTTTTCCAAATGTATACTGACTTTCTGATCACCCGGTATATTATGCATTTATAAGTATTATACGTATATTTTAAATATTAAGTATTATAAGTTTTACATATAACATGTTTTAAACATGTTATACTACAGTTTTTCAGTATATCTAACTAGTTCGTCTGTTAAATCATAAACAATTTTATATATGTTTCTGAATATTCTGAATTTTTCTACAATATTTGAGCTTTTCAGCCCCCTAAAGCGACCTTCCTCCCATTTTAGTAAAAATAAATGTCTTGAGGTTGATGTTTTCATTAAGACCTTTAAAGCGAGATTATTATTGATCTGAAAATAGTAGAAGTTTTTTAGGTTTTACTGTTTGACCGTCATTGTAATGAGAAAATTCAATGAATCATGCTTGGTTTTTGTACAGTGATTATTCAATCCAGTTTAACTTGTTTTTAAATATGATCGTATGATTTTCTGCTTTGTTTATTTATCTACTTATTAATATATATATATATATATATATATATATATATATATATATATATATATATATATATATATATATATATATATATATATATAGGGTAACTCTAGTATAGATGGCCATAGAGGAGAGATGGACAGTCTAAATATTTCCAAGATCATATATGGCAGTTTAAACTTTTTTCTTAGGAAATGTTCAACGAATTCATTCATTGCGAGGTACAGCTGTGTTTTTCAATTATAAAAAGTAAGTGAAATTTTAATGTTTATTAAATTTAGTGGTTGAATATTTTCGTTGAGTTAGGTATCTGAATGTGTTGAAATAAGTACGTTACATCGTTTTTTACTTTACGGACATTTAAGGCACGTATATAATCCAAACTTTGCTTCTAAGCCTAAAACAAAGACGTACAATGGTGGAGTGACGGTTTAAATTGGGTGGGCATCTGTCCTTCAATTTCAGGATAGATGGTCACATAAAATCGAGGAGAGATGACCACCATTAATCAATATTTCAAAATTATACGGAGTGAGGATATTAACTAATTATAATTATATTTAAAATAATTATATAACTTTTATGTTTATAGTTATATTAATGGATATAATTGTTTCCATTTTAACTAATATTAATATTTCAATAATAATAATAATATAATTTGCCGAACGATGTTTTTTTTCCTGTTTTTCAAGATGCCGAATAAATACATAAGAACGCATCATTCAAATGGGATCATATTCGGTAAAAGGAGCGTCTGTAGCATTTCACATTCCACGCAAGACTTTGGAGGGCCGATTGAAGACCAATAATTCCAATAAAGGCAGCATGGGTCCTAGTTCGATGTTTGGAAAAGTAAACGAAGAATAATTAGTAAAACACATTAAACGAATGCAGAAACAAGGATTCCCATTTACTCAAGATGATGTGAGAATTATCGCTTTTGAATTTGACAAAAATCTGGTTATAAAGCACCGTTTTAATGATACAAGTGAAAAGGCTGGGTGTGTTTGACTAAGTCTATTCCTAAGTCGTCATTCTGATATATCAATCAGAAAAACTGAAGCTGTGTCACTTGCGAGAAGTGAAGCCATGAATCGTGAAGAAATAGATGCCTACTTCAAACTACAGAAGATGAAGTACATTTTAAATTATCAGATTCTACAGTTTCCGAGGGAATGAAACTTGATGAGGATCACTGTGATGGTTGTGGAGAAGAATACAATACCACAACCAAAAAGGATGACTGGATAAAATGTATAAGGTGACTGAATTAGTACCATGAAACGTGTACAAACTATTAAGAACTTTGGCAAAAATGTGGTAAAATTTTACGAAAAGTGAAAGATTGAAATTATATTTCAAATGTTGTTTATTCGTATTTCATTCACTCATTTTCGGTGAAATAATCGCATCTTTGCAAATTGCTGTATGTTTTTCATGATTAACTATATGAAATGTGTTGTTTATTGCTATTTTAAATTCACTTTTTCATTCTTGTATTGGATGGCCATCTCTCCGCGGCTTGAAGGAGAGATGACCATCTGCCATTTTAATTTCAAACTATGTATCCCACTTTTTGTTCTCAATGTTTAATTACTTTTTGCTCAAAATATGATGAGTATATGTATAAGAATTTTAAATATGTATAAATATTTATTGTGTTTGCATTCTAAGAATTTTTATTTCAATCTTTAAAAACTATACCCATCTATCCTAGAGTTACCCTATATATATATATATATATATATATATATATATATATATATATATATATATATATATATATATATATATATATATATATATATATATATATATATGTATGTATATATATATATATATATATATATATATATATACATATATGTATATATATATATATATATATATATATATATATATATATATATATATATATATATATATATATATATATATATATATATATATATATATATATATATATATTATTTAACGTATATTTAAATAGATTGTCTTTGAATAAATTTTCTTGTCTCTAATCGGGCATCACAACCGCTTCACAGATGGAGCGTAGCTTATACCAACAACATAACACTCACACACACAGATGTTTTTTTCTGTTGCTAAATTTCTCTTACATTTTAAAGCATCATTAATCCATTCCACATTTTTTCCCTCTATAATTACAATTATTTTACTTTACGCGTCTAACTGACTCTATGAAAAAGCAAACTGACAACCCCTAAAGCAATTGCCGAGAGTCTCTCTGTGCCGCCATTAAAAAAAAAGAAAGAAAGAAAAATCTAGAGAGAATTATCTCCTGCTTCCAATCTGTACTTCATTGTGAAATCGATGTCTGACAGATATTCTTGTTAGGAGAAGTTCCTGTATCAATTACTGTCATTTGAAGAAGCGTCTGTTGTAAAAAGAAAGCAGAGAACTTTGTAACTGGGCCCGAAGAAAAGCAAAAAAAAAAAGTTTTTACTTATCTATTTTTTTTCTCCCAGTGAGATAATTGTGATAGGGTTTAGGAAAAGTTTATTTTCTTGTATTCCTTTTGATTCAAATTAGCAATGAATGATGAAATTACGGCAAAAACTTGTCTGAAACGGCCTTTCTCGTTTTATTGCCGTGATTTATTTTCCGTTCTATCAAAGAAAAAGGGTTTCAAACGAGATTACTTGTATTTTAAATGGGAAAATACACGCGTAATAAGGACGGCAAAAAGATGCAGATGGTAATTTAGAGTGCCGAAGTCTTGTTTGAAAAAATTAATTTACAAACTTCACCGAGTCTTGTTGAAAGAAAATGTAGAAAAAATATTTATCTTTGTAAAAATAATGATTGAAGTTTATAGATCGATCCTAATTTAATTTCAAGCCCAAAGTATATCCATTTACACATTAGGAAATCTTATTACTTTCATTAAAACAGTAATTAATATATATATATATATATATATATATATATATATTGATATTGTACAAAAATTTTGTACAATCAATTGAAAGCTTTAGAATCTGGTTGATCATAGATATGTTTATAACCGGTAATTTTCTATCATCATAGTTTCCACAGAATACATATTACTGCTGTAATAAAATTTGGTAATATAGATTTTCTGGAGCGTAAACGTGTATATTTTGTGCTTGAAATTCAAATCTCATAACTATGTAAAAATAATTACACAGTAATTACAAGATAAAACGAACTTTTTATATACCACGTTTTTTAATTTTCTGTTGAATCATATAAAGACAATTCTCTCTTAATTGCACAAACATTCACTTAATTATTCTTTTTCACTTTCTTTTATTTAATTTTAATCACTTTTTAGTCGTTTCCACTATCCACAGACTTTATAAACTTTAATTTTTATAATTTTTTTTTCATTTTTCGCACAATATTTTTGTAAAAAAACTAAATTTACATGTATTCTGTTTTCAAAATCTTCAAAGGCCGTTACGCGAAAGTGCAAGCATTAAATTCGACCGAAGCACCTCCTTGCAGATTTTTTCGACTAAAAGTATTAAAAGATTGCATTGTCATATTGTCCTGAGCTATTCTCAAAGTTTCAAATGTCTAGCTAGTCGGATAGTTAAAAATCGATTGCAAGATTTGTACGGGACAAACACACACTCACAAATAAACAAACAAACAATAAAGCGAGTTAATAAAAACATGGTAAAAATCTAGAAAATAGTGGATTATTGTCTAATTTATTATCGATGAATATCTATCTTCGGGTCATCATTTCTTACTACTACTTTGGTGCTAGCTTGGTGATGTATACTCACTTGAAAGACAAATATGAAATATCAAAATCCTTCAGCCTAAAAAGACTTCAACAAAATCAATATACATATATGTATATATTTCCTAATGCATATATATATTGATTTTGTTGGAGTATTTTTTAGGCAGAAGGATTTTGATATTTCATATTATAAATAATATTTGATAAATCAATATATATATATATATATATATATATATATATACACTGAAGTGCCACTGAATTAGGGATAGCAAAGCGTATGCAAATTGTGTAGCGCTGCGCATCATGTATGCGCAAGTGAGGGCGCTGTGGTAACTGCATATATAGCGCGTACTGTGGTTCTTCTGAATTAGTTGTTGGAATTGCCTGTATGGGTAAACTGCCTGATTTAGACGCCTTCGATCGCGTACAAATCGTAGGTGCGCGACGCATGGGCCATTCAATTTCTTAAATCGTCAGACAGCTAGGATTTTCAAGGTCGACACTGTCAAGAGTATACCAAGAATACATGGATGGTGAAAAAAAAAACTAGCGATCGTGCAAACTGCAAAGGACAATTAGCCTTGACAGTGCGTGGTGAGAGACCGCTCAGGCGTATTGTACGCAGCCAGCGAAGCCAAACATTAGCTCAAATTACCACCCAGTTTAATGACGGTGCCAGTCGTACAGTCAGTAAATGGACTGTGCAACGCTCGCTTCACCGTATGGGTTTCGGGAGCCGTCGACCTACGAGAGTACCATTGCTCTATACTCGCCATCGGGCTGCACGTCTTGCCTGGGCAAGAGAGCACAGAGACTGGAGTGTAGAGGACTGGAAACGAGTAGCATGGAGTGATGAGTCTCGATTCCGACTACTTAACGCCGACGGGAGGCTGAGAATATGGCGTCAGGCTCATGAAGCCATGGATCCTGCATGTCTGGCTGGAACTGTACAAGGGCATGGTGGCTCAATCATGGTCTGGGGTATTTTTTCGTGGCACAGTTTGGGTTCTTTGGTGCGTGTACCAACCTCCCTCAATGCAATTCGGTACTTAGAGTTGCTGGGTGATCACCTACATCCGTTTATGCTGTTCTGTTATCCGCACGGTAATGGAGTTTTCCAGCAAGACAACTGTACCTCTCACAAGTCCCAGTTGGCTACTGGCTGGTTGGATGAGCATTCCTCTGACTTCTCTGTCATGAATTGGCCACCTAGAAGCCCAGACTTAAATCCTATTGAGCATCTTTGGGATGTTTTGGAACAAGGCGTGAAAGTCCATCATACAGCACCAAAGAACCTTACTGAATTATGGACAGCTTTAGCCAATATTTGGCAACCCATTCCCGTGGAACGTTTCCAGAAACATGTTGAATCTATGCCTCGTCGTGTGGCAGCCGTTATCAAGGCCAGAGGAGGCCCAACTCGTTACTAGGTAGGTATCCCTAATTCAGTGGCACTTCAGTGTATATATATATATATATATATATATATATATATATATATATATATATCCTAATGCACAGGGTGGAGGTTATCCAGGAGTTGACCCAATTTGTTTCCAAGGGGTTAACCTCTGCAGCTGTTCTGAAGAACGTTGCATTGGAAACTATCGAGACTAATTATCCTGAACAGGATTGGCTACGGGTCTTCACCGACGGCTCACAATTCCAAAAACATACGAACATTGGTGCCGGTGTCGTTTCTGAGTTATTTACTTACTACGCACAAGTAGGAAAATATGGAACAGCCTTTGACGGCGAGGTGGAGGCAATCCGTATTGCACTCAGACAATTAAATGGCCTCCTCTATAAATTTAAAAACGTCGTCATTCTGTCTG
Source organism: Dolomedes plantarius (assembly GCA_907164885.2). Taxonomy (NCBI): domain Eukaryota; kingdom Metazoa; phylum Arthropoda; class Arachnida; order Araneae; family Dolomedidae; genus Dolomedes; species Dolomedes plantarius. Next base: position 26,116,065 of record OU015499.1, on the reverse strand, counting down.
ACTAGCGGACTACAATCCAGTCTATTGGCTCAATTGACATCCCCCTTTCGAAGGAGATTCTTGAATGCCAGGACCTAATCAAATCCCTGGAGTCTCATCACAAACGCGTAGTTCTGCAGTGGATCCTTGGCCACTGCGGCGGTTTTGGTAATGAGCGAGCAGACTCTCTTGCTAAGAAAGGTGCTGTTCTGCTGAACTATAGGCTAAATGAACTCTTTATATCCGCTAAGCAGTTCATCAAACAATTTCTACAGTCAACTTACCAACTAGAACTACACAGTAAAATGGTCTCCAAATACAATCTCCTGCCTACTGTTCCGGAGAAACCAAGAAGGGAGGCTGTGGCCACCTTCCGCTTATTGACGGGAGATGACTGTCTTGCCGCCCATTTATATCGTTTTGGTATATATGCTGAGGCTACCTGCCCGCTATGTGACTCTGGTGAAGACATGGACAGACACCACCTACCCCGCTGCAAGGCTCTCCATGGTGATACGGAAGTTTCCCGTTATTGGGAGGCTAAAAACCTTCTGGGGAAATAACCGTAGGTTATCACATGAACTCTTTGATGTTTTGTTCTTTGTTGATGTTTTCTGTATTTGTTGCTTGTTCATGTGCCTCTGCCATTGGAAATTAAAAAAAAAAATTCTAATGCGATGGCACTTTGTCGGGAGACATTCATCTTTTGTTATTCACGCGTGGTTTTATTGGCTAATTTATTACGGGATCATCATTCAGGTAAACCATCATTGCTCTGTATGAGGGAGACAACATGAAAACGACCAAGCCTTATATTCAGAATTTGAACCTTATACCAGAATTTACTACTGCGCAGTAAAGTCTACTGCGCAGCAGTTCACGATGCTAACCGCTATACAATGCGGGAGGGCAAAAACAACAATACTCTGCTTAAAAGCAATAGCTTAATGTAAATGCATCAAATCGAAGAAAATGGTCGATTGTCGATAAAACTTTCACTACTGGTATCTCATCTGATTTATTTTTATTACAAGGGTTAATATAATATTTTAGCCATGGCTAATAGATGTTTCTGTGGCCTTTGAAACCAACTAAAATCCAAAATCATCAGCAATAAAACAAAAATAAGTCTGTATAAGATCCTGATAAGACCTATTGTCTTATACGGGAGTGAATGCTGGGCCCTGAACAGGGCAGAAGAAGATCGTTTATTGATTTTTGAAAGAGAAATTTTGAGGAAGATTTTTGGACCAATTATGCAAAACAACGTTTGGAGAATCACCTATAATCACGAAATATATAAAAAGTATGGCGAACCCGACATCTGAAAGGTGGCAAAATCATCTCTCATTAGGTGGCTAGGCCACATACTCAGATATGATGACAGGTTTTCCACAAAAAAAAGTCACCTTTTCAAATTTGGAGGGAAGGCGACGAAGAGGAAGACCCCCAACCAGATCGTTGGATGAGGTAGAAAAGGACGTACGAACAATTGGAGTGAACCGATGGAGGGCCATTGCACGGGATCGACCTAGGTGGGGAAAAATTGGCGAGACAGCTTTGGCCTGTAACAGGCTGTAGTGCTAGCAAGAAGAAGAAGAAGAATATAATATTTATTTCTAGTCCCTTTACGTGAAAGCGTTATTGGAATTCAAAGTCACAACCAGTAAAACAAAATCAGCATTATTGTAAGTAAAGCAACAATCTAGAAAATGGGAAACAAAAGATATATAAATCTCTAGATTCATATATAACAACCGAATTTCAAACCATAGCATAGTGCTGACAAATTTCGAGTCAATATCTTTTCCTATGTTAGTAGGATTTAATCATTACGAATACTTCTGATACTTACGAACTTACGAACATACTTTGGAACTTACGAATACTTACAATAACTTTATAATATTTTGAGATTGAAACTGGATTTATAAACAGATCTCGATAAAAATAAGCGAATTAATTCAAATTAGAAGACATCATTTTTGCAGTTTTTAAATTGTTTACTGTTAAAAAACGATCTTTCCGTTTTTCTGGTGAATTCTATTCTCTCGTTATCTGTGATAATTCATTATTCAAATTCAGCGTAAAATTCTTGTTCTTGAACGATAATTTTTAACAGTTTTAGACTGCGAATTTATTTCTTTAAGCTGTTTTGAAGTCGTTTATATTTTTATTTACTTTTGTATCTAATAATGTTTAAATTTCATTTCCAATGATTTAGGCTTATAATTTTCGTATTTGCTAAACATGAATATACGTACTAACCCCCCTGCTGCTAGTTATTTTAAAACAAACTGTTTGTTCCCTAGCCTTCTTAGTCTCGTTCAGTGGTACATCTTTTAACAAGACATTTCTCATAAAGTGAGTATCGTTCATAATTTTGTAAGAAGACGTTTGGTTGGTGGGTTGATTGGTTTTTAATGGATCAAGGTCCAGAAAGGACAAGCCAAACGTACGACAAAATTAGAATTACTACAAAAACCGAGTTAAAAGCAAATGTAACTTACAACTCTATAAGAGGTGATAAGAATAATGAAGATAATCCATTCATATAAACGGTGAAAAATACAGTCATAAATAAGGGTGATAAAAACTGTCCTGTGTAAAGGAAGATTAAAAACATTCATATATAAATGTGATAAAAGAAGTCATGTATAGAAGGTGATAATAAAAATCAAATTTAATAAAAGAATAGCGATATAGAACAATGATACAAAACAATGATAAAAACTCTAACATATCAATATGATAAAACGAGTGATATAAAAAAGTGATAAAAGAGGCGATGTTTGGATGTCATACTAAGTATTTCAGTAATTTTTACAGATACAACTTCATATGCTTTTTTTGCAATGCATTAATTAAAGGGAGAAAATATCACCTAAGTATACATTAATGGGAATTATACTATTACATATTTATTAATGTTATATATATATATATATACTACATTTTATTAAATAGTATTCTAAATTTTCTAAATTTTGTTTTAATCCTGAAAAATATATAACATCTGTAAAAAAAATCAAGAAAAAATCCCCTAACTATACATTAATGGGAATTATACTATTACATATTTATTAATATTATGTATTTATATATTTACTATTAAATATTTATTTAAATAGTATTCTAAATTTTCTTTTATTCCTGGAAAATATATAACATATGTTTCAAGAAATTAAAATGAACTGCCTAGACTTTAATCAATAAACTGTTCACATGTAAAGGCTGGCGTTAAGTGGAAAATAGCATCAGTTTAACTTGATGATATAATTTGATTAAAAAAATTATATTTTCATTTGTTATCAGTTTTTTATTAAATAAGCTCGTAAATTACTATTGATAAATTTTGAACCCTCCTATGTTACCAAGAAGAAACAATTTTCCATCCCACTTCGAGCTAAAACACGTCACCCACAAACCGCTTAAAATTAGATCCATCTGTGCCAAAGCCGTTGCCTGAAGCCATCTCATTCCCACCATGTAACTGGATTTCAAGATATCCAAGTTTCCGCCACACAACTTGTTAGGAAATGAAGATCTGACAGATTTCTTGTCAAGATATTTTTCTGTATCAATTACTATAATTGCCGGAACTTTTCTAGATAGAGAGATTCTGTTTATAATTGGTGTTTGTGAGAGGATAAAAGATTCTTTCACAGACAGATTCATAGAGGGTTGTGTTCCCGAAGAAACTGTATATCTAGAACATGGATTCCCAAACTTTTTATGTTTGCGGCACCCCTGGGAATGAGATAAGAAACTTGGGGCACCCTTGCTAGAATTTTAGCTTTTTCAAATTTTTAAATGTTAAATTAAAGTGGAATATATTTGAGGAACGTGTTAATTTTAAGTTCAAATAAATACTTGCTTCGTTGCATGTTTTATTAATTTATTGAAAGGTATAAGTAACAAAAACTAGAATAGGATAATATTACGAATTTTGTAAATATTGCATTTTGTTTCGTTAAAATGGCTTCTATGGAAGAGCTCATATAGCTATGTATTTAACATGGGAGTCTATGGGAATCTCGCCAAATATGAGAGTTATCACCAAATTGGCGATTAATTTTGTGACATATTTTGGTCGCCAGATTTGGTGATATTTCGCCAACTTGCCGACTTAACTTTTCTGGAAGCTTCTAGAAATGGCTAGCTGTGACTGGCCTATAGAGGACGCCTTGAAAATCTATAAATATACCTAACAGTGGCATTGGAACTCAGTTCAATTTCCTAGTGGGAATTGAATGTGTTGTAACTGTGTGTGTTAATGTGTTGTAACTTGTGTTTTTAGAATTTTCTGCTGTATAGATGACTGTTATTACGTCTTTTATGTTTGAATTTGTGTATACGCCTGAAAATTTACAAAATAACAGATTTATTTTGTGTGAACAATATATTAATACAGTTTCAAAAACAGCTATGGGATTCAGTATAATAATACACCAGAGGGCTACGATGGATATAGCTGAAAAGAGGTTAGTCTTATTAATGTGAGACTTCAAGAGTAATTCATGCGTACAGTACAAATGTTCGATATCAGGCCTAACAGTTGTGGGCCTGAAGGAAACTAATTAATCCACAGGAATGAAAACTGCATCGATTTGTGTCATCGGGAGTGAGAGTAATTGAATTAACTTTATATTTATTTTAAGTGGGCCTTACTAATCTTTTTATGTTTATCCCCAAAAAATCTCGCGGATAAATCACTGATCTAAAGTTACCCAGGTTACTGCAAGGTTTATACTTCAGCAGTGGTTTTGTTTACGAATCAAAACAGAACACAAAGGTACATTTTGAATGCACATTTTGCGTCTGTTTGCGTCTGTTATACATCTTAACGGTAACAGACTTTTTAGCCTTGCTATAAAAGCTGAAAAAAATTGACAAAAATATTAATTTTGAGTTAAAATGCATTTCATAGGTTTGGTTCTTTAAAATGATACCTTACTTTTCAAAACCTACAGGGTTTTTCAATAATTTTCTCAATATCAGTTAGTTATACTGAGATATCAGATAGAATTGAGTTTTCAGATGGCATACTCCAACAACGAGTATTTTAACAGAAAAGGAACAATATCTTAAAAACTTTGATCGTTACCGTATACAAATTGTATTTACTAATTAACTTTATCACACTGCAGATTATAAAGCAAGATCTTTTCTCCTTGATAACTAGGAAAAATATTTCAGTATAAGTTAATGAATTTTATGTCTGTTTTATGAAAACTGAGATACAGTGAAACTTTTTCATGGTGATGTGTATATATATATATATATATATTACATGTCGAATCAGACCCAGGGAGAAAGACGATTATGACCCGACATGCCACAGTGAAAAAGACAGTCGTAAGACCTGATGGACAAAACGGCAATAGAGCTATTCAGTTTTCCACATACTTTCATTTAAGATGACATTTGTACGATTCCTCTGGGTAATTACAGGATCCTAAAAACGCGCATTTACTTGACAACAGGCCTATATATAACTTCATAGAGATTCTGTCATGCGATCGTGCAAACGTGGAGCGATTAGATAGCGGGTCTAGATGTCCGGGCCGAGCACTTATATAACTAAAGGGATTATCTAAAAATGTACAGGGGTCTTATTCGAGATGCCTAAAGTCGATTTCTTTGTTCTCAAAGCAAATACGAAATGCGTAATTAATTCACCCAAGGAAATTTAAAAGAATTTAGGATTTTGAAAGGGTTTTGTGTTTTTGTATGTTAAAGAATATCCCCCGTCCCAGAAGAGGCTGACCACCAATGCCTGCACTGGAGGGCAGGCTCGCCTAGCAGTGCGAGGAAAAAGGGTGAAGTTAAGAAATTTGGAAAAATCTATGTTAATAAAATTAATTTTAATGAAAAATTAATAATTTAGAGACCATGTGACCAAACCTCGTTATATCAATAATAAACAAATATACCTGAAATTGAAATAACAAAGAAAGAAGAAAAAAATATATATCGCATATGTTAGTGGACGAAGTATACTAAAAAAAACATAAAGTTCTTTAAAATCACTGTATGGTTGGTCAACCAAAACCCTAAACACAACAACATAAATATTTGAACTTTCCCTCTCAAATTCACACTTTTATGGAGTGAGGCTAATTTTTCTTTTCACAATAATTAATTACTTATTGTGACGGTGAAAGAATAAATAGTTGATTTCTGAATATATTTATTTGTTGGGGAGAACTTCTTAATAATTATTTATATTAATTGAGATTGGTCAAGATTGTGGTTAGTATATTGCATTCATTGTGATTCCCAAATGATGGAAACAACTCTGGTTTAATATGACAAATTAATTTATTGATTATTAAACATATATATGTATAATACATTCCTACTAAATATTTCATACTTCATCTACACATTTTACTCACAACTTCATTCCTACTAAGTTAATTCTCTACGACACATATATTTAATTCATTCAATTATTATGATAATATTTCATACTTCATCTACACATATCACTCACAACTTCATTCCTACTAAGTTAATTCTCTACGACACAATATATTTTATTCATTCAATTATTATGATAATATTTTATAAGCATAATCATTCATATTAACTTTGTTCCATTTACTACCAATATTTACTCATCTATAAGCATAGCATCATGTTAATTAAATTGTTTTTTACGAATTATCATTTATCTCCTCAAACATTCTATACTCAAATCACCTCCGCATCGCGCTCTATATTAGTTATTAACGACTACGCTATGAGAGGCAATAACGGAATATGAAAAGGAAACACAAAAGGCGGTACCTCGAAAGATGACTGTTGGATCACTATGATGGGCAGCTGGCACTCGTAATGACGAATTTCGTTGCACTATCATCGCACTGGAACTGGGCACTCTCTTCGCGGGGTACAGGGGTCCTTCACTCATTATAGATGCTCGGTCCAGGAAACTGGGGCACTCTCTTCGTATGGTACAAGGCTCCTTAAATCATTGCAGATACTCTATACAGGAAACTGGGGCACTTCTGGCTCTATACAGGTAATAGGGCTCATTCACTCATTGCAAACCCACGGTACAGGGCACTGGGGCGCTCTCTTCCTCGGGCTACTTGCATGTACCACGGCTTACATTACTCTCATCGGGCGTGAATCGCACGCACTCGTCAGATTGATACTACTACTTTTTCAAACTTCTAACTACCTCTCCTTCTGTTTTGCCTCCCTATCTTATTTCATATTATTTTTCTCTTATTAATGCTGACTCCACCTCTTACAATTTCCATTGGCCATATTATTACCATGCCATCGCCATTCGTCCGTGGCTGCCTCTTCTCAATCCCCTTTTCACTAATGCGCATCAAGGGCGAGATTTATAAAATTCTCCCCCTAGCTTAACTTTTTCCCATGCTCCTACATCACTAAGCACGGTGGCCTGTTTTATAGCCATCATAAATTTAGTCTCCCCTTCTTCTTTTCTTCTATTCGTTGCAACTCATTCTACAGAACTTTTATACTTTTATTTCTTCCTACTAGCACAATCTTTATATTTAGTTTCGATTTAGTGTTGGCTTACTCCCCTTCTCTTTTATTGCCCGTCATTTGCTTCTTTGTTCTGTTTCTCTCTTACATTTAGCAATTATTTTACTTCGTCTCGTAATTTTCAATTCTCTAGCCCCTCGCCGTGACACTATTGTCATTTCCCTATGACACTTATCTGTCTGCAAAACATGTCTGTCCTTCCGCAGTCCTAGACAGATTTATCGCTTTGAAGAGGAAATGAAAATAAAATCACAGCCTTTTTCTGTTTCGTAGAAAATATCGCAAGCACAAATAAACAAAAAAATTTTCACTTCTCTTGAATAGTAACAAAGCAATACAACTGTACAACTAAATAATAAATTCACATTTAACTGTATAACACATTTCACAACCAAAAAATTGTTCCTATATTATATAAATGACATAAAAAAATTACAAAACATTTATCACATTTTTTTCAAAATACTCAATCATTTCAAGATTTTCTTTATTTTACTTTTAACACTTTTTGTGTCTTATTATTCTCATTTTTAATATTCATTATTTATTCTACTCATGTTTCTTCTAACAATTCTTATTTCTATTCAAAAAATATTCTTACTTAGTATTCAACTGTGCACATTTATTTTGATTTGATGGGGATATCTGTGTTTTGTTTTTGAAGTACATGTTTGTATGTATGTAGTCCTAAACTGCTTAGGTTCAGATTCTTTGTAACCTTACGTCTAAGGAGTGAGGAGTGGGTGTAGTTGTTTGCGTAAAAAAGGTGGGTTTCTTTCTCCATATTGTTCTGCGACGAATAAGGATGAAAGAGGAATGGCCGTACTGTGGACCAACCATGATTCTCCCAGCAGGACATGACAGCCAAAAGCAACATCTTGTATAGTACAAAGATGGAGAAATAGGAAAGTGGACATATGTCATACCTGCGGAAGTTTTAATAAGAACTGCGGAAGTTTTAATAAGTTTTAATAAGAATTGGCAAGGAGTGGTCATCCCATGGTCTGTCTTCAGCTATTTAGTCTATTATGTATTTAATTCAGCACTTTTTGTGACTGAAAAGTTTACGTGAATTTAAAAGTTTTACAGGCAACTGGGATGGCTTCCAAAAAACGAAGTTAGAGGTGGGTAATTGGATAGATTTTTCGAGAAGGAGGGAATTTAAGAAAGATAAAAGAAGTATAAATGTCACATTCGGGTTGTTAATTTTGAGATCCAAAAAAAATTCCACATATAACAGTATATTAAAAAGAAAGTTTAAGCAAGATAGATTTTTTTATCTATTTGTATTTATTAAGACAACACGCAATTATTCTTATCACTTAAATGAAGACAATGGTGTTAAGCATAAAAAAATAAAAGAAAAGAGAGTGTATCTATGATTTTAAGAAGTTTGTCATTATTCGTGAAATAATTTTAATTTTTCTGGTGCATTAAAATATCTCAATTTGCAAGCATGGACAATTTCAGAATTTTGTTTGGTGGAATGGGGAATATGATTATATTCATTAATAACTTCATTTAACAAAGTAGTCCAAGGAATTTTACTTGATGAATTATGTACTTTGAACCTTATTCTAGTGATTATTGTCGTATTTACTCTCTCAACCTTACATTTAGTCTGTGAGTGATGAGAAGTAGTGAGTAATTGTTTAACATTATTGTGTTCTAAGAACCTCCTTAATTTTGAACAAGTGAAAGGTGCATTTCTGTAAGTTAATAATTTTTTTGGTATTTGAAAATGGAATAGTTGTTTCAAGTAATTAGTATAGGTTTCTGTTGTTACGCTTTTTGATGGAAGACCCAAATATAACGCGTTGCATGGTCAATTACCAAATGCAAATATTTTTTGTTGAACTATAATAATTATATCCACCTACTGTGTCCAAACTTAAGCACTCAAAAGGTTAGTCTGTCGGAGGAAATTCTTGCAGCAATCCAAACCTTTTCTGTCTTTTTTTATTATTAATTTGGCAAGTATGGCAGTTTTTTACATAGTTATTTATATCTTCTGGGTTTTTTGGCCAATAGTATTGAGGGGTAATTATTTGTACTGTTTCAATTACTCCAATGTGTCCGAATTCTTCATGCGCTTTTCTTAAAATTTCTAATCTTAATGAGAATGGTACTACAGTTGTCAAAAAAACATTTTTCCTGACAGATATTACATTGTTTATTTTCTTATACTGAGATCCCTGAACATTGTCCTTATTTTGAGAGTCAATTATATTTTGCAGCTCTAATAAATGGGATACATGGTTGATAGATTCTGAAACAAGATTTCTGGAATGCATGTCAGCTTCAATATTTGCAGTTCCTTTTTTATATTTAATTTCATAGACAAACATACTTAATTTTAATGACCAGCGAAAAAGCCTTCCTCTGAGATTTTTTACATTTTTTAGCCAAACCAAGGTTGTGTGGTCAGTGTGAATTGCAAACTTCTTTCCATGGAGATAATGATAAAACTTGTCTAAACTATCAACTATGGCTAGATATTCGAGTTATGTGAGTGAGTAATTGCTTTTATATTTTTTTAAAACGAGTGAATAATAAGCTATTGGATGTAACACACCATTTTCATCTACTTGCTTTAACACTGATCCTACCTGATGCTTACTTGCATCCACATATAAATGACAGTCCTTGTTTACATCATATAACTACAATATTGGTTTGCAAATCAATAAGTTTTTAATCTCAAAAGTTTCTTGGCAGTTTTCTGACCAATCCCATTTTACCCCTTTCTTTAATAATGTATTTAATGGATGTCTCACTTTTGCATAATTTGGAATAAACTTGTTGTAAACATGTATTATGCCCAAGAATCTTTGGAGCTCTTTTACATTCACTGGTGGTTTTAAGTTCTTAATTTTTCAGTAATGACATTGTCGGGTAAAATTCTTCCTTCATTAACATTATAGCCTAGAAAATTTATTTGTCGTTGCAGAAAAGTACATTTAGATAATTTTAATTTGATATTCTCTTTCTTAAAAATGTGAAATAACTGGTTTAAATGCTCGAGATGTTTCTCTTTGGAATCTGAAAAAATTATGATGTCGTCGAGATAGTGGCATGCAAAATTAACTTTATATTTATCTAGAATCCTTCGGATTGTTCTGTTAAAAATTGAAGGGGCATTTTTTTAACCCAAATGGAAGTCTTAACCACTCAAATAATCCTAAGGTGGTAGAAATGCTACTTTTCAGTATCTTTTGGATGGATGGGTACATACCAATACCCAGATGTAAGGTCTAAAGTAGAAAAGATTTTTACAGGACTTAATTTATCAAGAATATCATCAATTCTAGGTAGTGGTTCTGCATCTGTCTTAGTTATTAAATTTAATTTTCTAAAGTCAATACAAATTCTGTTTTTCCCTTCATCACGCTTTTTGCCAAAGTTACAGGAGACGAGTAAGGGCTATGTGACTCTTTAACTATTCCTGCTTCTAATAAAGCCTAATTTGAGTTTTGATTTATTTTTCTTCAACTGGAGAAGTTCTATAAGCTCTTAGGCTAACTGGTAAATAAGAATTTAGAATTATTCTTTGTGGTTCCATCCTTATTCTACCTATGTCATATTTATTTACTGAAAATAGTCCAACATTGTTTTGTAAAAGTCCTTTTAAATCCCTATCAACATTTAAATTCTCTATTTGGTCCTTAAGATTAACATTGTCAAAATTTTATAAAATTTCTAAGTTATTTTCCTTAGAATCTCCCCCAGAATTATCAAATATAACATGATCAATACTCAAAACATCATAATTATCAACATAATCATTTCTCATATGTAATGAAACTCTGTTTTTACCAACATTTTTAATTAACTCTAAAGAAAGTCCTTCCTGGAACACACATGGTATTGAACAATAAAATGTTAACTTAATTTTTTTACACTCTGGAAGACCCAAAATAAGATAAGGCAAGTTATTATCAATGACACACACAGAAATATTTTTATTCAAATTTCCTATTCTCAAATTAAAGTTACCTTTCCTTGTTATCAGTATTTCTCCTTCAGCTTGCCTGACCGTAATTGGAGTACCTGTATAACATTCCAAATCATTTTCAACTACTAATCTTTTAGAAATTAAAGTAATAGTGGACGCAGTGTCCACCACACAATTTAAGTTTCTTTTATTTTGGACTTTAACAGATTTTGCATTTTGAGAGCTTTTATTATTTATTCCTAGGATTCCCCTTACTAAGATTAATTGTCATTCTGAAAACCGCTCTTCCTCAAATTCAGTATCTTTATGTGTTGGATTCTGACCTGACATTGGCATTCTACCTAACCTCTCTGCTAATGAACACGTCTGCTCCCAATGATATTCATTAGTAATGCCAAAGTTTGAACACTTTTGACAAGGACTGGATGTTAAGCTTAAATATTGTTGGTGATGATTGGTCTGGTTACTGGGTCTATGCACAAAAGGTCTATTCCCGGAATTTTGCTCCCCTCTGGACTGCAGTTGTCTAAATTGGTGTTGTTGATTATAATTTTGTCTAAACTGAGGTGGATGGTTATAATTTTGTCTAAACGAAGGTTGTTGGTTATAATTTAGCCTAAATTGAGACTGGGGATAATAATTTTGTCTAAATTGGTGATTATTATCAAACCTGGGAATGAAAAAAATTATTTCGGGGAGTAGGATTTGTTTTAATTCCTCCATTATTTATATTAATTAATTTAGTGGCTAACACCAACCACTCTGTTGTTGTCTGAGGAGGGTTTGCAGCTATTGTCAATCTCATCTGTGAATTCAATCCTTCTCTTTAAACTTCTACTATTATTTTCTTAGACAATCCTAATTTTTTCCCTACTTCAATTTTTTATGAAAATATATTTTTAAATCTTTTCCCATCTTTAGATTAGAAAATTCTGAAAAATCTGCACTGGCAGCTTCAAAAAATATTTCCTGTAAAGTACTTTTTAACTCAGCCCAATCCTGAATATGTAAACATGAGTTTACAAAAGTAGTAAGTGCCTCTCCCTTTAAATGCTTAGACACACATTGTACCTTCCATTCATCTGACATTCTTTCTTGCAAACATTCCTGTTCAAAATACTCACTCCATTTCTCTAATTTCATTCATCCTTGAGGATCAAAAGGAATAATGTCTCTAAAATCTCTCTCTAGAATTTCATTGAGCTGAGATTGCTTCTTATGACCAGAACACTCTGCCTCACCATCACTAGTCGAAAACGACTGGTCAAGTTTTTGTCTAGATTCCTCCTCATCAGTGCTCTCACTAATAGTAAATGACTGATTTTTTTGTTTCTAAATTTTTACACTATTGCTCTCCATTTTTAAATTTAACAAGATATTAACATGAGAGAAATACAAATAAACACTTAAAAAACACAAAAAGTGTAATAATATCAAAATACAGATCAAGAATGATAATTTCAAAACTCTATATTCATTTCAGTTTTAAATCGGAGCTTATCATACCTTTAAATCTTCATTACATGTTAACAAAATGTATATATTTTTCTACCATATTACTTATTTGTTATATCTTTTCCCAAATCACACACAGGAACTTCCAACAATGAAACTAGATCACAAAATTTCATTTGTAGGTCATAATATTGTAGGGAGAATTTTCTATCATATCGGTGAAAACAACACTTTTTTCACTACTTGGCACACTTTTATATTTCTTTCCGCGTTTCAACTGAAGAGATCCAGGCACACACTATTACTACACTCTCTTGATACACTTTCCTCATATATCACTATTCACTGGAAACATAAACTTTCACTGATGTATCGTAGCACAATATCGCGATGACGAACCAAACCACGGAGATTTCACGTCGACACTATTTATCACAGAATCGCGCACGAATCTTGCACTGATGATCCGAACACCGGGAATTTTTAAGTTGACACAGTTTTTCACAATGAAGATTGTGACTCCTATGAAGAATACTCTGGCTCAGGTTGGACATGTACTTGTCTCTTTTCACCACATTTTGTGGTTACCGAGTCTCCTATCCTTGACGCATCCCATTCTAAGATTCTATTATTTTAGCTTAAATGAAAAGAAGACCCGTGATGGAACAAAGTCTTCATGGCGTTGTGCCGTAAGAAGAGAGAAGAGTAAAAATTACAATACGTCAGCATTGTCTCGGCGCTGGAAGGGGAAGAAGGAAGCGCGCCTGCCTACGTCTCACAATGGCGAATCCATATGGGATCTGCACTCGTAGGCTTCGAAATCAAACGACTTTCTGTAATATATCGGATGAGACCCAAGGGGGAAAACGATTATGGCCCGACCTGCCACAGTGAAAAAGACAGTCGTAAGACCTGATGGACAAAACGGCAATAGAGTTATTCAGTTTTCCACATACTTTTATTTAAGATGACATTTGTACGTCTCCTCTGGGTAGCTACAGAATCCAAGAACGCGCATGTACTTGACAACAGGCGTATATGTAACTTCATAGAGATTCAGTCATGTGATCGAGCAAACGTGGAGCGATTGTATAGAGGGCCTGGATGTCCAGGACCAGCACTTATATAACTAAAGGGATTATCTAAAAATTTACAGGGTCGTATTAGAGATGCTGTCGTGTTGCCTGTCCTGTTTACTTGGTATGTTTACTTGGTACATATAGTATGGTAGTTGGTTGCGTTGTGTTATGTTTATTTTGTTGAATCCAACCCAAAGCCCTAGACATTAATTGGCAAACGAACAAGTTGAGTCCTACCAAAACCTTAACTAAAGAAAAAATCTCTCTTTCGAAGAAAAGACTGAAACCATTAATAACAATAAAAAAACTAAATAAGTTTAAATTAAATCTTAGTTTATTTACACATATACATTTTTACAAGTTATTTTATCATACTTTTGGATGGCACACTTAGCCATATACAAAATTATTTATCGTTATCTTAACATTAAACTCAAACTACTTCACGAGGAAATAGGGAGCGCGCGACCCTAACCAAATCTCATTACTTATTTAATTAATCTCTTTCCTATATTCTCCTGCTCTAAACATAAACAAACTCATTCAAAAACAAAAGGGACTGAGCTAAACAAATAATGTTGACCACTCACTCAATTTAGATGACACACTCGCGGATCATTGACTCCGTCCACTCGTCTCGCTGGGACCCGTGGGATAACTCCTTACAGGGAAGGGGACAATCACCTCTTGCTTCTCGTTTGGGATCAGGCCGTCTAATTCGTAAAGCACAACAACCTTGACTCATACGTTTCTTCAGTCGCCTCTGTATTTTAGAACACTCGTATTTCACAGCAACACTCTCTCCAAAAAGTGCGAGGAATCTTCTTCACCACTCGACAAAACTTATTTTTAATGCAGAGATGCGGGGAACCCAAAGTTCGACCCGACCAGGAAACTCTTAGTCAAAGCAGGAGTTCAGGGAATCTTAGCTCAACCCGATCAGCAAAGTCTCTCTCTCTTCTAAATTCAAAACTCCACATATATATTTTTCATCACTTCTTTCTCTTCCATGATCCCTCCTTCTCACAAAACTTTTCAGCCATTTCGGATCCTGCAACATTTCTATTCGCCTGGTCATCTCAATTCTCATCTAATTGGATACCCCTCTTAGCCAACGTACGCCCACAACAGATCCGCCCGCAATACCTCCCAAGTTGTTTGTGTTTCCGCACGCCACTCTGACCTCTATAAATTGTTATACAAAGCGTATTGTCTCATAACGTCAACCCCGGCTCCAAGTCCTGCTTTTTCGTCTAGAATCAAACTTCCCGTGCACATAGCCGTCGTAAAAACTCTTTTCGTTAACCAAGTCATAAAAC
This sequence comes from Dolomedes plantarius, assembly GCA_907164885.2. Classification (NCBI taxonomy): domain Eukaryota; kingdom Metazoa; phylum Arthropoda; class Arachnida; order Araneae; family Dolomedidae; genus Dolomedes; species Dolomedes plantarius. Next base: position 26,100,748 of record OU015499.1, on the reverse strand, counting down.
AGGACCGCTCCTCTTTATAATTACACTGTCTTGCTCAGCCGGCGTTTCCAATTTTAACAAATAAATGTAATGGTGAAAGCCTTCGATCAATTTAACCTCTTAATTTTATGTAATTTTACACACATTCGAAGGCGCATCATTACAGATGCCTAAAGTCGATTTCTTTGTTCTCAACGCGAAAACGAAATGCGTAATTAATTCGCCCGGGGAAATTTAAAAGAAATTAGGATTTTGAAAGGTTTTTGTGTTTATATATATATATATATATATATATATATATATATATATATATATATATATATATATATATAACCCATCTATGGCGGCCAGTCGTGGTTCCAAAAAAAGTAGCCGTTTTGAGGGGTGGCCATTGAAAAGAGTTTTCTTTTATTACATTGTCTCTATGGAGTCTTTAATCGGTTTTGAACAAACTATGGTCGTTTATAGGGGTAGTCGGCAAAAGAAGCTTCACTGAATAAATTTCTTTGTAGCGTGGTTAAAAATATCTTAGTATTATAGAGCTCAGTAAAAATTGACTATCTTAAACGCTGTATATAAAAGTCGAAAATATTTTAAAGACATGCGCACAATAAATATTTTAAACTAAAATTTTAATAAATAAAATTCATAGAATTTTTCCTTAAAAATTAATCATTTTAAAAATTATAAAGAAAAAAACTTTATTGGCTTCTGAAACTCCTAACTATTTCCTGTTTCTTTTGAAATGCAATGAGGCACAAATCTCAATAAGTCTATGAATGGAAACACTATTTACAAAAAAAAAAATCTTCCTTCAAGCATCTTTTAATTTCCCTCTTTTTTTTAAATAAATCCGTATCAAAGCTAACATAATTTCGAGCTTTCAAAAAGTCTAATTATCAATTATAATTCTTTTGATCGTATTAGACTGATAGTTAATTTTTTATCCTTGTCACACAAATTTCATATAAGCTCTGCCTCTAGAAAGAAGAATTTTAGAACTCTCATCAATTTTTTTCACCGCTTTTGAATTGAGTCAATTTAATTATATTGTTAAACTTGCTTTAAACTAGATAAGTTTTGAATAGCAGTAAAACATATTACTGCTAAATTGAGTCTTTAAATTATTTTATGATGCAAAATAATGCTGTATTTTAAAGCTGAGAAAACTAATTTATAAAACATTATGTGTTCACTCGATGTTTAAAATCATGTTTCAACGAGGATGAAGGTCATTATATTTTAGTAAAAGCAATGGCTTTAATATATCTTTCATTTCAAAATCTAATTTTCTAACTCGATATCTAGGTAGAAAAAAAATAATAGTTGCCAGTTCCAATTATGCACATCTTTTCAGAGGCATATCAAACGTATCCAAAGACAAAACTTTAATTCAAGATCTCAATCTCATGGTAATGAGCATCAAAAATTTCATTAACTCACTTGATTGTATGGTATACTGATTGGTACCACTTTGTGTTTTCTTTGAATACGAATTATAATTTAATAACTTGGTCGACATCTCAACTACACATAAGAAATGACAAAATGCATGGAACACGTCTTCATTGGTGAATTCAGTTGCAAATTAATACACCTCTAGCGTACTAGAAATCCTTGGACCTATGTTTTGCCTTTGTTATGCCCTTGCTATGCCTTTTTTTGCCCTTATTATGTTTTGTCCATGGAGTACTCTTCTATTTGTGGAACTAGTTGCAAATATCTACACCTCCAGCGTACCAGAAGTCCTTCGACCTAGGTTTCGCTTTTGTTATACCCTTGTTACGCCCTTGTTATGTTTTGTACATGGAACATGCCCTAGTTGGCGGAATCAGTTGCAAATATTTACACTTCCACGTACCAGAAGTCCTTGGACCTAGGTTTTGCTTTTGTTATGTCCCTTTTTGTCCTTGTTGTGTTTTGTTCATAGAATACACCTTAATTGGTGGAACCAGTTGCAAATATTTGCACTTCCAAAGTACCAGAAGTTTTTGGACCTAGGTTTCGCTATTGTTATGTTTTGTCCTCAGCAAGGAAATGCCGATGCGTGCGCTGGAGAGAAGGGAATTCCAAATGCGAAATTTCTCTAAATTTTTGATTGGTGACTGACAAAGGTCAGTCCTCCAGCCTGCTATTTAGAGACTAGGCTATCACAGGCGGAACCTGTGTCTAACTACAAGGGCGAAACCAAGGCATGATCAAGTATGACCAAGACTGACTGGTACGTTGGTGGTATATAATAGCAATTATCTCCCCCTATGAGGGTGTGGTCCAGACATTTTATCATTTTCAATCACTGTACATTTTTATCCACGATTAGGGATGGACGATAGTTTTTTTTCCAATGAGAGCTGGGTGATTGTGCTTTGTTGGTCACCAGAAAAAATTTAGAGAAATTCCGCATTTGGTATTATCTTGCCTCCAGCTTACTAATGTGCTAAGCCTTCTGAGGAGCTCATAGCTAGGAGCTTGGTACTCTGGGGGCGTATGTATTTATATATAAAATGCTTAATCTAAATTATTTTAATTTTAGATGATATTTATATTTAGTTATACCATAAGAAAATGTTTTTAATTTTTATTGTGGATTTTATGTCTCCCTTGTGCTTTTGTTATATCAAAAGGGGCTTCTCTTCGTCCCATACACATCTCAGTGGTATTAATTAATATAGGCTTAAGAAAATTTTCCTTTCGATTTGAAAACTCAAATATATAAAACCCAGATTTATTAGGTTATCATATTTATGTTCCTTTATTTAAGTGTAAAATTATTATTAATACCGTCTCTACTTCGTTATAAAAGCTTTATTCTATATAAAAGCAGTTTCTTACAAACTTGTTTAGTATATTAACTGCATTTTAGTTTCAAAGACACTTTTTAGGGGTAATTTTTTTAAAAATATTTTTATTTAATAAACGTCAAAAAAATATTACTTTTGTTTCAAGGCAAATTATTTAGATAGAGTGATTTTTAGTGTCAGTATATTGACAGAATTTACAGCTCTTTCACACTTAGTGCCTAGAAGAAATATTAAACAAAAAATAATCCATTTCCTTTTCCTGATATGAGATGATACTTTCATAAATAAAGGTTTAATACCAGACAGAAAAATATAAAAATTTTGTGTCGCTAATACTCAGGGGGGCTAAATAAGTTATAACTTTGAAATGGAAAAGCTCACTTCCTTGTAATCAGTTGTTTTTGTCAGTTAGCGGGCAAAGAAACTCGAAATTTATCAAAAATGAACAAGGATGAAAAAATTTAAAATTTATTTTATGTTTCATTCATACATGAGCGGATACGAAAGAAATAATAAATATCATTATATCGTAGAAAACATGATGCTAAATTACATTAATAGCCTTCCTTCATAAGAAGCTTCGATAAGTTTATCAATGATAAACTTATCGAATGGTACAGAAATATTAGTACTAAGCCGAATGAATTTTCTTTAGGAACATTAATACAACTATACACGATAGTCATCATATATATATATATATATGTGTGTGTGTGTGAGTGTGTATGTGATGATAACTGAATTCTTTGAAATGATAACGGAGCGGTGAAGTAGCGTTCGGACAATCCGGGGTAGTCATTGTTGATTTCAGCAAGACGAGTGACTGGCCAAAGTAAAAACCAACTCAATCAAATCCAGAGACGAAGAGACCTTCGCAATTCTATTCTTTATTAAAAGGTACTTTCTTGTTGGACAGCTTCCATTAACATCAATTGGAGTTGGACGTACATCGCGGATATCGGGGAAAATCCCCAGCAGCGCATCGCTGCGACTATATGGACTGAGAGCTAAAAACTCTACATGTTAACGGACTGGAGCGAACACACAGAAGACCCGCGAAACTCTAGGTTCACGCCCTGAGTACGGGTGCGCTGGACTTTTAATTGGTTGAAAATTGACACTTGACTTTAACTCGTCATATGGGGTGATGGCTCTTCATGGTTCTCGAAAAATCTTCTTATATAACATGTAGGCACGTGGCTTGTTTAAGGGGAAAACGAATAGATTACTTTTGGAATATCTAGATCAAAATCACATTGAGGGATAATGCTCTGTTTCGGTAAGACAAAGTTAATGAAAGGAAACGTTATTGTTTCATATATATATATATATATATATATATATATACATATATATATATATATATATATATATATATATATATATATATATATATATATATATATATATATCAATCAAGTATGAAAACCTCAGGTTAATATGTTTATATTTAAGAATTTTTAAAAGAGAACATGTATTTTACAATATAATTCAATTATTATTATTTAGAAATCATTTAATAAAAAATTCAAACTATAAATAAATTATAATTAAAATTAAAATGTGAAAATTACTGTTTCAAAATCACTAAAAAATTCAGTTGAATAAATATATTATCTACTTCATCAAAGAAAATTGTTATTTATATATTTCACTCATTTCGCTATGGCAACATTTTCCTCGGTACTTTGAATTCGTATAATTTTTTACTTGCATTGCAAAAATATTTATAAATAATTTACATCAGTTACAAAAGAACTGTTTAAAATTTTACATCGAAAGTTTTGATGAAAAATCGTGTATGTATGTTAGATATACAAAGCTGATTATAACTTTTAACATCCAATACATCCGTTCTACCTTAGAAAGAGTCAAATACATCTCAAAGAAAACTAAATTACCAGTATAAGATATCAAATATATATTTCAACATTCTTTTTCTCTTATGTTTTCCCTCTCCTGGGTACTCTGTAATCAATAATGAAGAACCTTGACAGCCGGTATTACATTTCAAAGTTGCATCACTTTTCTGCTTTCGGTTAGGGTGGCGCATTCCTTTTTGAAAAGCAGGAAGTTGCCTTTAAGACAGGAGAACATTATAGAGTTTGACAAGGCGTTAGCAGCCCACCTGAGGAAACGCAAAAATAAGAAAATGTTCTTTACGAAGTGGTAAAATATAGATCTCTAAAAGCAGATATATTTAAATACAATTCTAATCTTCTTTCTTTTCAAGTTATGTTCATTAGGTTCAATTTAGTAAACTAATGTAAACGGTTTTAATATCCTTTTAACGCGTATCGTGTGTCAGAGTGTTATATTCAAAAGTTCAATTTTTTTTTGCGAATGAAACTTTGTATCACACATAAGCACCGAACTCTTCAATCTCATCATAAGGCTTAAGTCTTCATCTTTAAGGCTCAGTTATGAGGCTTCTTTGTACTAACCCTATTGGATTCACTGACCTAAATGTTGACCTCTGGAGAAAATGTGTCCAAGGATTGCCGACTTGGATTTAAAGATTTTTTCTTTAATTGTACTCCATAATAGAGAAAGAAATTTTGCATCTTGGGGAATTTTTCGTTTTTTAAAAGAAATGCAAATAATATTTTAAAATTTAAAATATTCGGGGGAAAAAGGGTGTTTTAAACGCTGATCAATTCCTTTGGTGGACGAACCTGTATAAAACGAATCCTGTCGCAAGATGCAGAAAAGTTTAGGCTATCTGAAAACACCATTTTTATTCGATTATCAGAATTTATGTAACTAATATACATTTATGTACAGAATTTATGTAACTAATAGTAGACAAATTTTCTCCACAGGTTAACACTGAGGTGAGAAATCCAATACGGTTAGTATACAACAGCCTTAATGTCCTAACCCAGTGGTCGGCAAACCGTGGCTCGCGAGCCACATGTGGCTCTTTGGCCCCTTGAGTGTGGCTCTTCCACAAAATACCACGTGCTGGAGCACAAGTACAGTGAGATTGAAACTTCGTGATGACTGGGTTTCTTATTTCTATTTTTACATACTTAGTAGGTGTTTATGTGTCCTTATCTTTAGGCGAGTGCTCTGAAGCGACTTAATGAGAAAGCATTTCTAGAAAGATTAAATGTCAACGCGTATCGTCAAGTCGTATCTTTGCATCGTGTTTTACAATGTATTACTTCTGAGAGCGTGTCCCCGTAGAAAACACTAGACAAGTCAAAATGGTCTTTGAATATAACCAACCAGCAAGTCGAAGATCTTAAATTAGTTTCAGCTTTATCAATAGCAGTTGACGAGTCTTGTGACATAAATGATACAGCGCTAGTATCACTTTTTGTACGTTTTATTTCATCTACGGGTCCTAAAGAAGAGCATTTAGGATTATTGCCACTCAAAGGTCAAACACGTGGAGAGGATATATAAAATGCTGTAATTGAGTGAATTGAAAAACATCATATTCTACTCGACAAAATTGTCTCAATTTCAACAGATGGGGCGAAAAGTATGACCGGCGTAAGAAACGGGTTTGTTGCTATTTGCTAGTTTGATCTAGACTCGCTTTGTGCGCAGACATTTAATAAACTAGAACAGGGATTGTGACCCGCGAAGCAATTTTAGACGACACACGAGACGATCACATAGTTTTAACATCCATTTAACTTTTCAAATTTTGATTTTCATTCGTCGGACTGAGAGATCTATAATCTACACTGCTGGCCACTGTAAATGCAACACCCTGAAGGAAACATGCAAATAACGTGAAATTTACATCATGCATTAGCGGAGGTGAGATATGCAAATGATTAAAATTTCAGCGCAGACGCACATCACGCGCGCCTGTGGCGCCACTTCAAAGCGCCATTTAAGGCTTGGAGATTTCGACAATTTCAAGTTCGGCAATTGTGTTTTTCTTGTGGTTTTTTCAAAAAAAGATCAATTATGCCTCGTCGAAAACAGCGATCATCTTTTGATCAAGTATCCGAGTTCGACAGAGGAAGGATAGTGGCCTACCGAGATTGTGGATTATCTTTCAGAGAAATCGGTAGTCGTGTTGGACGAAACCAAACAACCGTAATGCGGATATGTGATCGTTGGATGCTGGAGGGTACGACGGACCGGCGTGTTCGATCACATCCACCTCAGCGCACCACTTCACGTGATGACAGGCAAATTGTGCGCATGGCAGTGACGGATCGCTCAGTCACATCACGAACCATAGCACAGCACATGCAGTCTGTAACGCATCATCCAGTGTCTGCGCGTACCATTCGACGCCGTTTACAGCAGAGTGGTCTGTCCGCAAGACGTCCATTGCTTTGTCCCTTGACGCAGAACCACAGACGTCTCCACCGCCAATGGTGCAATGACAGAAGGATGTGGACGGCAGAATGGAATGAAATTGTCTTTACTGACGAGTCACGCTTCTGTCTGCAACACCACGATGGTCGCATTCGAGTCTGGAGACACCGTGAAGAAAGGATGCTGAACAGCTGCGTTATGCACCGCCACACTATGCACCGGGTATTGTGGTATGGGGCGGTATTGGATATCACTCTCGCACACCTCTAGTACGCATTGCCGGTACTTTAAACAGCCAGCGCTACATCTCCGAGGTGTTGGAGCCAGTTGTCCTTCCTTACCTTCAGGGCTTGCCCACAGCCATATTTCAACAGGATAATGCGCGACCACACGTGGCACGCATTGTCCAACGGTTCTTCATCAATCGCCAGATTGAATTGCTTCCCTGGCCGCCTCGCTCTCCGGATCTTTCGCCGATAGAAAACATGTGGTCCATGGTTGCTCTACGATTGACCCAGATTCCATCTCCAGCTGCCACAGCAGATCAACTTTGGCAACGCGTGGAAGCTGCTTGGTCTGCTGTACCCCAAGAACTCATCCAAAGTCTCTTTGAATCAATGCCGAGGCGTGTGGCAGCGGTGATCTCCAACAATGGCGGCTACTCTGGCTACTGATTTTGGCAGGAACCACACTTCACAGAAGTCTATAAATTTAATCATTTGATACTTGGTCAACATGTTATCTACAAAATAAATTTTGTTGTGATATCTCTTGTCTTTCTCGGTGTTGCAATTTGGATGGCCAGCCGTGTAATTTGAACTAGAAATAATTTGTAAATAATTGTTTGAAATTAATTTTTTCCTCTTTTTGCCAAACAGAAGTCTTAAAACACTCTTCTTCAATACTAGCGAATGCAAAAGAAATATTTGACGAAAGATTCTCCCTATTTCGGGAAATAGAGGAAACTTAAATTATCCTCTTTCGATTGGCTTCAAATTTATAACTTAGAAATGGAAATGGTTGAATTTTACTACAGTGTTGTACGGAGGAATAAATTTGCAGAACTAAACGTAGTAAAAAATAAGATCTGGAATATTGTGAGGAATATATTTTAACAACAAGCACCAAAAATATTATTTTAACTGTATGGAACTCGTTGCCTAATTCCCTAATGTCGATGAAAAACTGAACAAGAGCTCCTTTGACAATGTTTGGATCAACCTACGTTTGCGAACAGTTGTTTTCGACAATGAATTTTATTAAAAGTAAGAATAGAAATCGCCTCGGCATCTACTTGTCCGCTGCGTGTGTACGATTAAAAGTTACAAATATCGAACCACGGATAAATAAATTGTCGTCCGAAAGACAACAAGTGTCACATTAAGTTCAATAATTTTTGTACTTATTTTCTTCCTGATATTGATAGTTTTAAACAAATCATAATAAAAAGTTAAATATGTTTTTGTTTTAAATATATGTCGTATAATTTTTTTTTTAATTTCCGAAGGTCTTCCAAAGACCGAAAAAAAAATTTTTAAGTGACATGCGATTTTAGAAAATGTAGTGTCGAGGATTGATAAAGGTATGTTGAGATGGTCTGGACATACAGAGAGGATGAACGAATGGAGATAGACGAAATAAGTATAAAAACGAGTGTGGATGGAAGAGTTGGAAGGGGTCAACCTCAGCGAAGGTACCTCATTCAGATTCAGGACGTTTTTAACAAAAGCCAGCGTTGGAGTATTCAAATTAAATTAATAACAATGCACCTACCTATATAGTTTGAGTTTTAAAAAATTCGGCTCTCAAAAGAAATTTCAATCGTTGTACTGTTGACATTTGGCTCTTTTGACTAATGAGTTTGCCGACCACTGAACCTATTTCAGCTATCTCATTAGATTTTTTAGCGGTGTAAAAAATTCAATAGCACCAGCTAAATATAACCGTTAACTGTAATAACTAGGGATACTTAAATTTCACATAAAAATATCGAAATTTCGAGGCAAAAAAATATAGTATATAAAATTTCGCATTTATTCGCAAAAAAATATAAATTAAAGAATGTCGCAGTTAATAAAAAAATCACAATTTTACTTGTATAGGTCAAAAATTCTTAGTTAAAAGCTAACATTGAAGTAACCTCCCCATTTTGTTCCTTAAGTCTTTGCCTTCTCTCATTAATTACTATGCTCTACATACTAAAATATCTCAGCATCTACCCCATTAACGGGTCTATAGAGGCTTTGTATAGCTGCCTTTGCAAATTTAAGATAGCAACATTTCGTTGCAATTAAAATCTGCATAACATCAACAGGAGTCTCTTGGTTGACTACTGTAGGTAGCTGAAATACCCTTGACCTTTGGTGCTCAAGTGACGTTCTTGAATCTACTAAATTGTTCCACAATTCTTGATGGTTGATTTTTACAGTTAGATTTTTAGGTTCGACTCCGGTACGGACAAACTGTCCGGGTGAAATTTGGAGCAAATCCGGATATAGATTTCTCATCAGTTAAAGTCCGAGGATGGCCTTAATTAAGCAATTATGTTAATAAACTATTACTATTATTACCTAATTTCGCTTAAAAAGCTGTTTATCTCCGAGTTTTCGCCGAAAAGTAGTGAAAAAGTAATTTTCGCATTTATTTCCTCATATCGGCAAATTTCGCCTTTATTCGTATCTATTTCGTAAATGCGAAAATTACGTATCCCTAGTAATAACCTCCCAGGATCTATTCAGATAAGGCCACTTGGCTTCAGTTTGTAGAAATCAAGTGAACTTAACTCACTTTAGTTAATCTAATAGTAAGGAATGCAAACAATATTTTTTCGCTTCTATCAGAAATTGAAGACTGGAATATTTTCTTGACGTTAGGCTTGGAATTTTGCTTTCAAAGAACATCTTATTTTATATCATAGTAAGAACATTTTTCCTCTTGGCAGTTCGATTTTTCTCGCGTCAGATTCTCAGGGGGGATATAAAGGGAATAGCTGTACACAGGATGAAACATCACCTACACAGTGGAGATAATTTATGTCTTACAGTAACGCCAGTTACAAGTGGCCCTGACGTTGTTAGATTAACTTTCTCTTTGTTTATTAACATTTGAATTTCGTTGAATTAGTTAAATCTCAATAAAAATCTAACGCTTTCATTTATTTTTAAATAGATTCACAGAGAATATTCTACAAAAAAAAAGAATGTGATTGTAAGTCTTATTTTGGGAAAATCAGCGAGAGAAATTAGAAGATAGTATAAAGATCCAAGCGAGTATTGCTTTATTTTCCCATGGTAGCTGTAACTGAGAAATAAATCGTGTAATGTTTATTACAATTTACTATCTGGTGTAGATAAAAGACGGGTTTACGCTTTTTTGTGCGAATTGCATCTTTTGGAATTTTGCTACTCTTCTATGTAACACGTTTTAGTTTTAAAAATATATATGAACTAGCTGATTACCCGTACTTCGCCAAAGAGTACATTTAAATTAAATACAATGGTCAATGTATGCAATTAATGGAAAACATATGTATAAATATATTTATAATAAATACAACGATCAATGTATGCGATTGATGTAAAAAAACGAAAAAATATATGTATAAAAAATCGTAATGGATATTTTTATAGAAAAAATAATGTAGAAGAAAATTTTCAAATTAAATCTAATAGAACACACTAAAGATTATAGTACAGTTAATACAGTACAGTATAAGGAATATTTCTTTTACTTTATTTTAATATTGTTTTGGATAATGTCCAATCGTCTGCCCCATTAGCAAGAAATTCTTTTTTGTCTATTTCGTTGTTATGCACGTGACGATAAATTAGTGTAAAGTATCACAAAAAGAAAAGAAACCACGTGATCAGCATTTAATAAATTGAATTCTGAAAATTAATCTTTAAAAATTCACCAAAAATCAGAAAATGGAGGCAAAGATTCGAATACACTTTCATTTTAAAGGAATTTTTAGGATCTTTCTCGTGATGTAAATTTTATAAAACTTCGATTATTATTTTAAATGCAAACTTTAAAGAATATTACAAAAACAGCTTAAAAATTTAATTTTAAAAAAGTCTAAGAAGAAATTTTCAAAAATCTCTCTTAGTGCACCCCTACACTATAAGAAAAATCGCCGTGCAAAATTTCAGCCCTTTATGTCCAGTGGTTTGGTCTGTGCGTTGTTTGTCAGTCAGTCAGTCAGTCAGTTATGGTACTGTTATATATATATATATATATAGATAATTGCAATATGTAATGCAATCTATTTGAATTATAACCAGATTTATGTTTTTTTAGAAAAAGTTACTGTAATGTTTATACAATTTACTCTCTGCTATACATAAAGGACGGATTTACGCTTTTATGTGCGAATTGAATCGTTCAAAAATTATATACTCCTCTATGTAAGATCTTTTAGTTTTTAAAAATATTTAGGAATGATTGCAATTCAGTGTGATATGCATTATGTTTGAAATATAACCAGATTTCCGTTTTCTTAGAAAAAGTAATTGTAGTGTTTATTACAATTAACTGTCTTCTATAGATAAAAGACAGAATTACACTTTTATGTGCGGATGTATTCTTTGGGGAAAATTACTTACAGTTCTATGTAACAAATTTTAATTTTTAAAAATATTTATAAATGCATACAATTCAGTATGAAATGCACTCTGTTTGAAAAAAACCAGATTTATGTATTCTTAGAAAAAGTAATTGTATTGTTTATTACAATTTACTCTTTACAATAGATTAAAGACGGATTTACGCTTTTATGTGTAAATGCATTCTTTAAGAAAATTAGTAACTGTTCTATGTAAGAGGTTTTAGTTTACAAAAATATTTTAAACACTTGCAATTCAGCATACAATGAATTCAGTTTGAAATATAACCAGATTTATGTTTTCTGAGAAAAGGTAATTGTAATGTTCATTACAATTTACTATCTGCTATAGATAGAAGACGGATTAACACTTTAATGTGCGAATTACATCTTTGAGAAAATTGGCCGCTCTTCTATGTAACAGGTTTTAGTATTTAAAAATATTTATGGATGCTTGCAAATCAGAATGTTATGCATTCAGTTTGAAATATAACAAGATTTATGCTTTCTTAGAAAAAGTAATTGTAATATTTATTACAATTTACTCCCTGCTATAGATAAAAGATGAATTCACGCTTTTATGGGCCAATGTATTATTTGGGAATATAAGGTACTCTTCTATGTAAAATGTTTTAGATTTAAAAAGATATTTATGTATGCATGCAATTCAGTATGCAATGCCTTCTATTTTAGGTTTAATTATGTTTATGTTTTATAGAGAATAAGCTACTTCTACCCTATCTTGGGTATGTATATCTTGAAGTGGCACTCTGAATAATTTCATTCAAACACAGTTCTTACATAACAACAATGTTTATTCAAGTATTTGCACATATATATTTTCTTTTCAACGTAAGTAATGCGTACTACTAGTACGAAGTATATAACATTTATACAATTCAATATATTTCCTGGTATAACTTTTCATGCAATGAAAATACAACTTGAGATACTCACAAATACTTCAAAAAAGTTGACCAGCAATGCTGCTACGTAAACTTAAAGCCACAGAACGTTAAATAAATTTCGTCTATCACGAACTCGCGTATGTTAGCATCAACCTAGCTAAAACGCCTCGAGCCGCTGCTCGCAAACTCCTTTCACTTCCTTCGACCCTTCTCTCACTTCGTCAACACTTCGTCGACCGCACTTCCTAGCACCTTCCTTCCTCAACACTTCGTTTCTTTAATCTAGCTGCTCAATAAATTTATACCAACCGCGTATGCTGCAATTAGCATATCTCAAGCGGCGTCTTTAATTTATTCACTTAAAAGTTCGATTCTTGTGAATCGAATGTTATGTAAACCTTACAGTTTTCATAGAAAAAGTAATTGTAATGTTTATTACAATTTGCTATCTACAATAGATAATAGACGGATTTACGCTTTTGTTTGCGAAAGTATTCTTTTGGAAAATTGGTAATTGTTCTATATGCATTCTGTTTTAAATATAACCAGATTTATGTTTTTTTAGAGAAAGTAATTGTAATTTTTATTAAACTTACTATCTGCTATAAATAAATGTACATTTAAGCTTGTAATTTTATGTGTAAATTGTTTCTTTGTGAAAATTAGTTTATCTTCTATGTAACAATCAGCCTTTCATCCCTTGAGTGGATCGATAAAATGAGGACCAAGCATACTTGGGAACTAACTCTGGGGGTCCCGCGTCAGGTTGACTACCTGACCGAGACGTATGCTGTATGGCATCACAAGCCGACGGCCAAGAAATTGGAGATGGGCACCGCAAGCCTTGATCCACATCGGACTGTCGTGCCATGAGTTTTTTTCTATGTAACAATTTTAGTTTTTAAAAATATTTATGAATCCATGCAATTGAGTGTAACCAGATTTATGTTTTCTTCGACAAAGTAATTGTAATGTTTATTACAGTTTACTATCTGCTATAGATAAATGACGGATTAACGCTTTTATGTGTAAATTTCATCTTTGAGAAAATTAGCTGCTCTTCTATTCAACAGGTTTTAGTTTTTAATAATCACAAGATAAAAAGAACTTTTTATATATCATGTTTTTAAATTTTCTATTGAATCATATAAACTTGACAATTCTATGTATTAATAAATACTTTTTAAAATTTTTTGATGAATTATCCTATCAACTTGAAAGAAAATGAAGTTAATTGGAAGTTATCTTGCGTTTAACTTTCCGTTCCCGTCCCCGCCGATAGATAGCGGCACCAGTCTACAAAACCAAAATTAACTGAAAAAAGAATTCACTGCTGCTTAAAGATGCCTAAAAGTATTAAAATAATGCATTGTCATCGTGTTCTGAGCTATTCTAAAAGTTTCAAATATCTAGCTAGTCGGGAAGTTAGTTAAAAATCGATTGCTAGATTTGTACCGGACAAACACATACACACAAACAAACAATTAAACAAGAAAACGAGTTAATGAAAACATAGTAAAAATATTTATGAACGCATGTAATTCAGTATGTAATGCTTTATGTTTGAAAAATAACTTGATTTATATTTCCCTAGAAACAGTAAAATTTTCGCAAAAAAAGTCACTGTTTAATGATTAATATACAATGAATTAGAAGTGATACATATTGCATATAAATTAATCCCACACATGTATTGAATTGAAATCTACGTTTACTTTGCGCTATCTTTTATTAGTAAGATAAAGCTATACAGTATTTATTCCTTTATTTTGTTGCATTTTTTTTCTCACGAATGTATGTTAACCTTTTTTTGTGGCTTTCTATTTTTAAGACAAAATTGTTTATTAAAACTTGAAGAGATTTTATTTTGCGTTTAGATAAAAATGAAATATACTATGACAAAGCTGGAAATCTGAGCTCTGTAGACTCCGTGGAGGAATTAGAAATGCATTTGTGATGGTCCGGTTAGACTGTTATAACTGGTGCTCTAAACGATTGCCGGAATCTAGTAGCCACTTCCATAAATTATTGGGGATATATAAGCCTTTTATCTAAAAAATGCAATAATGGAGACAATAGCAATACAGAAATTTATTGTACACAAATCATGAAATATGTATATTTTCATTAAATAAAATCTTCATGATATACACTTGCCTTATATAAAATAAATAAAAAAAGGAACAAATGTAAAACAAAATAGTAATAAATAGAACGAAAAATCATGAGACAGAAAATCAGGAAATATCTATAAGTTGATTAATTAAAATCATGGTAGAAATATTTCTCACATGATCAATTACAAAATTAATTCATTAAAAGTTAAAAGACATTTAAAATTATGTTGAATTTATATTATTGTTATTTGGAGTTCAAATAAGTATTTTAATATGTAAGTAGAGTCCTTTAAATAAAGACATAATTAAGTATTCAGATCCTGACGAACATAATAAATAGCTCTTTAGAAAATCGAAACTTAGTTTCTTACTATAGGTATTATAATACAAATTAAGAATTATTTATTAAGAACTAACAATAGAGAGTTTTCGTAAAAAAATTATATTCTTAACATGAAATTTGAGCCTTATTTTCATCGTAAAAAAAGAAACATTTTTAAATTTTCAAAACCTTTATGCATCCAATACACACACAACAACTAAATTAACAATTCTGACAACATCCCTACATATCTTTCATGACAACAAAGCATAATCCAGAGAATACTGAAAACTCCGTATGCTAAAAACGAAAAACCTTATAATGAAAACGAAAAACGGAATAAACAGCTAGGAAAAATTTTGAAAAAAAAAGGATCTTATTCGTCATTCAAAATTGCATCGATACAAAATTACGATACATTCATCCTTTGAAGGAACATTTTACCCGCCGTGACAGGTGACAACACCATAAAGACTGCGAAGAAATAGGAACGACAGCAGAAGTTGAGCACAGTCTGTTCAGATTTTATCGCTTTTTACAGCTCTTTGTTCCCCAATCAATTACTTCGGGAATCCAAGGAAACCTGTCACATTTCCACCGACTTTGCCAGCCAGCGTTTGGTCAAAAAAAAAGTCTCTGACATTTGAATCAATTGTTAGCAGCGAGGGAGAGAATAAGAAGTCTCGCTTCCGATGTCGTTAGATATTGTTTTCAGATACTGTGTTTGTTGCTCCGACAGGGGCTTAGCAAGCTTCCGAATTAGGAAAAAAAACGTTATTGGGGAATAGTTACTTATGTTTAATACAAAGCAAAATGTCTTTAAATGATCCTGTAAAATATGTTGTCTTTTTTTAGTGATAGTCTGTTTATGTAATCTGCATTAGAAATAGAATTAATAAAAGAATTGATAAAATAAGCTTCCGAATGAAGAAAAAAGATGTTATTAGGGAATAGTTACTTATGTTAACTCAATACAAAATGCCTTTAAATGAGCCTGTAAAATGTGTCGTCTTTTTCTAGTAATATTCTATTTATGCAATCTGGATTAAAAATAGAATTGATAACCCAACTGATAAAACAAGCTTAGGAAACAGAAAAATAATGTTTTGGGGAATAGTTTCTTATGTTTAATGCAATACAAAATGCCTTTGATCCTGAAAAATATGTCGTCTTTTTATAGTAATTGTCTATTTATGTAATCTGGATTAAAAATAGAATTGATAAAAAAAGCTTCCGAATCAAAAAAATAATGTTTTGGGGATTAATTACTTATGTTTAATGCAATACAAAATGCCTTTAAATGATCCTGTAAAACATATGATCTTTATTTAGTGATAGTCTATTTATGCAATTTGCATTAGAAATAGAATAGATAGAAAAAACATCCGAATAGGAAAAACTGTTATTGGGGAATAGTTACTTATGTTTTATACAATAAAAATGTCTTTAAATGCTCTTGTAAAATATGTCTTTTTTTTAGTGATAGTCTGTTTATTTAATCTGCATTAGAAATAGAATTAATAAAACAACTGATAAAACAAGCTTCAGAATCAGTAAAAAAATGAAATTGGGGAATAGCTATTTATGTTTAATGCAATACAAAATGCGTTGAAATGATCCTGTAAAATATATCGTCTATTTTTACTGATAGTCTATTTATGTAATTTGCATTAGAAATAGAGTAGATCAAAAAAAAATTCTGAATTAGGAAAAAAATGTTATTGGGGAATAGTTACTTAGGGTAATTTACAATTTCTTTACAATACAAAATGCCTTTAAATGATCCTATAAAATATGTCGTCTTTTTTTAGTGATAGTCTATTTACGTAATCTGCATTAGAAATAGAACTGATAAAACAATTCGGAATCAGGAAAACAATGTTATTGAGGAATAGTTACTTATGTTTAGTACAATACAAAATGCCTTTAAATGATCCTGTAAAATATGTCGCCTTTTTCTAGTGATAGTCTACATATGTTATTTGCATTAGAAATGTATTAGATAAAAAAACTTCCGAATCAGGAAAAAAATGTTATTCGGGAATAGTTGCTCATGTTTAATACAATACAAAATGCCTTTAAATGATCCAGTAAAATATGTCGAATTTTTCTAGTAATAGTCTATTTATGTAATCTGCATTAGAAATATAATTGATAAAATAATTAATGAAACAAGCTTCCGAATCAGGAAAAAAATACAATGGGGTAGTAGTTACTTACTTTTAATACAATATAAAATGCCTTTAAATGATCTTTTAAAATATGTCGACTTTTTCTAGTAATAGTCTATTTATGTAATCTGCATTAGAAATAGAATTGATTAAACAATTGATAAAACAAGCATACGAATCAGAAAAAGATGTTAATGGGAATATTTACTTATATTTTAATACATTACGAAATGTCTTCAAATGATCCTGTAAAATCTGTCGTCTTTTTGTAGTGATAATCTAGTTATGTAGAATATATTAGAATTATAACTGACAAAACAATTATCAATACTTTAAAAATTTTAAAACTTAAAAAATTATTAAAAAAATAAATTTCTTTCTCCTGTCTGCCTCTTGAATAAAAACAAAAAAGCAGAATTGATTAAATCAAGCTATACATTAAAACAAATTTAAAATTGCAATTTAAAAATTTACATATTTTTTCTGTCTGTCACCCGAGAAAATAAATTAATGTAACAGTATTAAGAGATAGAATTGGGTAAAAATGCATTCAAATCATTGTGAGAAATCATAATGATCCTTTTTAATATGTCCGTCAGTTTATTGTAAAATATATATAATTATTTTATTATTAAATCTAAGTACGTTTATAATCTGTAGTAGAAGAAGAGATATAATAGAATTGATAACTGAACAAACATTTCAATTAACAATTTAAAAAAATTTTGGAAGAAATCAGAAGGAAATTAATGCGCATGGAACAATTTGAAAAAAGCTGGTATTGAAAAAAGCTGCCTCAAAATACTTATTTATGAATTCTAAGAGTTTCTAATGTAATAAAATAAAATATTAATTACTCTCATTTTGTATGTAGGGATATAAAAATTGAAAATTTAATAAAACGAGGTTTAAGGTCCCTTGCTCTCTTAAGAGTAGGTTGTATTATAATAAAAAGCGTATTTTTTAAAAACGAATTTTTCCAAACTTTGGTGTTTCATCTAGAGTGACTAAAAAAAAAAATCTTTCGACACAAGATATTTGTACTTTGTCGGAATCCTTATTTAACAAGTTGAGGTTTGAAGGAATACTTGTTTGTTTCCTATCCCTCCCACCCCCCAAAATATTAATAATTAAAATCTCGGAAAATTATATTCTACACAATATTTATAAAATATAAAATTCACCCTGAAAGCTATTTAAAAATGATACTAATATTTTTTTTTCTTTTAAATTATGAAAGCTGGAATTTTATAGAAGTTTCTTTTACGACAATATCAGAGAAAATTGTTACTTTTACAAAAAGCAATTATTTACAATTTTGAATGCATTACTCTTACATGAAACAGCAAAAATATGATGAAAATGTATTTTTGAAAAGAGTATCATTCGTTTTTTTGGGATTTTTTACACAAAATCTTTTAAAATCACTCCCCAGTAGATATACACATATAGATGAGTTAGCCTATAATAATTCATTAAACACAGTTCTTCAGTTCAAAAATTAGAATATTATTTTTCCAGGCTATATATATATATATATATATATATATATATATATATATATGTCGAGCGTAAGACTACACCTGTCCTCTTACAACTTATGGCAGTCATGGTATATCCGGTGGTCTAGCAAGAAGTAATCCAATCAATAATTGAGCAGGCATCAGTTCAATTTAATCCAATTTATTTCTTTTCGTGCAAACCACAGCTCCAACTAAGCACGTTCATTTTGCGCAATTTCGCTTTTAAGAGACGCTGTGAACATACTTTCGACGGCATTGACTTCTATCCCGCGCTCTGCTAAATCCCACGGCCAATTCCGCGTGCCAACTCTCTCTGCACATGCGCAGGGCCCAAACTAGACATCTTTCAAGGAGAATTATATAATAGTTCCTCTTCGAACGCTTAAACCACAGACGCGCCAAGATTATATAATGAAAAGGGGAATTTCCCTTTCCCAAATCGTGAGTCTTGAAATATGAAAAATTAGAGGTGAATTACGCCACGAATATAATTTATTTCCCAAGCCCCCTTTAAATTTAAAGTAATCATTCTTTTCCCACTAAATCCTTGACGCACACACACACACACACACACACACACACACACACACACATATATATATATATATATATATATATATATATATATATATATATATATATATATATATATATATATAGAGAGAGAGAGAGAGAGAGAGAGAGAGATATATATATATATATATATATATATACACACACAAATAATCATTTTAATCTACTACATGAAATTACATCCTTCACTACCTCATATAATATTCATATGGGTTTCAACGTAAACGCTGTAATACATTAAGCTTGCCATTATTTGAATTCAGCCATCAAGCAACCTTGCGTTCTGTCGTATAGCTCGGTAACAGACAGTACTTACTGATTAGTCTACCGGGGGAGTATTCACTCAAAGATTAGTCGTCTAATCGGGAATTACAGCAAATCCCAGAATGATTATCCTTAATCTAATCTCTCTTCTAATCCTCCTTGCAGGAATGAATTGGCCCACAATGCCCCGTGTTGGAGGGTCCTTTTGTCCTACATGGAATCTGCCTGAAGGGATTGAATAGGCTAAAAGCTTCCTCTCCGAACGATTCGTTTGTATAGAAGGAAGAGCGTGGCGTAAAACATAGTTATGACTTGTAGAAGTGTTTTGTGTTCTCCAATAAGGGTGAGTAAGTTTGAGTATGTATAAAAAAGGAACACTGATCTTTAGTATATATATATATATATATATATATATATATATATATATATATATATATATATATATATATATATATATATATATATATATATATATATATATATATATATATAGTGCTTTTTTTCTAAAAAAGATAGGTAAATATAATGTTTTTTCTCAAATAAAGGTGCGTATTTTTAGTACCAAGTATTCATACGTCAAGTGACAGAGGAAAAAAAACTCGCATTTTCAATATATATAAAAAATACTTTTTGTTACTTATTAAAAATTGATTCATAAGTTTCTTAAAGTTTTGTTTAATTTAATCCAAAATAATACAGAAAGAAAGGTGGGGATACGCCGTATCCACGCGTACCCCCAGAAGAAAAACCCTGTGTGTATATATATATATATATATATATATATATATATATATATATATATATATATATATATATATATATATATACAGTGGAATCTCGATCGATCGTTTTGGATCCATCGTTTTTCCGTATATGTCGTTCATTTTATCCAGTCGCAACGATCATATTGCTTTCTTATGTTTCCGCATCTATCGTTTTCCCGCATTTATCGTTCATTTTAATCGGTCCCTTGAAAAACGATAGATCGAGATTCCACGGTATATATATATATATATATATATATATATATATATATATATATATATATATATATGTGTGTGTGTGTGTGTGTGTGTAGCACCCACCAATATTTGACTGTATCCCGGAGAGTAAGTTTTGTGTTCATCGCTATGGTTGGTTCGGGATTATTGGCACACGGTCCAGATAGGAAAAGCTGCGCTAAACGTCAGACAATAACAGTACATTAACACCAAACAACGGTGATTATAAAAATCATGTAATAGTAATGAAATATAAAAGTGTGAAAGAAATTAAATACACTGGTGAAATAAATTAAGAGAATTTGCATATTTTATCGAATTTTATGAAATGAACTGAACTGAATGTAAAACCACTGCTTCTAGACAAAAATGCAAATCTTGTACGTCAAATACGTAAGCGTACACGTGTGTGTAGGTGAAGCCAGTAGAGAAACAGGCTTTATAATCGTGCGTAAGTTAAGACAATTTTCGTTCGCTAGCACACCTCGGCGAATTTCTTAGTGTTATTTTGCATCAATCGGTTTATTTCAAATTGTAACAGTAAAAATGAGTAACCACCAACGTTTAGATGATGGAATGAGGTGACGAATTGTGGGGAGGCTAGAAGCAGGCAAATCTAAAGTCCAAATTTGTAGAGAGTTCAATTTAAAGTCCAGCGTTGTGTGTAACTTATGGAAACTGTTCCATGATACCGGATCCATCGAGAGAAAGCCTGGGCAAGGTCGTCCAAGAGCCACGACGGCAAGAGAAGATCACCATTTGTTTATTATAGCGAGACGTAACAGGAGTGCTACAGCTTCTCAGCTCTCTCGTGACTTGTATGCAGCCACAGGAACCCGTGTATCAAGTGTGACTGTTTCCAAAAGACTTCATGAGAGAGGGTGGTTAGCAAAAAGACTTGCTGTTTGCGTCCCGCTCACTTCTATGAACAGGAGAATCCGTGTATCATGCTGCAGAGAGCATAGAGATTGGAGTATGGATCAATGGGCGACCGTTCTCTTCACTGATGAGTCCCGGTTCAGCCTTAACACCGATTCTCGCCGTACGTTCATATGGAGAGAACCAGGAACCCACTACCTACCCTCCAATGTCCGCGAAATCGACCATTATGGCGGAGGAGGTTTAATGGTCTAGGCAGGCATCATGCTGGATGGCCGCACACCTCTCCATGTCTTTGAAAGAGGCACTGTGACTGGTGTGAGGTATAGGGATGAGGTTTTGGAGCCCTATGTTCGCTTTTTCAGGGGTGCAGTTGGCCCTGAGTTCGTTTTGATGGAAGATAACGCGAGGCCACATAGAGCTCTTCTGGTAGACGAATTTCTAGATAGTGAGTATATTCGCCGTATGGATTGGCCAGCCAGATCTCCAGACCTTAACTCTATAGAGCATATCTGGGAAGCTCTGGGTAGGACAATTGCAAATCGCAACCCCCCTCCGAGAACCATCTAGGGAATGAAAACAGCGTTGCTGAACGAGTGGGACCAATTGCCACAAGAAATGATAAACTGCCTTATTTCAATTTTTTTATCACGCTGCGAGACCTGTATATCTGTAAAAGGGGACCATACCCCCTATTAACCCATCTATTAACCCATTTTTTTGTTTATTCTGCAATCGCTGTTTCATACCTTCCGACTCCAACGAGTGTTAAGCACTATCAGGCGTGTGTATTACAATTATTGAATGGTTATTTGTTTTGTATTGTATCAATGTATGTACATATCAAATTTCATTAAAATCGGTACAGTAGTTCTAGAGATAATCGACCAAGTCTGCAAATTCTCTTAATTTCTTACACCAGTGTATTGTTGTGATAAGAACAAAGATAAAAATTGGTGATAAAAGTAGTCAGGTATAAAAACGATACCACTTCTCATATAAGAAGCTGATAAGACCACTGAAATATAAGTGTAGGGCTCGAGGTGGCCTAGAGATTCTGAGGATGCTCGGATCAAAATCCCGACAAGCACCATTAACTACCTCCGTGTCTAGACGGGATAGGAACACGTTAAAACCCTTTCAAGGGCGGTGGTCTATTTTTCTTGTCGTTTTTTCACTTGATTCAATGCATTTCAGTTAAATAAGCAAAAAATGGCTAGTGCTGCCATCTGTTATCAGTTTAAAGAAGTAAAATCAATTTACAACCTTTACTTCAAAAATTTTTCAAGATTTTTTAGATTAAAAAATCTCAAGCAAAATTCCATTAATTTCGTAGACCGGAAAGTCCCTCAATGAGGTCAGACAATGTGGGAGAGGGTACGATTCCCCCGGATGCCACCCCTGGGGATGCTCGATCAAAATTGCGGTGGCACCTGGCTAAATCGGAATTCGACCCTTGCTGTACCGTTATAAACCGGAGTCGCACCTCTCAGCCCTCTGGCCTTTATACACCTGGTCTGGAATATCTCCGGCATTAGAAACAACAACAACAAATATAAGTGTGATAAAAACAGGCATGTAAAAATGCATATAGTTCCGTGTACTGCCAATTCAATTATAACCACCTTGTACTCCTAAAAGTATGGTTAACACTGACAACAGATGTCATTCAGATAGATTAAAACCCAAAATACACAACATTTAGAAACACTGAGGTTGTTTTTAAGTTCAAATTGATACTATTACCATTTGAGCCATAACTTCCTTTAAATGGAAAACTGTATTTTGCTTTATCCAATTACGTAGGTCCATCAAGTCAATTTTAGTTCTCATTGTACTGTTCATATTTACAATATAATTTAGATAGATTACAAAACTATTGACAGTATTTATGAAAAGTAATGAGAAACGCAAATGACATAAATTATGTTTTCTCTCACAGAGAATGCATTTCTCCCCCAGTAACTAACTACTAGACAAAGTTTGGAAGTTAGTTATCAAAACTCCCCACACAAAAAGTAAAATTAGAACAAGGCAACAGTCCTTTCTCACCTTTAACCACTCAAACCACGTAATGGAGCAGATTTTTTTTTATGTTTATAGAGTTTTTATAGCTCACTTCTACCCAGACTTGGGTGTATATAATTTGAAGTGGCACTCTATTTGAATTTGAAACAAACACAGTTTACACATGAAACAATTTTTATTGAATTCGTTGCACATATATAATTGGCTTTTACAGCAATAAGCATACGTAATACTTGTACGGAATATATATATATTATCATTCAATAGAAATACACATTTCGAATACTCACAACCCAGCAGAGAGTCAAACCAGCAGTACTGCCACGTAAACTTTGGGCCTGCTAAGCACTAGCGCAGGATAACACCTTTTCAACCTTAACAACCTTTTTTTTATTAATGACGCTGCATGGTATTTATACTAAGCGCGTATGCCGAAATTAGCATATCCCAAGCAGCTTCTTTAATTCATTCACTCAAAAGTTCGATTCTTGTGAATCGAATCTTGTGTATACCTTACATGTTTACTTGTCTTGTATTCACCATTAGACGTTCAAATTTCTTTAGAATAGCAGTATATGATGGTAAATAATTATGGATATCAAGAAGTTCAATTTGTACACAAGATGATCTTTCATAAGTAATTAGGAGATACCCTATTAGATGATAAGTATAAATACAGTCGAACCCTGTTATAGCGAACCCGGTATATAACGAATTCACGGATATAGCGAACGAAAATTTTAGTTCCGCCTTTTTCCTATTGTATTTAATGCTAATTTATCCTTTTATAGCGAACCTCCGAAATCTTAAAAATCGGCTAAGACGAACTTTTTTTTCAGTCGACTACTGAATTCTTTTTTTTACTTTTAAGAATGTTGAAGAAGAAGATGATGAAGATTTACCTATTGCTATGTGGATAGAAAAGCACAAAATTTCATCATTATCAGATGTGACGTGAAATTGTTCGAAACATGTGACTATGAAGTCATTAAATGTGAAAATCCGACTGATGAAGATATTGTGGAGGAAATTAAAATAAATCCTTCTGAAATCGAAGAATCTGCATCTGATGCTGATGAAGAGGAGCACATAAATGACGAAATTCCCACCATCTCAG
The DNA here is from genome assembly GCA_907164885.2 of Dolomedes plantarius. Classification (NCBI taxonomy): domain Eukaryota; kingdom Metazoa; phylum Arthropoda; class Arachnida; order Araneae; family Dolomedidae; genus Dolomedes; species Dolomedes plantarius. The sequence continues at coordinate 26,076,175 of OU015499.1, read as the reverse complement.
ATGCTACAGTAGTGATGCGTGTAATTAATAAGTTTTTGTCTACACAAACAGTGGAAGAAAGAGTGTTGAAGTCATTTGATGTACTGGACAAAGAAATTCATAAAATGTTTTTGAAATCGGCATCACGTCAGCAGAAGATTACCGATTATTTCTGTATCAAAACAGTAAGCAACAATTAAAGGTAAAATTAATTTATTTCCATTTGTCTTCATTTTTAATTAATTTAATTAGTATTGTGTCAGTTTAATGTAATCGATGTTTGTCAATTTAATTCATTAATAATCATTTTTAACAGATTTTATCATTTTTTAACTACATCATTATTGAATTCACATAGCAACTAATGAATTATACATTTCTGTGAACTCTAACATTTTTCTTTACTGTTCGGATATAGCGAACAAAACCTTTGGTCCCTTGAAGTTCGTTATAAGTAGGTTCGACTGTAAACTACAGACAATATCTCTACTACTAATTACTATGACTTAATTTCTCTATGTAACAGAAAATCTTTGGGATCTCTTATATTGTAATATACTAAATTAATATTAAGCCGTAATGTATTTGTAGGAAGAGGGAATCATTTAGACATCTACGACATATTACAGAACGATAGATATAATTGATAAATATCATAAGGAAAGGTGACTGACTACTAGTATACTTTTCTGTTAGTGAGACTTATTGAACTGAAGAAACTTAGGCCAGTTGATAAGTTTTCAAAAAGTTTATCAGCTGTCGATGGTTCTCGATTGTTAATTCAAATAGCTAGTTCAACGATAAGAAACAATTCTCAAAAATGACGAACATTTCATAAAAGCTAAAACATTTAATGCAAAATAACAAAAGAAATCGAACACAAGTCGAAACAGTTAAGTCAAATCAAATTTTACATTCCGTTGAACTGTCAAGGTCAAAGTGTTGTGTTGTGGAAGTTCTTCTTATACAAGCGTGGATATCTCTCGCGAAGGAGCGAGCGACCTAGATTGCACTAAGAGAAATAATTTGCATATATCTTGCGAGAAATATGTTTGCATTAATATGTTAGTAATTATGGTTTTAAATAGAATAAAGATTAATAAAAACAGGTTGTTCGATCAGGGCTTGAAATAATTCACTTTGGTGTCAGTGATTCAATGAACATGCAATAAAAAATCTTGAGCTGCATCTGTTTTATTTAATTGAATCCTTGACAACACTAATAGCTATATACAAATTTACAATACATAAATGTAACCTTGTTATGAAAACATCAACTTGAAGCTACTTCTATGGAGTGCCAGAACTGGTTTTCACCCAACTTTTCTCCTGCTCGTTCGATTCAAAGCGGCGGCGCTTCAATGAATGCGCGCGCACTAACATTCCCAGACTACAAAGTTTGGATAAAAATGATGGCAACAGAAAAAGAGCGGCGATCTTTGAATTTCCAGTTCAAGAACTGTATGTGGGGTCAGTCATCGGGAATTTTTCGGCGAGAGAACCCATCCATCTGTTTGTAGAAAAATGGTTCTGCACCTCGTGGCTGCACGTGTCGCAAAAAAAAAAAAGGAATAATTAATCTTCAAAATACTGATGATGAGAAAATCGATCTTCTGTGAGTGATTTTCCTTCCCACGTATTAGATAGGCTTCTACAAGTACGCATATAGTACAGAATTGAAGCAGATGTTAATGGATTCAAGATATCATAAGAATTCCTGGCCTTTTGAGGAAAGATGTGATGCCCACGTTTAAATCATTATGTGCTCTCTTGTTTCATGAATTAATAAAAGTGTCATTTATTCAGAAATTGCGGTAACTGAATTCTTATTTTATTCTTTTATTTTTAACGCAATGTACTAATCTTCTGGAATGAAGGCCATAACAATAATTATTAACAAATCTCAGCACATAAAATATTTTTCCTCATCGAAACTTCTCTCAACAGAAGAAAAAATGCATATCTCGTACTTCATGCCATGAGTTTAATATGGTGCAGACCGAGATCTAGTCACAAATAATACCAGACAGCGCCTTTTACGAGCCATTTAGAAAATTACGTCAATCATTTTCTAATATGACTAAAGAAATTAAAAGTTACGTGCGCCATTCGGCAAATCGCCGAGAGAAGGCGTCATATAACACAAAAATCGCATATTTCATCTAGCAAAGAAGAGATGTGAAATGCATTGTGTTGTTGCCATAAAAGTTAAACATATTATCAATAAACACTATTTAACACAATGCTACAGTACCTGTCAGATAAAGATATAATTCTTCTTTCAAATAAAGTTACTAATTATAATTTTAGTTGGTTGCTTGTTTTCGGGTTTTATGGCGCAAGGTTTAGATACGATAATCTGTGCCAAACGTATGATAAGATCAGTAAAATACATAAAAAGGTATATTATTACTTCACGGACGTGTAAAGGAGATAAAAACCAAGATAAATTTGGGTTGCTAATAACAGTGTCATAAGATTGATTAAAGACAATGAAGAAATTAAGACTGATTAAAATCAGTGGTATCTATAATTGATAAAAACTATGATATATCAAGACGTGATAGAATTATAATTTTTAGAACTGAGAGGAAACACAGCCATGACTGTTTGATAACTACCAGCCCATTATAATTATAGTTTTGAATAATTGTTAATAATCATAGTTTTGAAAAGTACATATTTTGATAAAAGTCGAATTACATACCTCTTAAAAAAAAGCAGGATATTTCTCTAGAATTTATCTTTTTAAAAATTGACTTGACATTCGAATAATTTTAAGAATTTTAAGAAACAAAAATTAAGAATGAAAACTATTGTAATAAGAATTCGATTGTAATTTTCTTTAGAGTATGTTTGTCCAATTAAAAAATCAAAACTTGAACTCAAGGAAAGTAGATAAAAAAGATGCCAGAGAAATTAGTCGATAAAGCAATCAATCAATTATAAAAATAGACGTCAAAAGGAAATTCCTAAAACAGTAAATTAAAGATAAAGCACTTGACATTATTCTTCTAGTAGTTATTTAGGAAATATAATACTGCAGAAGAAAATGCTATAAAAGCATCAATGTCATTCTTGCAACAATATTTCCATGAAACTGAGAAGACAAAGTTCACTGCCCCTCAATGAGCTTCATTGGATAAATATTTGTGTTAAAAGCATAACAACTATGAGTCTAGGAAATCTTTCGCAAAATATTATAAATCAAGTAGACCTCTGTAAAAGCTTCTACGTAGAGACAGATGGCGTAATATTAAAACAATTGAAGGAACTTTGATCTAAATATCAAGTATTCATAAATCACATCTACAATCATCAGTCGAGCTCTGTATTAGCTCCTTTGCAGAGATAGGTGATGTAACTCTTAGCATCTGATGAGTCTAAAAATTTTAACATTCTGATGTGCAGTGCAACATTCAAAAACTGAAAATCATTTCAACTACTGACTTCAGTAAATCTATCGCGCAAATACTGTAGAGTTCAATATCATGGTCGACATCTGCATGAGCTTCTTCGTAGAGCCAGGAGGCGTAATATTAAAATAATTGAAAGACCTTTGATCTATATATCAAGTATTCATAAATCGCATGTTCAATCATCAGTCGAGGTCTGAATTCCCTCCTTCTCAGAGATAGGGGGTGTAACTCTTAACATCTGATGAGTTTCAAATATTAAAATATCTGATGCAGATGTAGTGCAACATTCAAATACTGAAAATCTTATCAACTATCGAGTCTAGGAAATGTATCGCACAAATATTATAAATCAAGAGTTCAATATCATGGTCAACATCTGTATAAGCTTCTTCGTAGAGACAGGTCGCGTAATATTAAAACAACTGAAGGAACTTTGATCTAAATATCAAGTATTCATAAATCACATGTTCAATTATCAGTCGAGCTCTTAATTGCCTCCTTCTCAGAGACAGGGGACGTAACTTTTAACATCTGACGAGTCTCAAATATTCAACAATCTGATGTGTAGTGCAACATTCAAACACTGAAAATCAAGCATTTAAGATCATCTGCTTCTGCTGCTCATCCTAAGACCGTAGCTATTTGTAATTGTATTACCTTTAAAAGGGGATAAAAACCTCTATTTTTTTAAAGCTCGGGGCTAAAATCTGTGCTATGAAAAAAAATTAAATGTATACATAAATGAGGATCAACTCAGAATACTTTCTAAAGTTGGCAGAACTTTCCGTATGGATTCTCCTTACGCAGTTAAAAATAAGTTAAAATTCCTCGAGGTTTATGTAGTATGTATATATATATATATATATATAAATATATATATATATATATATATATATATATATATATATATATATATATATATATATATATATATATATAAATATATATAGATATATATATATATATATATATATATATATATATATATATATATATATATATATATATATATATATATATATATATATATATATACATACGTACATAGATACATATATACATAACACATACATACATATATACATACAAAAGAGGTAAGCAACGATAAGTAATCCTACGTTAATACCCAACGGTAGTTTCGTTAGAAGAGACTACCTGAATTTTTTTTTACTGTTAACTTGTTAACCTTTTCTTTACGGGGGGGGGGGATATCATGTATTATCCCAAGAAAACGGCCTCAATTAATGAGTATATATATATATATATATATATATATATATATATATATATATATATATATATATATATGTGTGTGTGTGTGTGTGTGTGTGTATGTGTGTGTGTGTATTCATTCATTTTTTCATCGGATACATGCTATCCCACCCCTTAAGGAAGGTTAAATTTTATTCTATTAATTTTTCTGGTACCAACTTCATACATGTAGGGCGCTATTGGGCGTTAATTTTTAATGAACTGAATTACAGACAATCACTTTCAAAGTTTTAGCATTATTAAGATAAATATCACTAACAGGAAATTTTCTTAAGTACTTTAAAATTATTACAACTTTTTAAAGAAAAACTTCCACCAGATTCCATCATGGCTAATTAATCTCCCTTATTAACCAGAAAATGTTCCGAACTATTTCCAAACTGTAGACATTATAATCCTCAAATAACCCGAAAAGTTTTGGGTTATTTTAATAGTACAGCGCGGATGAATGATGTATTCCGAAAATACTTCAAACAAAATGATCGCTAATCCAATTTAACCCAGCACCCAAAGTTTGGGAAAGTGATCCAAATGGAAAAAGTTTTTAACTGTTATTAAACGCCATCTGGCATCGCTGTCTGAACCGGGAGAACATACATATTTCCGAATTCATGAATACTCGGGGATATGTGTGCACAGAGCGGAATCCTAGCGCAGTTCTTTCGGCGAGAGTGATCAAGTTGGGGATAATTGGAAACTTGTAACTTTCAACAGTGATTTAAAGTTTTGAAAGTTTATTTTCAAACTTAAGGACAGGTCTTGGGATCATATATTAAATTACTTTTCCTTCAGTTTTGATGTTTGCCTAATTTTTCGCACAAGAACTTTGGAAATATTATAGGAGAATTGCCCTGTAGAAGAACGGAAAATTGTAATTAGATTATTATTATTTTTATAGTTATTTCCTAAAAACTTGTTGAAATCTTACAAAAATTTCCCTTTGTGCTACATATATATGCATATACAAATACACACACACACATATTTATATACAGTGTGGTCATAAAAAAAACTTTGCCGATATATGGACAGCTAATCACTGTTCCGTTCAACCGATAAAGATGAGATTTCAGATATAGTTATTCAGAGATATGAGCTCGGGTTACTGCGAGCCGCAACAAAGTGGTGCTCACGGTTACGGTTATAGGTATAGAAACTCGAAATTTTCGAAAGTCAACGCCCGCTTTTTTTCGCCGCAAAATGCTCAGCGCATGCGAAAACCATAAAGAGCGTTGGAAAAGTACGTGTATCTCAAAAAACGGACGTGATATGGACGCGCAAAAACAGCTAAGCAACGGCCAACAAAAATAAGATTGGGGCGCACGGAGGAAATTTGCATATGACAGAGGCAAGACACCAATAACTGATGACAACACAGATCGGACAAACGAAAACTTTTTTCTGGATTACACATTTTCCACATGGGGACCATCATCGTGTTTTTGTTGGCTGTTCACAGAGCTGTTTTTTGTGCATGCAAAACACGTCCGTCTTTTGTGACACACGTACCGTTCCAATGCTCATTAGGGTTTTCGCATGCGCTGAGCATTTTGCGACGGGAAAAAGTGGGCGTTGCCATTAGAAAAATTTCGAGTTTCTATACCTGAAACCGTAACCGTGATCACCACTTTGTTGCCGTTCACAAAATCCCGAGCTCATACCTCTGAATAATTATATTTGTCTGATTAATTATATATAAATCTCATCTCGATCGGTGGAACGGAACGGCCGCTAGAGGTCCATATATTGGCAAAGTTTTTTTTATGACCACCCTGTATATACACTGAAGTGCCACTAAATTAGGGATTACAAAGCCTATGCAAATTGTGTAGCACTGCGCATCATGTAAGCGCAAGTGAGGGCGCTGTGGTAACTGCATATATAGCGCGTACTGTGGTTGTTCTGAATTAGTTGTTGGAATTGCCAGTATGGGTAAACTGCCTGATTTAGACGCCTTCGATCGCGGACAAATCGTAGGTGCGTGACGCATGGGCCATTCAATTTCCGAAATCGTCAGACAGCTAGGATTTTCAAGGTCGACAGTGTCAAGAGTATACCAAGAATACATGGATGGTGGAAAAAAAACTAGCGATCGGGCAAACTGCAAAGGACAATTAGCCTTCACAGTGCGTGGTGAGAGACGGTTCAGGCGAAATGTACGTAGCCAGCGAAGCCAAACATTAGCTCAAATTACCACCCAGTTTAATGACGGTACCAGTCGTACAGTCAGTAAACGGACTGTGGAACGCTCGCTTCACCGTATGGGTTTCGGGAGCCGTCGACCTACGAGAGTACCATTGCTCTATACTCGCCATCGGGCTGAACGTCTTGCCTGGGCAAGAGAGCACAGAGACTGGAGTGTAGAGGACTGAAAACGAGTAGAATGGAGTGATGAGTCTCGATTCCGACTACTTAACGCTGACGGGAGGCTGAGAATATGGCGTCCGGCTCATGAAGCCATGGATCCTGCATGCCTGGCTGGAACCGTACAAGGGCATGGTGGCTCAATCATGGTCTGGGGTGTTTTTTCGTGGCACAGTTTGGGATCTTTGGTGCGTGTATCAACCTCCCTCAATGCAATTCGGTACGTAGAGTTGCTGGGTGATCACCTCCATTCGTTTATGCTGTTCTGTTATCCGCACGGTAATGGAGTTTTCCAGCAAGACAACTGTACCTCTCACAAGTCCCGGTTGGCTACTGGCTGGTTGGATGAGCATTCCTCTGACTTCTCTGTCATGAATTGGCCACCTAGAAGCCCAGACTTAAATCCTATTGAGCATCTTTGGGATGTTTTGGAACAAGGCGTGAAAGGCCATCACACAGCACCAAAGAACCTTACTGAATTATGGACAGCTTCAGCCAATATTTGGCAAGCCATTCCCGTGGAACGTTTCCAGAAACTTGTTGAATCTATGCCTCGTCGTGTGGCAGCCGTTATCAAGGCCAGAGGAGGCCCAACTCGTTACTAGGTAGGTATCCGTAATTCAGTGGCACTTCAGTGTATATACTCGTATACATACGTATATATATATACCTTTGTAAACAGAATACTAATTAATCAGTAATCATGAGCATAGTCTGTTCCTTTATAAACATTTGTAGATAAAGTATGCAAAATTTTAAGATATTTTAAGCGTAACTTTTGGTTATAGGTTTTACGTAAAGAGAATCGATGAAAAAATTAATTTTGAGAAAACGCTAAAGATAACTTTATAACATATTTCTTACTTAAAAAAGTTTTTTTCTGTACTAAAATCTACCAGATTTAGAAATTCAAACAGAATTAGAAAGATAAAAAATTGAGCTAATGTTATTGCATAGAAAAAAATGATAATTTTGGCCGTAAATGCCGTTTTAAAGGTGTAAGGATACCTCAAATGGACACATTGTATAACCTACTTAACTAAAGCCTTTCACAATTTAAATAATATTTTCACTTAATTGATAAAAGTTATTGAAATGACTTTGGGATTAAAATTGTTCATTCCTCCATAAAAAGTTACGGTATTTCAGGGTTTGGAGCTTTTGTTCGTAAAGAGAAATAAAATAAATGTTCTTTTCATGTGATAGATATTAATTAACATACTTGATTGAAACTTTCGTCATCTTTCATGATCTTAGTCAATGCTAGACTTTTAGACTTACTACGAGATTAAATTAAATTAAAAGAAATAAAATAAATGCTCTTTTCATGTGATAAATATTAAATAACGTACTTGGGTGAAACTTTTGACATCCTTCATGATCTTTGTACTTAGTCAATGCTAAATTTTTAGACTTGCTACGAGATTAAATTAAATTAAAAGAAATAAAATAAATGTTCTCTTCGAGTGATAGATATTAAGTATCGTACTTGACTGAAACGTTTGACATCTTTCACGATCTTTGTACCTAGTCAATGCTAATTTTTTAGGCATGAAATACATTAAATTAAAATAAATAAAATAAAGGTTATTTTCGTGTGACAGATATTAAGCGACGTACTTAGCTGAAACTTTTGACATCTTTCATGATCTTTGTACTTAGTCAACGCTAGATACCAGAATAAATTCACTTCTTACCCTTCAAAAACATGGAATTCATCTTCAGTTTAGATATTTAAATACTATGCATTTAAAATCCCAACAAAAGCATCAGTTTTCTTTCAAAGTACATTCGAAAAGATTTTGGAGCGACAGGTGCTATGGACTTTATTGAGAACTTGCGTACATTCCAGATTTCGTTGATCTATGCTAAGAAATTTAAAAGACAGGTCCTATAGTGAAGCTCGCATTTTCTCTCAGCGGGAACTTTTCTCCAAACTTGCAGGGGTTAGTGACACAGCATCTCCTTAAAAAATCGATATTACATCCAACAATATGGAGCTCCTCTGAAAAATGGTGAATCTAAATATAAATATTTTAATATTTTATAAACGGAACACGGTATACACGTTATCGAATGAGACAAGATTTTTTTTATTAAAAAAAACTTGTCTCGTTCGATAACGTGTATACCGTGTTCCTATATATATATATATATATATATATATATATATATATATATATATATATATATATATATATATATATATATATATATATATATAAACATAAACATCAAATTCACATGAAAGAAAGAAGTTGCTGGGATATGCAAATTATTAGCATTTCAGCGTAATCGAACGACGCAGAAAGGAGAAACGGCATCTCAAACTCTGTATACAAGGAAAGCTACGCAGGATGTTTCTCACTCTGAAATCACATTTGCATGTTGGTTTTTTGTGAGAAGATCGTGTCATGCCTTAGTGTCATGTCGTATAAGAAGGAGAAATGGCTACCAGCACGTGTCGGAATTCGATAGCGGCAGGATCGTGGCCTATCGAGAATGCGGTTGATAAAGGAGAGATTCTTGATCTAAGGTTCTCTCACTATTCATTCGTTGGGTACTAAATTTTGATCCTTTGTATCTTCGGTCGAAACATCCTTGCATAGGAAATTGCATTACAATGGGACAACTCTTTCTTGGTGCCTCTATTTTTTTTTATAGAGAGTAATTAAACATTTTTGCACAAATATTTAAACATTGAGAGCCACATAATGAATCTACTGCAATTTTCCTGAAATAAAACAGTTTAACCTCAAATTTAAGTTTCCCAATGAAAACCGTCTTTAGTGAAATGTCAAATGAAGACATTTTTTGTCAAAATTTCATAAATAAAGCAAATACTTTATTAATAAGAATAAATATTCCCTGTGTTATAAATATTTGGAAGATTGCAGAGATTATGGTGGTAAATAAATATTTTATAAAATGGGATTGAAAATGATCGTAGATCTCGTTAGATAAAGCTTATGTTTTTATTATCATTTAGGGCAATTTATCACTGAAACTGTTGAACAAAAAAAAACTGGCAATTAGTGAATTATATTTCTGTTTAACGATGATCAATAAATCAAATTTTTTTCATCGCGCAATTTCCAAAAACTGAAGCAAGCCTTAAAAACTCTACAAATGGGGTTAATAAAAATTACAGATTAAATACAGTTCTATGTCCCTCCTTTGGCGCGAAATTTAATTAAACCTTTTTTACTCCTTTATTACAAATTTGATGCTTACCTATCCTTACAAATATTGCCTTATCTTGTATATTTCTTTCTGTACCCAATTGCAGACAAAAAAATAATAAGTTTCAGCATTATATAGAAATCTACTTAAAATTTAATTTTCTGCATTATCGAAATTTCATTTCTACTATAATGTTTACATTTTTTATAACTCAACTCTTGAACATATGCGACAGATATCTACTGTAAAATTTCATATCAAAAGTAGATGATTCGCCGCACCAAAACATAACCTCTATGAAGAAAAAATTTTAAATTTAATTTTACACTTTAAAACGATATTTTCCAAAAGCATTTGTATAATTTGAAGAGAAGCCAGGAAAAATTGATATTTGTTAATTTAAAACAATAACACAGTTCTGCATTATCAAAGTTTCATTTCTACTATAATGTTTATATTTTTTATAACTCAACTCATGAACATATGCGACAGACATCTATTGTAAAATTTCATATCAAAAGTAGATGATTCGCCGCATCAAAACATAACCTCTATGAAAAAAAATTTTTAAATTAAATTTTACACTTTAAAACGATATTTTCCAAAAGCATTTGTATAATTTGAAGAGAATCCAGGAAAAATTGATATTTGTTAATTTAAAACAATAACACAGTTCTGCATTATCAAAGTTTCATTTCTACTATAATGTTTACATTTTTTATAACTCAATTCTTGAAAATATGCGACAGACATCTATTGTAAAATTTCATATCAAAAGTAGATGATTCGCCGCATCAAAACATAACCTCTATGAAATTTTTTTTTAAATTTAATTTTACAATATAAAATGATATTTTCCTAAAGCATTTGTATAATTTGAACATAAGCTAGGAAAAACTGATATTTGTTAATTTAAAACAATAACACAGTTCTGCATTATCGAAATTTCATTTCTATTATAATGTTTACATTTTATTATAACTCAACTACAAAACATGTGATAAACATCAACTGTAAAATTTCATATTTACAGTAGATGATTCTCCGCATCAAAACATAACCTCTATGAAAAAATTTTGAAATTTAATTTTACGCTTTTAAACAAGATTTTCTCAAAGCATTTGTATAATTTAAAGAGAGGCCTCGGAAATTGATATTTGTTAATTTAAAACAATGACACAGTTGCTTTGAAACCCCATGGTTTCTGGATGATGAATATCAGTTTTAGTTCATTAAAGAATTAATGATGAAAATAAGTTCAGGGGGCCTTAAAATTTATGATGCAGCTTATTGAGTTTAGAGTTTGCTGGCTTTTGGCACCAGAGCTGATTAAAGTCACCTCCGGCTGTTATAACTCTGTCCGCTCCGTGGATGAATTATAGAGCCGAAAAATTGTCACGTCACAACAGATGAATAAATGTGACACTGCTCGATACAGCGTGCATTTAGAGACAGGGAGGCGGTAATTCTACTAATTTTGGTAATTTATTGCGTCTTTTATTTTTTTTTATTGCATCTTACATTGCATTTCAGTTACACTGACTTAAGTTTTGATTGTAAATGCCGTACTTTTTGGACCATAAGACGCACTGGGCGATAAGACACGCCTCAAATTTATGGGTAGATTTTAAGAAAAGAATGATTTATATATTGTTAGGTATAGAAAGGTATTTTCAATTTCTTACTTGATAATGATAAAAAATATACATAAATTTAATAATGAATATAAAAAATATATAATATATATAATAAATATACATAATATATATAATAAAATATTCATTTTATTTTAATGTTACCTTCGGATCATACGACGCCCTTTTATTTTAAGTCGACTTTTAATGTAAAAAAGTTGCGTCTTACGGTATAAAAATTTGGTAATTAGTAATTTATGCAGTCGATGTAGAGTAATAATCAATTAATAAATATTTTAATCAAGACATTGCTGTTAACTGATTTGTTCGTAGAATGCTAAAAAAAGTTATGTTTATCCCGATAGGCTTTTTTAGAGAAGCCTATCGGGATAGACATATATTATGTTGAGTATATAATGATATTTTCAATTTCTTATTTCACAAAGATAAAGAAATATGTAATAAATACTATATATAATATATATTATATATATACAGTGGAATCTCGATCGATGGCTCCCTGAATCATCGTTTTCCTGTATGTGCCGTTTATTTCACCCAGTCCCGACGATCATATTGCTTTGTTATGTTCCTGCATCTATCGTTTTCCCGCGTTTATCTTTCAATTCAGTCCCTTGAAAAACGATTGATCGAGATTCCACTGATATATATATATATATATATATATATATATATATATATATATATATATATATATTCATTTCGTTTGACAAGTATTTATATACAGAATGTAATAAGGAATAAAATTATTAAAATAACCAGTAATTTGTTATTTACTTGAACATCCTCTGTTGATATCAAGTTAATACTGTATAATGACCTGTGAGAGGGGCTGGAAACTGGGCCTCCAAATTTCATACCGATGTTCTTCCACTAAACTATACTGGTGATGCAAGGTACTGTATTTTTGGGACCATAAGGCACACCGGATGATAAGACGTACCTCAAATTTAAGGGAGAATTTTTAGAAAAGAATATTTTCTATTATTTTGTATTTTGTTAGGTATATAAAGATATTTCCAATTTCTTATTTAATAAAGATAAATAAATATATATATATATATATACACTGAAGTGCCACTGAATTAGGGATAGCAAAGCCTATGCAAATTGTGTAGCGCTGCGCATCATGTATGCGCAAGTGGGGGCACTGTGGTAACTCCATATATAGCGCGTACTGTGGTTGTTCTGAATTAGTTGTTGGAATTGCCAGTATGGGTAAACTGCCTGATTTAGACGCCTTCGATCGCGGACAAATCGTAGATGCGCGACGCATGGGCCATTCAATATCCGAAATCGTCAGACAGCTAGGATTTTCAAGGTCGACAGTGTCAAGAGTATACCAAGAATACATGGATAGTGGAAAAAAAACTAGCGATTGGGCAAACGGCAAAGGACAATTAGCCTTGACAGTGCGTGGTGAGAGACGGCTCAGGCGTATTGTACGTAGCCAGCGAAGCCAAACATTAGCTCAAATTACCACCCAGTTTAATGACGGTGCCAGTCGTACAGTCAGTAAACGGATTGTGCAGCGCTCGCTTCACCGTATGGGTTTCGGGAGCCGTCGACCTACGAGAGTATCATTGCTTTATACTCGCCATCGGGCTGCACGTCTTGCCTGGGCAAGAGAGCACAGAGACTGGAGTGTAGAGGACTGGAAACGAGTAGCATGGAGTGATGAGTCTCGATTCCGACTACTTAACGCCGACGGGAGGCTGAGAATATGGCGTCAGGTTCATGAAGCCATGGATCCTGCATGCCTGGCTGGAACTGTACAAGGGCATGGTGGCTCAATCATGGTCTGGGGTTTTTTTTTCGTGGCACAGTTTGGGATCTTTGGTGCGTGTACCAACCTCCCTCAATGCAATTCGGTACGTAGAGTTGCTGGGCGATCACCTCCATCCGTTTATGCTGTTCTGTTATCCGCACGGTAATGGAGTTTTCCAGCAAGACAACTGTACCTCTCACAAGTCCCGGTTGGCTACTGGCTGGTTGGATGAGCATTCCTCTGACTTCTCTGTCATGAATTGGCCACCTAGAAGCCCAGACTTAAATCCTTTTGAGCATCTTTGGGATGTTTTGGAACAAGGCGTGAAAGGCCATTACACAGCACCAAAGAACCTTACTGAATTATGGACATCTTTAGCCAATATTTGGCAAGCCATTCCCGTGGAACGTTTCCAGAAACTTGTTGAATCTATGGCTCGTCGTGTGGCAGCCGTTATCAAGGCCAGGGGAGGCCCAACTCGTTACTTGGTAGGTATCAGTAATTCAGTGGCACTTCAGTGTATATATATATATATATATATATATATATATATATATATATATATATATATATATATATATATATATATATATATATATATATATAATATATAATATATATAATACATATAATATATATATATTCGTTTCGTTTAAAAAGGATTTATATACAGAGTGTAATAAGTAATAATATTATTAAAATAATCAGTATTTAGTTATTCACTTGATTATTCTTTGCTTATATCAAGTTAACACTTTCTAATGACCCCTGAGAAGGGCTGGAAACTGCGTCTCCAAATTTTGAACCGATGTTCTCCCACTAAACTATACTGGCGATGTAAGGAGCCTTTTTTTTTGGACCATAAGACGCACCGGACAAAAAGACACACTTCAAATTTATTTGAGGATTTTTAAGAAACGAATATTTTGCATTTTGTCAGGTATATAAAGAAACGAACGGCCAACAAAAACATGATCGGGGCACATGGAGGAAATTTACATATGACAGAGGCAAGACACCAATCACTGATGACTACAAAGATCGGACAAAAGAAAACTTTTATTTGGTTTACACATTTTCCACATGGGTGCCATCATCGCGTTTTTGTTGGCCGTTCGCAGAGCTGTTTCTTGTGCTTTCATAATGCGTCCGATTTTTGTAATATACGTACCGTTCCCACGCCCAATAGGGTTTTCACATGCGTTGAGCATTTTCGACAGGTATATATATATATATATATATATATATATATATTTATATATATTCATTTTATTTTGATGTTACCTTTGGACCATAAGACGCATCCCATATCAAGTGAATTTTTTAAGTAAACAAGTGCGTATTATGGTCCCAAAATACGGTATATCCCTTATTTTAAATTTCATATGACTATGAACATATTTTATGGCACAGAGCTCATTCTGACTGATATGTATTTTCGCTTCTATTTTATCCTGTCTTATGTTTCAACAACAGTTTGTCTAAAAATTAGAAAATTTAAAAATGGTAAGTTTTAAACGCTATTTACTAATAAACCGGATATGTCCCTGTAGTGAAATTTATCACAAAAATATAATAATCAACGTGTATTTTGAGACTTTTATGACATGTATGTTTTATTTTTAGTTATATCACTTTTTTGCTTGCCCTAAGGTTAATAATCGTGAAAATAATGAAAAGACTGCATTCTAACATGCAAGTAATATGAAACGTTTAAATTTATTTAATCATCTTTGAGCCATTTCAATTTTGGTATTCAATTTTCAGAGCATATAATATCGGCTATAAACTCTATGACAATTTTATTTGTCAATAAGGTTTTATTATGTTTTCAAATGTGTTGTAACTATTTTAAGTTTGAAACTCGAATTATGAATATTTTAATTTGATAACAAGCTTCGTGACCTTTTGTTGAGATAGTTCGCTTTTGATAGTATAGCATAATTTTAATTGTATTTTAACTTTGTCATTCTAAGAAGTCGGTTTTAATATTTGACACCGTTTTATATGGTGATAAGGTTTTTTGACAATTTTTTATAGATAAAGCACTTAATGGCTAATGTTAATTCCTAAATTAAATCACCGGTTTATTATTTGGTAATAAATTTAGTGACTATTTTAATTGGTAAAGACTTTACCAATTGGTAATTCCATTTAGAAAAATATTTTGTAATTACTTGCGTTCAGAAACAAGTATTTTGATTCTTTAAAATGATTATGAACTTTGAGTGCAATGCAAATTGGTTTTCAAATTTTGATCCTAATAATAGGCAATGCGCTTTAACACCATTTTAAAATTGGAAATATATTTTGTGACTGTTCAATTGGGTTTTATGACAATTTTATACAGATAAAGCACTTAATGGCTGATGTTAACTCCTAAATTAAATCGCCGGTTTATTATTTGGTAATAAATTTAGTGACTATTTTAATTGGTAGAGACTTTACCAATTGCTAATTCCATTTAGAAAAATATTTTGTGATTACTTGCTTTCAGGAACAAGTATTTTGATTCTTTAAAATGATTATGAACTTTGAGTGCAATGCAAATTGGTTTTCAAATTTTGATACTAATAATAGGCAATGTGCTTTAACACCATTTTAAATTTGGAAATAAATTTTGTGACTGTTCAAATTGGGTAATAACTTGGATTTATTTTAATGGGTTGCGGAGTTTTGGGGCATTATAAAATATTTTGGTTTATAAAATTGATAATGCAAAACATTATTATTTTTATTTGGTAACAGACTTTCTGATCGTGTTTATTGGTAGTGTCCTTCCTCAAAATTTTAATTTGGGAGTTAAATCTTGTAAATATTTTGTCTACAAAACAAAAAATTGTATTTAACTTTTTTACACACATTTTGCAATAATTTATTCGCCGAAAGTTTCTTTATAGGAAAATCATGATGCGTGTACGATAATTTTTTAAAAAATTTGAAATTTCTGTTTTTAAAGATTTAAAAGTTCAAAATTTTGAGCCTTTTAACGTTATGGTATCTATGGTGTCCGGTATAAAGGACTTAAGTAAAAAAAGTGATTTTGAGATATTTGTTAGCATTGATAAAAAAATCTTTTGACTTGTATAAAAGGCTTAAATCTATCAATTTTGTATACAAAAGTGTATCTCTTTGTGTAAAAGACTTATAGAGAAATTATTGTTCTGCGATTGGTATAAAAGCCAGTAACTTCGTATATTTAACACTTAACACTAGCCGGGCTTCGCCCGTCTAGCCGGTCGATTTAGGGACCCGCTCCCTTCAGCAATCATTGTCAGAGAATGGAAACACTAAAAAACAACGAATAAAGGTATTTAAATTTTGTGGTACAACAATAAATAGAGCTATGTATGTGTCACACTCGATACAGCTCATACTGTATCACTCTCGTGGCGCCATCTAGCGGACCTTAGCGCAAATAGAACCAAATATTGCATAAAAAATTGAATAAAATTTTTCTAGAATAAAATTTAAAATTCGGGCTTCGAGATGCTCATGCAAATAAACGATAACATAATAAATGCAACAATTTACTTTAAAAAATAATAACAAATGCGATTAATTCTTCGAAGAATCAACGGTAATTCTTCGAAATGTCTGTGATTCACGCTTTATTTACGGATATATATCGGATACATAAAAAAATACACCGATTTTCGACCAAAATGGCCACCAAAATCGCACCATATCAAGAGGGGTGCTTTTCGGAAATGTAACAGCTTCCTTTTACTGTTGTCACCCTTCAAAATTGTTGGGATTTTATTAATTAAAATTTAACGGTAATAAAATTTAAAATTCGGGCTTCGAGGTGCACATGTTCAGAATTTTCACTACCCGTGTGCCAAATTTAATAGTTGTAAGTTTTATAGATTCGTCTCGACGCAGCACACATATAACATGGACACCTGGAGGTATGACCGAGAGACAGAATCCAACCTTGCTTTATTAATACAGACTAGAAAGACGGCTGCCGTGATTTTGACGGTTTCGGACATGCTATTAAGCGCTATGTCTATATTTATGTCCGCAGGCTTCTGAAATTTTATGACTTATTCTAATTTTAAGCGAAATATGCACACACATTTACAAAATTATATTCGATAGTAAAGAGGGAGATAAAATGTGTTCTTTACCTACTAAGACTGAAAGCCGTCAATTTGGAGGCAATATAGAAAACAGGCAGAAATCTTTAAAATAATACCGGAAAAATAATACCGGAAAATTTTTTTTCTTACTGAAAAGACTGAACGCCGTCATTTCGACGGTTAAAAATAAAATCGAGAATTTAAAATATTTAATGTTCTTTAAAAAAAATGGATAAGTACTTTAAATTTTTAAATATTTCATACCGGGTGTCCCCAAAAATAACCAACGATTTGAAAAATCAATTAAAGAAAAACGGAAGGTGATAAAAATGTACGGTTTGCTGCATTCTGCTTAGGCAACCAGGGAATTTATTCTCATCAATTTTCAAAATTAGTTACAAAGTTCGTCAGCAGATGGTCCTGCCGACTGGGAAAAACTATAAAACTATGTTTTCAAAGCAAGAAGCATACGCAAAGTGGCATGGATTGGCCTCCCTATTCGCCAGATTTGACACCATGCGATTTTTTTCCTTGGGGGTACCTCAAAGACCAGGTGTATCGTCACAATCCACAAACTATAGATGAACTGGAACAATACATCTCTGCTGCTTGTCAGAACATTCAAACTGAAATGTTTGCACGTTCGTCTGCGAATTTTGTCCTCAGACTGCGCCACGTTATTGCTGCAAACAGTGGTTATTATGAAAACATTGTTTTATAGTTTTTCCCAGTCAGCAGTGCCATCTGTTGACGAACTTTGTAACTAATTTTGAAAATTGGTGAGAATAAATTCCTTGGTTACCTAAGCAGAATGCAGCAAACCGTACATTTCTATCACCTTCCGTTTTTCTTTAATTGATTTTTCAAATCGTTGGTTATTTTTGGGACACCCGGTATGAAATATTTAAAAATTTAAAGTACTTATCCATTTTTTTTAAAGAACATTAAATATTTTAAATTCTCGATTTTATTTTTAACCGTCAAAATGACGGCGTTCAGTCTTTTCAGTAAGAAAAAAATTCCCGTCTTTCTAGTGTTAAATCACTGTTTTTGACTTAAGTCCTTTATACCGGGCACCATTGATATATCTTCTGGACCATTATCGTAAATTGCTCATTTTTTCCCATTGTGCAAAAGAACAGATTTAAAGAAACTTTACTTCGGAATTCATACAAATTTTATTAATAAAAGTTTTAATTTCTTTAAAGGTTAAAATATCCAGTTATTTAGGGTAATTTTTGCTTCGAAAGAAGCATTTTCAGAATTTTTATTCTTAACTGAAAATTCTCTAGGCATTTTAACGAAAATAGGAACACTATAAAATTCCTTTAAAATATTGTAATGAGATATATTCCCTTAAATGTAGGTGGCATATTATGAAACATTCCACTGCAAGATGAAAAAACTTTTAAGTACAGATGTAAAATTGGCTACTGAAAGACAGTACAGCATTTAGGCTGTTGGTCACTAACCCTATTGGATTCGCTCACTTCAGTGTTTTCCGATGGAGAAAATTTGTCCAATGACTGCCAACTTGAATTTGAAGATTTTAAAAATTGTACTCCGTAATAGGGAAAGAATTTTGTCATTTTGGACCATTTTTATTTTATTTTTTTAAATGAGAATAATATTTTGAAATTTAAATTATTCGGGGAACAATCTGGCATAGTATGTTTTAAACCCTCGTAAAGTCCTTTGGTGCACTAAATATATAAAATAAACCCTGTTGCAAGGTACAGAAAAGTTGAGGGTATCTGTAAATACCATTTTTATTGGATTATCAGCATTTTTGTAGATGTCATTAGTGGACTCATTTTCCCCATAAGTTAACATTCAGGTGAGCGAATCCAATAGGGTTAGTACACGGCAGCCCTAAAATGATGTATATACCTTTGAAATCATCCTTGAAACATCCATGGTTTGGGCTATTTTATTCTATTGTGATGTGTAATTTTGTTCTACGAAAGGTTCAATTTACCCTTTCAGGGGCAACAACCTCCACCTTTTGCACGGTGTAGATTTTTTACCCATTTTTTTAACCTAAAGAATCCTGAAAAATTTTACAATTAAAGGTTGCAAAATGTTTTTACGTTTTTAAACGGATAACATATGGCAGTACTAACCATTTTGCTGCTAATTTAATTGAAGTACATTGATTGCAAAGGAAAAATAAGACTAGATTTAGGCGTTTGCACTGTGTAACGGCACCCCTCAAAGGGTTAAGGGGGCACAGGACCTTGAAGATCGACGAAATGACTATAAATATGGTCTAATTCTAACCGCAAATACTCAAATAATATTAGAAAAAGAAATGTTCTTTCTTTATACATATAAAGTACATATCTTTAAATATGTCGTGTATAAAAATGGAAATTGTAAATTAATAAATAATTTTATATGATTAACTGATGATTAAAAATCGTAAGTTGCTGTGCGCATCATAAAATTGAGATATATGATTACAGAAAATAATTAATGGTCAAAATACACTTGTTATATATTTACCTGTAATGTAAAACCAAATAAATTGTAATAAAAATTATTTAAGGTGACTGCCTACGTTGAAAATGTCATTTTTTGACTATTTCGGTCAATTTTATTTCTTGCCAGAATCGTGGAATTCATTCTTTTCTCTTTTCAAAACCGTTTCGATTTTCATCCTACATCAATTAAACTCAGAGTTAAAAAACATCATTTGCTATAAAATTGAAGTGACAAACAACTTTAAATGAGTTTTTCTGAGAATTTTGCTTTTTATCATTATATCTCACATAATAATGCATATAATTTGATGAAATTTTCAGGAAATATTTAGATGCTATTGTTAATGAAATGACGTTCAATAATTGATGTATAACAAATAGCTTTTTATTTGGGGTTGTTTTTATAAGGAAAGGAATGATGAATCGGGGAAAATTTTTATATTGGAACATAAAATTGTCTGTTTTATTTTTACATTCTAAAATTTCTCTTAGATTGTAGGTCATTTTGAAGATAACTGTCATATGTATCATGTGTGAGAAGGAAATTGAAATAGTAGCATTAGAATTTTGTGCAGAGTGATAGGCGTTTTAGCTAAATTTCATAATTTTTATGTGATATTTTATGATAGAAGACCAAACAATCCTTAAAATATTTACATTTTTTTAAAAATTGGCTCCAAACGTATGCAGTCACGTTACTTTAAGTGGACAAGGAAACTTCAAAGTAGAATTTTTAAATTTTCAGTTTTTAACTTTATATACAAAATGAGAATAATATTCTTTTTGGCTACATTGAAGACTCTTAGAATTAAAAATATGGATTTTTTTAACAGACACATGAATGTTTTCCAAAAATCTTTTCAAAAGTGCTAGAATTTTTCAAAAGGCTCTATACGCATTCCATATCCTTTAAAAACCTTATTTTTTTAAATATAAGTTCAACATACATATATAAACATAACAGTGCATTGAAGTCTTTTTGTATCAATCTAAAGCCATAGATATATATTTTTTAAATATACCTATTATTTTTTTGCTATATTTTTTCATGTTTTCTCTTTATTAGCCGGTTTATAAATTTGAAAAATATTTGTAGTTTCAAAGAATGATGCACAGTCTTATGAAAAGCACTTTGATTAACAATCCTGAGATATTTAGAAGAAATCAGATGAAAATTAATACGCATGGAACATTTTGAAAATTTCTAGTATTTTTGAAGAGGTTTTTGAAAAACAATTCTTATCCTTCCAAAAAATACTTATTTCGGAATTCTAAGTGTTTAAAAAAAATAATAATATTAGTTATTCTCATTTTGTATAGACAGTAAAAAATTGAAAAATTTAAATAGCGAGTTTGAAGGTCCCTTGTTCCCTTAAAAGTTTAGCATAAAATTGGAAAACTTAAAAAAAAATCACAATTATTTGCATAAATTTCCCACATAACAAAGTATTCCAGAATTACACATTTTTCTGGTTTTCTAAAATTCTAAACTGCTAATTTGAAAATTATTTATAGATTTATAATTTCCCTTTTGATATATGACATATTTAAAGATAAGTACTTTATATGTCTAAAGAAAGAAAATTTCTATTTCTACTATTATTTGAGTTTTTGTGGTTAGAATTACACAATATTTATAGTCATTTCGTCAAGCTTCAAGGTCCTGTGCCCCCTTTAAAAAGTTCATTATTTTCTTTTCTTTTTAAATATTTTGTTCCTAAGCCTCTTAAAGTGCAAACATAAATGCAAATGCTCATTCCTCCGTGCAAGTGAAGAAGAATTGAAAATAACAAACCATTTAAAAACAATCCCGTGTTATCTCTTTCAAATTTCTTCCAACGTCATCTAAAATTTTCTAAAAAAAAGCGCGACTTAAAAAACACTCGTTCTCAGAAAGTGTAAAAGAAAAGAACACCTTTTCTTCTAGTGTCGAAAAAAATAATAAGCAAACGAAATAAAAACAAGGCTCAGCCCCATCATGAGCCCAACTTAATAAGCACTTTCGTCCTTCGGTGACCCGCAATTACGAACCTGATTTCTAGCCGTTGCCACCGAGGGGTGTTGAAATATCGTAATTGTCAGTGGTCGCCCCTCTGTCTGGTCATGAGTCACTGGCGGTCATTAGTGGAAATCAACACGTCTAAAGATAATGATCATTATGACCCCAGACTAGGGCAGGAAGGTTTTTAATAGCAGGGTCCCTCTGAAAAGGATAGATTTGCACGATTTTACTCCCTTCATGTACGCACGTGTGCGCGTTGTCAGTTTTTTTTATTTGTTTTTTTTTTTCTTTACATTGACCGACGAGAAGCGGCTCTATGGCTGGAATTAAATAACAGGGATTTTTCATAATCGGGCTTAGCGAATTGCATTTCCGTCTGACACGTGTCGAATGCGCCCGTGAAATTTGATGGTGTGTGTTTTCCGCGTGTAAATCACAGTCTTCGGTAGATTTGATCTTTCTATCGGTGAGAATGTCAAATTATGCCCCGTCTTATTTGTTTGTCGTCTGTACCTCTAGTCAGATTGGTGTAGATGAAAATATGTTATTCAATAGATATTCCTAATACTCGGACTATACCATGAAATTGAATATTAGTAATTAAAATTATTATGAGAATATCCCAATTAAAAAACAGCTTCAATTAAAAAACAGCTATGGACTTTATAAAACAAAATTTGTCCACTCAAAAATTTAGATGTTAATTGCAATAATGTGGGTGTGTATATATACATAAGTACAAATATATATATATATATATATATTGATTGTTGGAAGCGCTAGGGCGAAAATGCAAATTTCCGCAGGCAGGAGTGACGTCGAATGGCCACGCCTCGCCCTTCTACTTAAAAACGATTAAGAACCACCGAGAGCACGACGACTTCTTGAGTTGGAAGTGATTTCGCCCAAGCAGCCAGTGTCGAAGACAAGAATCCAGTTCGAATACCATACCGACGACCAAGCCTCGTCCGGATTAAACCTATTGTTTTTTAACCAAGCGGGACTACAAGTTTTATTTTCGTCAAACCAAGGTTTTGGTTTTTTAAGTTTACGTTCAAGCCTACGTGTATATAGTTGAAAGAATAAAAGATTTTTTAGTACTCCAAGCCTCGTTCTACCACCCGGGAACGCTGCACGAACGAACACACACACACACACACACATATATATATATATATATATATATATATATATATATATATATATATATGTGTGTGTGTGTATATATGTATAAATGTATATATACACTCTTAGACAAAAAAACGATGCACCAAGAAGGGGTCATGTAAATTGGACACAAATTGATGTGCATACAGGTTTCGACGAAAAATGCAATAGACAATAGTCCGGAAGTGCCGAACCCATAACGTGCCCATAGCGTGAACGCATTTATTAGTACCCTATATATTTTTTGTTGTTAACACAAAATTGTTCATTGTACAATAACGCCTAAAAAGTATTTGAAAAATACCTCGGCATACCGAAATAATTCTCGCTATAGATAATAAATAATTATTTTTTGCACACCTAAAACGTATAAAGCACGAAAAACTGAAAAATGAAATAGATTATCTGGAAAAGCGTTATCAAATTATGCATTTTCTGTCTGCCCGAAAAAAAATAATAAAATAAAGGCAGCCGTTAAATCTCAGCAGTAAAAGTTTGAAAAAATCCTTACCAAATATTTATTTTTTCTTTTGGGTCTTACGTCATAAAGATCAGTTGTCAGCTGTTGAAAATGGACGCATTAAACAAACTTAGGCAATTATGAAAGAGATTGACGTCCGGAACGAATCTGGTTAATTCTACAGAAAATGATGGAAAGAATATAAAATGAAGAAAAAAATCCATATCTTGACATTAAACAGAACAGGAGGTGACTTTTTTTTCATTACTGCTAGCCTTCTACTTTTTTTGTATATTCAACAAATAAAGCAAAACTAATGAACGTAAGGAAAAAAAATTAATTAGACTTGGTTTCTCTGCGATGGCAATTGAAGACTTGGGGGACAAAAGATAAGACTTTAATTTTTACGGAAAGTTATACACAGGGGATTGATTTATCAGAACGAAAGTATCAAGAACTCACTGACAGAGTTTAAAGCAAAACATCAAAGGATTTTCATGGATCTTCATTTTGCGAATGATTATACAAAATTTAAAAGAAAGCTTGGTTTTTTTGTTATCAATTCTCAAGCGTGCTTAAGAAGTTCCATAACTTAAGCACGGTGGATCATATATTGGTTTTTTATTATAGATAAGGAAAACCAAAATTATCCATATTAAAGACAGAATATATTATCCTCCAGCAAAAATTAGTGTGTTCTCCAAGTCTATTAAATAATTTATATAATGGTAACTCCGAAAACTAGTGTTGCTAAAATATCACTTCTAAATTTTTTCGACTTTTGAATGCAATATCTGTAGCTAGAGAAAATTATAAAAATACGCTCTTAGACAAAAATAAATGACGCACCAAAAAGGGGTAATGCAAATTGGACACAAATTGATGTGCATACAGATTTCGACGAAAAATGCAAAAATTTTAAGTTTCGCAGCCATTCAATGAACATGTGACGCTGCCGCGCATCTTAACTGCGCAGCTGGCAGGATATTAAAGAGGAGAAATTTCGATTCCAGGTCATATATTGTTTGCGAATTTCATCCCATGTACTTGGGTAGACAGTAACTATGCCTCGCAATCAGGTGCGCGAACAATATGCGCAGATGTCAGCATTTGAGAGAGGGCGTGTAATTGGGCTCAAAGAACCCGGTTGGTCTAATCGGCGAATCGCTCGACATTTGGATAGGAGCGATGCTACTATTAGACGATGTTGGCAGGAATGGGTGAACCATGACCGAACACAGCGTCAAGAAGAAAGCGGTCGTCTTGAGAAACGAC
This sequence comes from Dolomedes plantarius, assembly GCA_907164885.2. Classification (NCBI taxonomy): domain Eukaryota; kingdom Metazoa; phylum Arthropoda; class Arachnida; order Araneae; family Dolomedidae; genus Dolomedes; species Dolomedes plantarius. The sequence goes on along the minus strand of OU015499.1, from coordinate 26,051,063 downwards.
AGAACGTGAGGACCGAGGAATCGTCAGAGCCGCACTCACAAACCCAGATCCATTATTATCATTGATTTTACGAGCAACTGGGGCTTCAGTGACCGCAAGGTCCAGTCATAGGCGGCTCAGAGAAAAGGGGCATAGCTCACGGTACACCTTGCACCAACAACCATTGGCCTCTGTACACCGACAGACCCGTTTGCAGCGATGTCGGGTACATTCGACCTGGAATGTCACTGACTGGAGTAGAATTGTCTTTAGTGATGAGTTCCGCTCCGAAATGAGCCCCGATGACCAGCGAATGCGTGTCTCGAGACACCCCGGACAGTGGTGGGATACCAGCCTGACTGTCTTACGGCCCGACAACCAGGAGTGATGGTCTGGGGTGTGTAAATGATTTCTTGTTGTGGCCGTGATTATGAAAGATCAGCACATTGCAAAAAATAAAAGAAAAAAATTGGAATTCACTTACCACACTTTATTTAAGACTTAAGTTAGGAGAGCACAAAAATTATTTGCACGTGGTACATCACATTTCTTGGCACGAAAATTATTTGCACGTGTACATCACAATTTATAGAACGAAAATTACTGGCACTTGTACAGCACAATTCTTAGCAGGAAAATTATGTGCACTTGGACATCACAATTCTCAGCAAAAATCCAAGAAACATCGGTCAATTCCGCATTTGTGCAAATCCTTCGTAGACCAGTTGTATCTCCCTTGTGCCACTCGCGCAACCACGTGCTTCAGAAAACCCACTCTAAAAGAACACCGACGGACACCTTCGCCGAGAAAATTCGATGCCTGACTTCACATAACATTCTTCAGCCGGAAAATCAAAAATTTCCACACCTTTCCTGTTGCCAACGTTCTTTTTAAAACTTTGTAGGAAGTTCTGGAGAATGTCCGATTGGACGATCAGGAGTGAAGTAAAACCGGTTCCGTCTAGTTTAAAATCGGATGCTCCGGAACCAGTTTTACGTTGATGTTTTCATAACAGGGTGCCATACAGCATATGTCTCGGTAAGGTGGTCATCCTGACGTAGGACACCCTGAGTTAGTTCCCAAACATGCTTGCTCCTCATTTTATCTACCCACTCAAGGGATGAAAGGCTGAGTCGACTTCGCAGGCGATATACGCAGTCGCAGGATATATATATATATATATATCTGTGGGGTTTTGGGGGGAATAATCACAAACAGTGTTAACATATGTAACATTTATTTAAAGAGGGGCATTATGTACAGGGGGAACTAACGTCTAAAAGGGGGGAAAAACAAGCAACGCGGCACACACACGTGCACGCTCGTCGGAAGCAAAACATCGTCTATCTCTTCTGTTCTTCGCGGCACCCGCTAGGTGGCGCTCGCCGGGGTTTACAGGGGCGCACTCCATATGAGAGTGGCATGCATGGGGCTGTATGGATGGCATCCCACATCGGCCATCCGACAAAAAGCATCTGCCCCCAGATACTGGTAGGGGCACAAACAAATACAGGTGACAATTTATTATGACGAAATGAAAAAAAAGTATAAAAGTTATAAGAAATACACATAGGTTATAATACTAGCAAAATGAGCTGGAAAAGAAAATGAAAAATATAACACTAATTGTAGTAATATCTAAACAGCAAAACAATCCTGGGTAATGAAGTATTCCTGAAAAAGAAAAAAAAATAATGAAAATATAGTCCAAAAATCAAAGTATGTTTAGTCCAAACGGGCTATGTAAAGTTATGAGTCCACGGTTTCATGAACTCGATGCATGTACTGGTATGCATGGGTCCGTCGAAATGTCCACACTTTTGAACATCGTAGGTGTCGTTGGGCTTAAGTTTGATGATCTTGTAGGGTCCGAGGAACTTTGGATGGAGTTTTAAACGAGGTCCGAATTGGGTGCGTTTTATGGCGACAAGATCGTGCAACTTGAACTTCGGAGGTAACTTTCGTCGTAGATTGTAGGTTTTACGGTTTTCGTCTTGCACTTTCAAAATCTGTTGTTTGGCGTCTTTGCGGAGGTCGTCGCGTGAATTTATAAACTCAGTTTGTATTTCGGCATTCAACAGGTCTGTGATTTGGAGATTGTTGCGGACACGCATTTTTGTACCGAAAAGCAGTTCAAAAGGAGTCGTCTTAATGCTGCGGTGGAAAGTTGAGTTAATAGTTTGCTGGACGTCTTTTGTATGGAGTGGGGTGTCCTCTTTTGGTAAAGGGTGTAGTAGTCCTTCTTGTTTACCACACTTGCGGTTCGTCAAGATGCATGGAACACAGTTGGTAATACACCTGGCAATTTTATCTTTTAAATTAGGCATGTAAAACTGTTGTTTGAGTTGCTCCTCAATTTTCTTAGTAGCAAAATGTCTATTCTCATGTGCGTCTCTAATAATACCGTCTTGCATTGAGTCTGGAACGACTAGAACTTCGTAACCGTCAACTAACTTGTAGAGAACATTTGCTTTGATAAAATAATCGTGATATTGTTTAGTTTTAAGAATTTCTTTAATTGCTTGAATGTTAGGGTCGTGTGACTGAGCATTTTGTATTTCGAAAGTCAGTGAATCGGTGGTAATGAGCATCGTCGGATAGCGGCTTAGCGCATCAACATGAGCCATCTTCGCTCCAGTTCGATGTTGAATTGTATAATTGTAATCTTCTAATAATAGTGCCCATCGAGCAATTTTAGCACTGAGATCGCGCTTGCTCATAGTAAGTTTGAAGGCGTTACAGTCTGTAACTATGGTAAATTTTTGACCAAGTAGATACACTCTAAATTTTTGCAATCCATCAATTACGGCTAACATCTCGAGTTCATAACTTGAGTAATTTTTCTCAGCGTCTGATGTAGATTTGCTTGCAAAATATACAGGGTGAAAACAGTTATCATCAGTGGATTTCTGAAGAAGAATGCATCCAAAACCATGGATACAAGCGTCAGTATGTAATTCAGTTTCGCTTTTCTGATTATAAATATTAAGAACGGGTTTATTAGCCAAACATTGCTTCAATTGATAAAAAGCATTTTTCTCGTTTACACCAAAATGGAAAATAGTAGATTTTTTTAGAAGGTTAGCTAGAGGATTAGCGATAACTGAAAAATTTTGGATAAATTTACGGAAATAACCAGCCAAACCAAGGAAACATTGGACTTCTTTTTGATTTTTTGGTTCCGGATAATTTAGAACGGCGGCTGTTTTAAGAGGGGAGGGAAATAACTGTCCGTTTTGAATAATATGGCCAAGGAACTCAATTTGTGTATGAAGGAATTTACATTTTCGAAAGTTTATCTCAAGACCGTAGTCAGAAGCGACAGAAAAGACTGATTTTATTTTTTCAATATTTTCCTCTTCATCTTTAGCAGGAATGATTAAGTCATCCATATACAACAATATCTGACCTGATAAAATGAGATCTTTAAAGACTGTATTAACAAATCGCTGAAATACGGAAGGTGATGTACAAAGACCAAAGGGAACTTTAAGAAACTGAAACTGACCTGAATGTGTCACGAAGGAAGTATAACGTCGACAGTCTTTATGAACATTAACATGGAAAAATCCATTTTTAAGGTCTAGAGTACTGAAAACACGAGCATTCTGAAGTTTATCGAGTAAGTCGTCAATGAGAGGTAAAGGGTATCTATCCTTAACTATATGTTTATTTAATTGTCTATAGTCGATGCAAAGTCGTGGGGTTCCGTCTTTCTTTTTAACAAGAACAACCTGACTCGAGTAGTCTGAAGAACAGGGTTATATTATGCCGTCCTGAATCCAAGTATTAACTTGCTTATCTACAATATCTCTCTCAATAAATGGTAAACGTCGTGGTCTGTAGCAGATGGGAGTCGAAGTATCAACTTGTATATGCATTTCAATATTAGTAGTTTTGATTTTATGGGGTTTATAATTGGTCACGAGGTGTTGAATGGTATTTCTCTGTTGGTTAGTAGCACTAGGGCCTATGTCAGGGCTAGAATCATCTATTACCAATATATTACTAATAAGAGTAACGTCTTCGTCTATAGCGTCAAAATCTAAAGGTTTATGAATCGAAAGTCCGTCTTTAGTGATAGTGAATTCAGCCTGTGCAAGTACATTCATACCAATTATCAAATCTACTGGCATAGTATTATCGTCAACACAAATATCAGCGGTAAACAATTGACCATCAATAACAATTTGGGATTTGAAAGAACCAAGTGGCTTAATTTTTCCATTGCCAAAAGCCGTAAGCAATGTACTAGAGTAATTAAGAAGAGGAAATCCAATTTTAGTATACGCTCGCTTTAACATAATCATAGCCATCGAACCTGTGTCGATTAACGCGTTGAAAGAGACATGGTTGAGTGTAACATCCTTGTACATTAAATTTGAAGCAGTTGAATTCAACGTATTAACATTAGTTTCTCTCTCTGTGTGTAAATCATTTGATTCTGAACAATTTGCGGCGATGTGGCCAAAATTTCCACAAGAAATACATTTTGGACCGCGATGTTTGTCTGGACAAAATTTAGATATATGGTTAAAATTAAAACAATTATAGCACATTTGTTTATTTTGAGCATAAGGACGAAATGCTTCTGGTTTCATCTCACGTCTTGGGTTTGAAATTTTATGATACACGTCATCACGTTTACGTGGTATGTAGTTAGAACCGAAATGGTCAATTGAGGATTTACATCTATTTCTGTCAAAAATCTTTTCATAAATTTTGAGTTTCTGTTTGAATTCCGTAAAGTTAGTACAACCATACAAAATTAATTTATTACACGGAGCGTCTGGAATATTATTTATGCAATACTCAATTATACTAGCGTCGTCTACGGCAAAGTCAAGGGCTTGCGAAGCTAACTCGCGAAGAGCAATTAAATATTCTGTAAGAGATTCATTTGGTTTTAACTTTCGATTTCGCAACTGTCGATGTAACTCAGCGCTCGTAATTTTCGAGCCAAACTCCTCAATTAATGCTTCTTTTAAAGAACTCAAAGTGTTTAGATTACGTTGGCTTTGAATAAATAATTTAGCGGATCCAGAAAGATTAGTTTTCACAAAAATCACTTTATGCTGATCTGTTAATTCTGGCAAAAGAGATAAATTATCCTCTACGTCGCGCAAAAAGCTTTGAATAGTATACGCATTGTTACCAGTAAATTTTCGCATAGAACAGGAAACATCTCTCAAAACAAGCCATAAATTAGAATAAGGAACGGAAGTGTCAATTTCGGATTGTTGTTTAGGCGAAAAAGAATTCGTATAAGCGTTTTCAACTGTGGCAAGAGCATCAGCCGTCTCTGATTGTTGTGTCTGCGCGAAAGAACTTGGCGCTACTTCGTCATTCTCATCCCCGAAGTCAGAAATCGGTTGAAAAGAAGTTAAATTCGAAAGTGCGTCAAAAATGGAATCACATAGTTTGTCTTTAGAACCGTCGGAATCAATATGCAAAATATTAGCAACACAGATAAAATCATTTAATGAATATGTTTTAAGGATGGATTTCTTTCGCGAATTCAAATCGAAAGTAACAGGGAAATTCTGAAAACTGCGTAATTTAGATCGGGATGAACGATCAAATGTATCATCAAAACAAATCGAAAACAATAATTTAATACTTTTAGTTGGTGCACAGCTGAGTGCTTGTGCGATTGGCACAATATCGTTTAGTGAAACTGAACACATATTGACACAAAAAAAAAAAAATGGTACTCACTGAATGCAGACTTCTAAACAGAATAATCCAACAATTTGTATATCTCAACTCAGTCCTCGGCACGTCATGAAAAATTGATAAGTAATCCTTGGAAAAGTCACATCAGCAAAATACTTCGTCCAAACCGTCTCGAATTATACGTCTGAGGTAAAGTCGGTAAATATCAGCTGTAAACGTCTTTGAAACTATCACGTCAATTGGAGAGTTGATACGGCAGGCATGGGTGATCTAGGGGATTAAAGGGTAAAAGGAGGCCAGAGCCCCCATCTGTGGGGTTTTGGGGGGAATAATCACAAACAGTGTTAACATATGTAACATTTATTTAAAGAGGGGCATTATGTACAGGGGGAACTAACGTCTAAAAGGGGGGGGGGAAACAAGCAACGCGGCACACACACGTGCACGCTCGTCGGAAGCAAAACATCGTCTATCTCTTCTGTTCTTCGCGGCGCCCGCTAGGTGGCGCTCGCCGGGGTTTACAGGGGCGTACTCCATATGAGAGTGGCATGCATGGGGCTGTATGGATGGCATCCCACATATATATATATATATATATATATATATATATATATACATATATATATATATATATATATATATATATATATATATATATACATATATATATATATATATATATATATATATATATATATATATATATATATATATATATATACATATATATATATATATATATATATATATATATGTCTGTGTGTGTGTGTGTGTGTGTGGTCTATCCAGTGTTGGGGGGTCTAAAATTTATGTAACATATTTCGTAGGTAATAGAAACCTGAATTATGATGGGTAATAAATTAATTCTACTCTAATTTATATGTTAATACTTTTTTTGTTAGGAGTAGATTTATTTTAACTCCTGAATTGTTCTGAAGCTTATAGTGAAAGAGAAATATATCTCTTTATTTATCTTTAATATGCTTTTAGAGATGAAGAGAAAGCCCTGTCTATTGAACATTTATCTGTTATGAATGAGTAAATGTTACGTCTTAAACTACTTATGTTTATTTATGCGGAAATTCTTCGCGCCATTAATTTTTTCAACCTAATCTTTTTATAACTTTTTTATTGGAATATCAGAGCTGCACGACCCTGTTTCCCCTACCATACAACTCCGCATTTTTCATAAGTGCTTGAGATCCTAGCAACTAGTCATGAACCGTAAATTTCCATCACCAAATAATTTGCAACTGGAACATAACAGTTTGCTTCTATCTCATTCCTAAAGCAGTGATGGTTTGTTATGTCTGAAGGTTTTAATTATAAAAAAGCCTAATTTTTCCGAAGATAGATAACAGAATAATTGAGTTGAATTATTTTACAAAGGTTAGTAAAGGCTTTGAAAACCTGAATTGAAAAAAAACTGTAAAATAATATAATGAAAACTTAATCTGTAGAAAAGTATTTGGAGTATATTTTATAAGAAAAATAGCATCTACATTTTCAGTTAAAAAGAAGTAACCCAACAAGTCATAGTTAGAAAGTTAGAAAATAGTATATATATATATATATATATATATATATATATATATATATATATATATCTGTGTATGTGTGTGTGTGTGTGTGCGTACACACATATACACATACATACATACATATATTTCCTTTTTCTGGTAAAATTACTTGTTTGTGTATTTATTTATACATATAATACATTTTTACTAATTAATGCATTATACATATTACACATTACAGACATTATACAACTATACCTTTATTCATTAATTTATTTTTTTTATGCATGGTAGAGCTTATATTTTAAAATATAGATTCTCGGAATGCTTTCGTTTCGAATTCATCTCCAAGCACTGCGTTGAAACGAATTCACTCATCCGCTATGACAGAAACGAAAGCGTAACTGACATGCATTTTTTTCATTATTACGAAAGCACTCTTGCGAGGTTTTTCCCGCAGAATTAATGGCTCTTAAGTAAGCTGACTACAGACGGAGCATTCCGACCTGGAAAAACGACGCTCCACTAGAGAGAGGGGGCTTCATTAAACGCGTGGTTCCCCTCTATTATCCGCACACAATTACCCCATCCCCCAAGAACTCCCGAAAATAGTAAACAAAGCACCGGGAATTTGTCATTATTACAGAAGGCCATGTCGCCGAGTAAATGGGGCGTCTAGATGTTACGCCCTGTTTCTCGGCTGTGCACACTTAGGGTTACTTCCATGTCGTCTAATAGCCAATTATTCTGGTCCCCGGTAAATTATTTGAAACAGGGGGTACTTTAATTTGGTTAGGAGTTTTGATATGTGATGATACGACATCTAGAATTACCAATTACTTAGAGCGGGCGGGTGAAATGCGTGCGAGAAAACGAAGCAGAGGGCTCGGAAAACTGAAGTCCTTTTTCTACATCTGACAGAGAAAGATATTTTATGAGAGAATTTTTATTTCGACTCTTAATGTATGATTTGGGTCAAATAATTTGTTTGTAGGTGAGGGCATATTTGCTTTTTAAAATTTATAAAATGTAGATTACTTGTCTGCTACTCGAGTTTTTAATCAAAGTTGCATTTTTGTAATTGAGGAGCACCAAACATGTATGCACTTTGCCTACTTTAAACGCGAATCAAAAGTTTTTGCTTTTTGAAGCGTTAAAAATCCAGATACTCCGTAAGTTAGGAAAAGAACTTTTTAAAGTTTTATTAGAAATTTTAGTGTTTTTTAATTTTAAATATGCTAACGCTCTGCATACTAGAGATATGAATCGACATTTTTGGTTTTTGAAGCGTTAAAAATCTAGATACTTTGTAAAGTAGGATTGAAACTTTCAAGAGTTTTATTAGAATTATTAAAGCTGTTTTTATTTCAACTATATTGTACTTGAGACGGAAATCGACATTTTTCGTTTTTTTAAGCGTTAATTACCAGACACTCCGTAAGGTAAAATAGTAACATCCGATAATTTGATTCGAAATTTTACGTATGTTTTTATTTATTCACTGTTATATTTTGCAATCCTTGCTAATAATCAGTTATTATTCTTTGCAATTATTGAAATGAATACGAATTCTTCAATCGTTTTGCAATTCTTGTTAATAATATGTTAATGTATGACTTGGGTCACGTAATTTGTAGGGGAGGACAGATTTGATTTTTAAAATCCATAAATTGTAGGTTACTTGCCTACTACTCGATTTTTCAGTCAAAGTTGCATTTTTGTAATTGAGCAGCACCAAACATGTATGCACTTTGCCTACTTGAAACGAGAATCAAAAGTTTTTGCTTCTTGAAGCGTTAATAATCCAGATACTCCGTAAGTTAGAAAGAAAACTTTTAAAAGTTTTATTAGAAATGTTATTGTTTTTTAATTTCAAATATGTTAACGCCCTGCATACTAGAGACGTGATTCGACATTTTTGGTTTTTGAAGCGTTTGATTTTGGCTTTGAAGATACTTTGTAAAGTAGAATAGAAACTTTCAAAAGTTTTATTACCAATTTTAAAGCTGTTTTTATTTCAACTATATTATACTTGAGACGAAAATCGACTTTTTCGTTTTTTAAGCGTCAATATCCAGACACTCCATAAGGTAAAATAGCAACCTCTGATAGTTTAATTCGAAATTTTACGTATGTTTTTATTTATTCACTGTTATATTTTGCAGTTCTTGCTAATAATCAGTTATTATTGTTTGCAATTCTTGAAATGAATACGAATTCTTCAATCGTTTTGCAATTCTTGTTAATAATCTGTTAATGTATGATTTGGGTCACATAATTTGTTTGTAAGTGAGGGCATATTTGCTTTTTAAAATCTATAAAATATAAATTACTTGTCTGCTACTCGATTTTTAGTCAAAGTTGCATTCTTGTAATTGAGCAGCACCAAACATGTATGCACTTTGCCTACTTGAAACGAGAATCAAAAGTTTTTACTTTTTGAAGCGTTAATAATGCTGATACTCCGTAAGTTAGAAAGTTTGCTTTGCTTAAAAAAAGATGTGAAAAAGATGACAGTTTTATATTTGTGAGGTAGTTTATATAAATTTTCAAAAAAAAATTTATTTGATTATTGGGGCACCATATAGTCGGACCATCATTACCCCTAATGAAGGGACGACACAAAGGGAGGTATTGTAGTAGCGCGACACCGGGATTCCATCCGAGCACCCTCAGCACCGAAAACCAGCGTGCTGTACCACAGGGCCAACACAAGCCTGTATTAACAATGTAAAAAAATTAATAAATTAATTCATTAAACAATATGCCTAAATTTATCTTTTAATATTTTACATTATTTTAAATGATGAGTTTTTATTTCAATGATTATTATATTCACCAATGCAAATCTCCAACTGAATTTTTTATTAATCACTCTATCCCTTAAAATAAAAGACTGATTTATTTTCAACCCATTTTTATTTCTTCCCATCTAAATCACTAGCATTGCTAAAAAATGATCTTAATAGATTCTATATAAAAAACGTATAGGGGATTTTTAAACTAATTTATAATACATGTTAAAATTGCTCTTCCTTAGTTATAATCCATAAAAATTCTGTCCTGTAATTTTTATCCATTAGAAATATAGAAAACGAATCTTTAACTTTTAATTTTTATAATCACTTTAATCTGAAAATAAGTACTTCCTTTATATTGTAGCTACTTAAATCACTAGTTTGTTTCACTATAAAAAGTGAAAAGAAAGCTGAAATTTTTTTTATCATTGTGTAGGATTTTATGAACCAATTTATTTAGTATTATATTGAATTTCTCTTTCAATAGTTGAAAGCAATAAAAATAACCTTATCATTACTCTAAAAATACAGTAAATACGAATCTCCCACTGTATTTTATTAATCCTTGTAACCTCAAAAATTGAGGATTCACTAATAACCATCAGTATAGCGAGAAAGCAATTTTAAGTCGAATTTTCAAGTAATTATTTACATAGCGCATTAAGAAGTATTGCAATACTTAATATCCCTTTCCTAAAATGCACCAATGCAAATCTCCAACAGATATTTTTATTAATCACTTTATCCTTTAAAATAAATGCTTCATTTATTTTCAATCTATTTTTATTTTCTATCCATCTAAATCACGATCATTGGTAAAAATGAGGTTAATAGATACTATATTAAAACTAGAAATGGGATTTTTAAACTAATTTATAATACGATATGTTAAAATAGCTCCTTATTAGTTAAACACCATAAAAATTGTAGTCTTTAATTTTTACCGATTAAAAATATAGTAAACCAATCGTCAGCTTTAAATTTTATAATCCCTTTAATCTGAATATAAGTAATTCCTTTATTTTGTAGCTACCTAAATCACTAGTTTGCTTCGCTATAAATAATAAAAGGAAAGCTGATAAATATTTATACCACTGTGCAGGATTTTATAAGCCAATTTATTTAGTAATATATTAAATTTTTCTTTTAATAATTAAAAGAAACAAAAATATCGTATTTTTACATTTCTCCTTTAAATATGCAGTAATACGAATCTTCACTGCATTTTTATACTCCTATTAACTTTAAAAAATAAGGATTCATTTTTACAGCCATCAGAATCACGACAAAGCAATTCCAACTAAATATTTACTAGTGTATCAAAAAGTTTCGCAATACTTAATATGGTATTTTTAAACTAATTTATTATACGATATGTTAAAATTGCTCTTCACATTAGTTAAACGGCATAAAAATTATATTCTTTAATTTTATCGATTAAAAATATAGTAATCGAATCGTCAGCTTTAAATTTTATAATTCCTTTAATCTGAAAATAAGTAATTCCTTTATTTTGTAGCTACCTAAATCACTAGTTTGCTTCGCTAAAAATAATAAAAAGAAAGCTGATAAATATTTATACCACTGTGCAGGATTTTATAAGCCAATTTATTTAGTAATATATTAAATTTTTCTTTTAATAAATGAAAGCAACAAAAATATCGTATTTTTACATTTCTCCTTTAAAAATTCAGTAATACGAATCTTCACTGCATTTTTATACTCCTATTAACCTTAAAAAATAAGGATTCATTTTTACAACCATCAGAATCACGACAAAGCAATTCCAACTGAATATTTACTAGTGTATCAAAAAGTTTCGCAATACTTAATATGGGATATTTAAACTAATTTATAATACGATATGTTAAAATAGCTCCTCATTAGTTAAACACCATAAAAATTGTAGTCTTTAATTTTTATCGATTAAAAATATAGTAAAACAATCGTCAGCTTTAAATTTTATAATCCCTTTAATCTGAAAATAAGTAATTCCTTTATTTTGTAGCTACCTAAATCACTAGTTTGCTTCGCTAAAAATAGTAAAAAGAAAGCTGATAAATATTTATATCATTGTGCAGAATTTTACAAAACAATTTATTTACTTATATTAAATTTTTCTTTTAATAATTGAAAGCAACAAAAATATCATATTTTTACACTTCTCCTTTCAAAATGCAGTAATACGAATCTCTCATTGCATTTTTATAATCCTATTAACCTTAAAAAACAAGGATTCTTTTTTATAGCCATCAGAATTCCGAAAAAGCAATTTTGAGACGAAATTCTAACTAAATATTTACTAGCGTATTAAAAAGTTTTGCAAAACTTAATATGGGATTTTTAAACTAATTTATAATACGATATGTTAAAATTGCTCTTCATTAGTTAAAATCCATAAAAAATCTGTTCTTTAATTTTTATCCAGTAAAAATATAGTAAACGAATCTTCAACTTTAATTTTTATTATCACTTTAATCTTAAAATGATTTATTTTGTAGCTACTTAAATCACTAGTTTGCTTCACTGAAAAAAGTGAAATGAAAGCTGAAGTGAAATGATATATATATGATATGAACAATATCAACAATATTTATATCATTGTTCAGGATTTTATAAACCAATTTATTGAATAATATTTAAAATTTCCCTTTTAAAAATGCAGTAATACGAATCTCCCACAGCATTTTATTAATCTTTTTAACCGTAAAAATAAAGGATTCATTAATAACCATCAGAATCGGGAGAAAGCAATTTTAAGTCAAAATTCCAAGTAAATATTTACACAAGCATCACAAAGCTCATTAAAAAGCATTTAGCACATTAAAAAGCATCACAAAGCTTAATATCACTTTCCTAAAATGCACCAATGCAAATACACAACTGATAATTTTATTAATCAATTTACAGTTTAAAATAAAGGATTAATTTATTTCCAATCTATTATTTTCTTATATCCATCTAAATCACAAGAACTGCTAAAGTGAGGTTAAAAGATACTATATTAAAAATATATATGGGATTTTAAAACCAATTTTTAATACGATATGTTACAATTGTTCTTCATTAGTTAAAGCCATAAAAATTCTGTATTTTAGTTTTTATCTATTAAAAATATAGTAAACGAATCTTCAACTTTAATTTTTATTATCACTTTGATCTGAAAATAAGTAATTCATTTGTTTTTAGCTACCTAAATCACTAGTTTGCTCTCCTAAAAAAAGTCAAAAGACAACTCATAAATATTTATATCATTGTTCAGGATTTTATAAACTAATTTATTTAGTAATATATTAAACTTCTCTTTTAATAGTCGAAAGTAATAAAAATACCGTATTTTTACATTTCTATTATGTTATAATAGAAATGTAAAAATACGGTATTTTTATTGCTTCGTATATCGTTTTATATCGCTTCGTATTTATTGCTTCGTATATCGTTTCTATTGCTTCGTTATAACGTATTATAAATTAGATTTTTAGTCTAATTTATATACGATATGTTAAAATTACTCTTCATTATTTAAAATCTATAAAAATTCTGCTCTTTAATTTTTATCCGCTAAAAATATAGTAAACGAATCTTCAACTTTAATTTTTAAAATCACTTTAATCTTAAATTGATTTATATTGTAGCTACCTAAATGGCTAGTTTGCCTCACTGAAAAGAGTGAAAAGAAAGCTGAAGTGAAATGATAAAAATTTATATCTTTTTTCAGTGTTTTATAAACCAGTTTATTTAGTAATATATTAAATTTCTCTATTAATAGTCGAAAGCAATAAAAATACTGCATTTTTACATTTCTCTTTTAAAAATGCAATAATACGAATCTTCCATTGCATTTTATAAATCCTTTTAACCTTAAAAAATAAGGATTCATTAATAGACATCAGAATCTTGAGAAAGCAAGTTTTAGTCGAAATTCCAGCTAAATATTTACTAGCGTATTAAAAAGTGTCGCAATACTTAATATGGGATTTTTAAACTATTTTATAATACGATACGTTAAAATTGCTCTTCATTAGTTAAAAGCTATAAAAATTCTATTCTTTAATTTTTATCCGTTTAAAATATAGTAAACGAATCTTTAACTTTAATTTTTATTTTCACTTTAATGTTAAAAGGACTTATTTTGTATGCCCCTAAATCACTAGTTTGCTTCACTAAAAAAATGAAAAGAAAGCTTATACAAATTTATATCATTTTTCAGGATTTTATGAACCAATTTATTTAATAATATATTGAATTTCTCTATTAACAGTCGAAAGCAATAAAATTAACCTATTTTTACATTTCTCCTTTAAAAATGTAGTAATACGAATCTTCTACTGCATTTTATTAATTCTTTTAACCTTAAAAATTAAGGATTCATTAATAGCCATCAAAATCACGAAAAAGCAATTTTGAGTCGAAATTCAAACTAAATATTTACTAGCGCTTTAAAGAGTTTCGCAATACTTAATACGGGAATTTTAAACTAATTTATAATATAATATGTTAAAATTGCTCTACATTAGTTAAAAGCCATAAATATTCTGTTCTTTAATTTTTATCTGTTAAAAGTATAGTAAACGAATCTTCAACTTCAATTTTTAATATCCCTTTAATCTTAAAATGATTTATTTTGTAGTCACCTAAATCACTAGTTTGCTTCACTAAAAATAGTGAAAAGAAAGCTGATATAAATTTATATAATTTTTTCGGGATTTTATAAACCAATTTATTTAATAATACATTAAATTTCTGTAACAGTCGAAAACAATAAAAATAACCTATTTTTACATTTTTCCTTTAAAAATGTAGTAATAGGAATCTCCTACTGCCTTTTATTAATCCTTTTAACCTTAAAAATTAAGGATTCATTAACAGTCATCAAAATCACGAGAAAGCAATTTTGAGTCAAAATTCCGACTAAATATTTACGCAGAGTATTAAAAAGTATCGCAATACTTAATATCCCTTTCCCAAATTAATGACTGTATTCGTAACTAATTGGCTGCAACAGGCTCGGAAAGTGACAAAGATATAACGCGAAGGGAAGCACCCTTATAACGATAGCAGCCCATTTCCCACCCTGTCACCCATCCACGCTAATGACGATAAATAGCAAGGGTCTTCTCGACTATTTAGGGTGCTATATACATTTGGAGAATTCTTCAACTGCACGGCGCAGAGCTTTTACTAAATTACTGTTTGCACGACCCAAAAGTTTCAACTGACATTAGATGCTGTGAAGGCAATGTGGGATTTTAAGATTGGTTGTGTGATATTTATGATGTGCTTAATGTTATCTAAGGAAATTACACTGAAAAATTCAATAAATGTAATTATATAAAAATTAGCTATATACCCGTGCTTTGCTACGGAGTACATTCAAATTAAATACAATTAATGTAAGCAAATTAATGCAAAATATATATATATATATATATATATATATATATATATATATATATATATATATATATATATATATATATATATATATATATTTATAATAAATACAACGGTCAATGTATGCAAATAATGCCAAAATAACAAAAAAATATATTTATAAAAAAATCGTACCGGTTATTTTAATAGACAAAATAATGTAGAAGAGAACATTCAAATTAAATTCAACGGTCAATGTGTACAATTAATTTTTTGTTTAATATCCATAAAACATGCAAATTTGAATTAAATTCTTAAAAAAACTTCCATTTCAATTAGTCTAGTGGTTGAAGATAGGTGAAAAACATCTTTTAAATGGCTTTTTTTTCAAAACGAGAAATTTCCAGATTTGCAAGTCTTTAAAATGCACCCCAGTTCATAATTTTTGACTAAATTTTATGAAATTTATAATAAAGACTCCTGTAATACATCAAAATCAAGTTATGTGTTCATTCTAGGATCCAAGGTCATTCAGTTTAGCAAAGTTTAATTTAAGTGTAGAAAAGTACAAAAATTTCCCGAAAATTCAGAGTACAAGCATAAAAATATTTCCTAAAAATTAACTACTCAACGAAAGTACAAAATAATACATAACTCTGTTCAAAATGTTTTTATAAGCAATATAAGTGCAAAATTAAGGGGGAACGTTAAAAATTGAGGGTCAAGGAGCATTTAAAAAAAAGTAATTTAATTTCAATTTTTTAATTATAAATTTTTAAAAAAATATTTATTAAATTTTATAAGGGATTTAATATGTCATACTTTAATGAATATATATACAAAATTTCATATCTCTAAGGCAAAAATTTCAAAAATCGCATTGAAAGGTCCACCATTCCCTTCAAACTAGAAAATTGTGCATATTCTTTAATATACAGATGCAAATCTGCGCGCAATAACATAACATTGAAAAAAACAATGGTTGAAATTTAAAAAAATTCTCTTCGAGTTAGAAAAAATTCAGAGCCATATTTGTAAAGAAGAAAGAGTGTTTAACTGACAGTAAAATTTTCATATTTCTTAATAAATGATTTTCATAACTACTGATGATTGAAAATAGGGATATATTTGAGGAATCTCTTGGCATTTGAAAAAGTATCAGACCCTTTAACCTAAGTTCTTCAAAATTTCTTCAGATCCCTTTTATAAATTTTAAGGTATCTACTTACGTTTGGAGGACTTATTTTCAAGAATATACAGTACTTATTAAATACATATATTTTAGTTCAAATGTGATATAAAATCATTAAAACAAATATAATTTTGGTAAAAATTTCATAACATTATAAAGTATAGGTAATTCATTATAAATTTAAAGTGCAATTTAGTGCTTACACCAGAAACTGCACATTCAATTCAACTAAATACATTTTAATTTCCTTTATACTATACACTACTGTCATACTTACCTGTGTTTTGAAGTAAAAGTTTTACAATATTTCCAAAAATCTATAAAATATACTGTCAGACTCGCGTCCGACATTTTTAATTGGGACCATGGACACATCATTTAGAATGATTAGTGAAGGCCGTTAGCGACATTCAACAAAGCGAAAGCCGACGGCGGTGAAATTCGCCATAGGTGGTCCATGTAGAATGGAACGTGGTACGAAGACGTGGGTACGAGGTGTGTAAAGGTCTAGATTGTTCCTGAAAGACAGAAAAAGGGATAAATAGAGGTGACCGTCAGAAAAAGAATAGACTAGACATAGACTTTGTCGAAACGATGCGGGTTCGATATAGAGACAGGGTCTCTATATCGAACTGATTTATGAACTCCGCGCCTTTGAATCGATGTATGATGATTCTTCGGAACAAACGTGTATATATTAATATTAGTCTAGGTATTGATTTTATAATAAACAAGATGTAAATAGACATGTATTAGTGTCCACATTAATATTACGAATGGCTTATACATTGGATCACGACGATCAAGTTTACATATACCAAAAAAGGTAAAAATAGGGATTTTTTTTGCAATTATCGTTTATAAGTGCAGGTACCTGTAGAACGATTAAATTAACACACATCGCTCACTCCTTTCAACAACGTCATATCTCAAAAATTGGCGAAATTTAGTTATGCCTGCTTTCAGAATGCCCTGAAGGAGTAGCATATCCCTGCAAGATCATCATATCTCACCTCTCAATATTTAGCCGCTAGAGAGCAGAATTAATATTTATTTTTAATACATTTGATTGTACTTTTAAACTTTAAAATCACTCTCCTGAAAAATCACGTTTTTTGAGATATGACGTTGTTGAAAGGAGTGAGCGATATAAATTTAGGTCAAAACATAGTTAGTAATATGTAAAACACTATTGCAAAATTCCATTAAAATATATTGAAAACCTTTTAAATTATTACCTTTCTCGTTTACAAAAACAACTGGAAAATTAGTTTTCTAGAAAATGCATTAAGGGAACAAAGGACCTTCAATCTCGTTCTTCTTTAATTTTCAATATTTTGCTCTATATACCACATGATTATGATTAATATTCTTTTCTACTACATTGAAAATAGTTAGAATTCACAAATAAGTATTTTGTAGAGGAATTAGACATGTTTATCAAAAAATTCTCCAAAAATAGTAGAATTTTTCAAAATGCTCCACGCATATTCATTATCTTCTGATATCTTCCAAGTTTCTCAGAATTGTGAATGAAAGTGTTTGTCATAAAACTGTGAATAATTCTTTGAAATCACAAATATTTTTTAAATTAATAGGCCATAAAATAAAGTAAAAACGTAAAAAAATAACAGGCAGAATTAAAAAAAAATTATTTAAGACTTTAGATTCCTACAAAAAAAAGTTAAATGCACATTTATATTTATATACATATGGTAAACTTATAATAAAAAATTAATGACTTTAATTAATATAGAAAGCGAATAGAGCATTTTAAACAACTTTAGCATTTTTGAACAAAAATTTTAAAAACAGGGATTATTTTGCAAAATATTCCTTACTTTAAATTTTAAAGGTTTTCAGTGTAGTAAAAAAGGAAATTAATTACTCTCATTTTGTACATAGAGTTAAAAATTGAAAATTAAAAAATTCGAGTTTAAAGGTCCTTTGTTTCTTTAAAAGATTATACTTCCGGTCTTTTAATATCACTTTCGGTTTAGTATATTGGCCATAAGTTATCATCCAGTGATCGTACGAATAAAAGAAAAGTAGTTTTAGAATCCTAAAAGATTGGCCTTTGAAACAGAGAAATAAAAAAATTTGAAATTTTGCACCAAAACAGCCATTTCAACGTTGGCAGATACCTTAAAACGAAGGTGAAATTTTCGTTTGCGTAAACCAACGTAAAAGCAAGCATTTCAACCATTGCTCGCATTCTACCCATTTAAGGCAAATTTTTAAACAAAATAAAATTCTAGTGTTTATCATATCTCTGACAGACATGTTCGATTAATGTCAAAAACTAAGAAAATCCCAACTGGAGATACCTTCGTATTCAATATGATCCTTATGGATACAAATTATGATATTAAAAAGGTTTCTTTGGTTACTGCAACGAGAAAGTCTAAAACTAAGTTAAAGCACATACATGCACATTAGCAATGGGTTATTTTTTGTCTTTAGTATGTGATAATTCTGCCCTGGGAGATGTTCAATGGAATTTGTCTTCAATGATGATAGTGCATACCTTTCTTTAGTTACGACGATCAGGTTAAATTAATATATCTTATTTACAAATTAAGTTCAGTTTACAGAATTTACTCTACAGTTTACTTAGAAATTACTCTCCAACGACAGTCCATTATTACCGAACTGCTCGGTTCTTATGCGGAATGCATTCTGGTTCAAACATTTGAAACGGGGGGTGATTCACGGTACGACGCTCGTAGCGCCACCAAAGATGAACTGCAGCACACAGCCCCCGGATGAACAATTACAGCTGTTCATCAAATAATACATAAATAAGAACAATAAATAAATAAAAACAAAACATTACGTAATTTAAGATAGCTTCTTGAATGCAAATCAATAAATGTTAAACACATACTTACATACTAAGAAAGATTATCAAATTTTCAAAACACTAAATTTTAGCAAAATGAAGTTGAAATCTAAAATGTGAATAAAAAATATTAAAATCAAGCACAATATAACAAATCAAATAAAATTAAAGTTCTAAGATTGTTTATTTGAACTCCCCATCAAATCTTTTCAAGTTTATACAGTAGCTGTATGGGTCTTTTAATCAGATCAGTTGGAGTTTTCAGGACGCATGACCTTATTTTAGAGTCTCGTCCGGGCAAAAGTTCTTTTACGTATCCACACTTCCAAAGATGTTTTGGCAGTTTTTCATCGTAAATTAGGACTATATCACCAACTTTGAATGCTGAAGATTTAGCGGGATCTAGATGATTTGCTGATCGGAGCTGCAGAAGATATTCTTTTCTCCACTTTTTCCGAAAAGGATCAATTATTTTTTGGCGATATTTTAATTTGTTCAATAACGTGGATTTATCGAATTTCGTTTCGAAGATAATTGGAATTCCACGGGGCACCGATGTTAACCTCTTTCTTACCAAAAAATGAGCTGGAGTTAGTGATTCTGGTTCTGACGGCTTTTCGTAAACATACTATAAGTGTCTAGAATTAATTACTGCTTCCACTTCAGTGAGCATAGTTTCTATTTCTTCATAAGTAAGGCAAGTTCTACCAAGTATCTTCTTTAATGGTGTTTTCCCAGATCTAACCCTTCTCTCCCAAAAACCTCCCAACCAGGCTGGTCTTGGGATGATAAATTTCCATATTATTTTGTTAAATGATTGTTAACTTCTTCTTTAAAAATTATTTTCCAGATCTCTGTTATTTTCCAGATCTCTGTTAGAAGTATGTCGGTCTTGACAAATGTTTTGGCATTATCACTTTATAGCACCTTACAAAGTCCTCTTCAAGCAAAGAATCACTTAAGAGCTAAAAGGAAATTAGCCGTGCTTAAATTCGTAACCAGCTCTAAATGAATAGCTCTTGTGATCGCACAGATAAACAGCACAATATAAGCCTTTTCTGATCCCAAGGATCCTTTAGTGTAAATTGGCCCTGCAAAATCTATACCGATGGTCCCAAAACGTGGTGTTTCGATAATTCTATATCTAGATAAGGGTGCAGCAATTTCTTCTCCAGAGGTAGCATTGAACCTTTTACACAGCATGCAGGTTTTCAGGACAGATTTTATTATTCTTCGGCCCTTCATGATGAAACATCTCTCTCGTAGACGAGCTAGGGTAGCAGCTACAACAAAATGATACATTCTTGCATGTGCATCAATAAGTAGGTTTACAAACCTTCCTTTATTGGGAAGCACCCACGGATGTTTTTCCCGTTCACATAAATCCGAAAATTGTAGTCTGCCTTTAACCACAAGTAGATCATTCTCATCGAGTTCGGGATTATGGTGGTACAATTTCGATACCTTAAAAATAGATTTTCCCCGCTGTAGCTGCTCAAATTCCTCCGAGAAAGCAGATTTTTTAATTTGCTTGATCCAATAAATTTCGGCCCTTCCTATTTTTGTGGCTGTTAATGGACCGGATATTTTACAATTTTTTGGATTTGAATTATGAAGGAAGCGCAGGATCCACCCCGTGATATTAAACACTTGAGAGAGCTTAATGAACCGGTCTACATTTAAAAAGGATTCAGATCGTACATTTACGGCACAGCATAGCTAAGTCATATTTGTCTTAGATTTTCTTTCAATAGCTGATTCTTCGTCTTCTTTAACTCCTACCTTAGGAGGCCACATAGATTCAGGGAGGGATAACCATGCAGGACCTTGCCACCAAAGATTATTGCCTATTAAAGAGCTCAAATGTTTACCACGTGTGAATAAATCAGCTGGGTTATCTTGATCGCTAGAATAGTTCCAACTTTCCGGATCTAACAAGGATTGAATTTCAGTAACCCGATTGGAAACAATTTGTTATGAAAACAACAACATAAAACTGGTTTCGGAGCATCGGATTTGAAACTAGAAGGAACCGGTTTTATTTCACTCCTGATCGCCCAATCGGACATTCTCTAGATCTTCCTATAAAGTTTTAAAAAGAACGTTAGCAACAGGAAAGGCGTGGAATTTTTTTCCGGCGGAAGAACATTATGAAAAGTCAGTTATCGAATTTTCTCGGCGAAGGTGTCCGTCGGTGTTCTTTTAGAGAGGGCTTTCTGAAGCACGTGGTTGCGCGAGTGGAACAAGGGAGATTCAACTGGTCTACGAAGGATTTACACAAATGCGGAATTGACCGATGTTTCTTGGTTTTTTGTTGAGAATTGTGATTTCCACGAGAACATAATTTTCGTGCTAAGAATTGTGCTGTATAGGTGACAATAACTTTCGTGTTATAAATTGTGATGCACCACGTGCAAATAATTTTTTTGCTCTCCTAACTTGTCTTAAATAAAGTGTGGTAAGTGAATTCCAGTTTTATTCTTTTATTTTTTGCAATGTGCTGATCTTTTATAATTACGGCCACAACAAGAAATCCTTTACACAATTGTTTCCAACTGGACACCTACAGAGGTTCCTACTAGACTACTCTTCAGAGAACACCAACAGAGGTTCCTTCATCTACAGAGGTTGGGACGCAGTGGACCAGTGGGCAAAGGCAGCGAGACAGTGATCTGAGCGTCACTGGTTCAATGCCCGTCGGTGACAAATCCACCGCCATGTACACTAATGGCGGCTGTGCACGAAAATTTTGACGTGGCTGCAATATCCTCCAAGTTCTGAAATTTACCTCTGGAGGTGCGGAGTTAAGTGTACCGATCTCGTCTTTTGACTCGGTTCTAAATTAACGGACCGGTTTGTAGTGGGTAGTGCTGGCCACCTATACGGTGACCCCTTTAATGAATGGCCAACAGTCTCGCGGTGTACTTACAGGCAAATGTCTAGAGACAAGTGTTTCCGCGTTCGAAAAAAAAGGTTCCTACAAAGTCCTCGTATATGATTTGGCAAAAAATGATGATTCTTGGCACGGCGGATGCCTGGATAGATGTACTCTCTAAAATGAAGTCTCTAAATTTCTATGACAAGAAATTTCATTATTTGGTCTTTGTCTTTTGGCCAAATTTATTCTTCTTTTGGGCCGGGAGAGGGGAACCTACTACAGTAGTAAGAATTTGGAGGTGGCGATAATGTAGTACTGATTTAACTTCTTTGGACCCTCCTCTTGGTTTCTGAACCCGAATGGCCTTGGACGACGAAAACACTTGTAATCGGTAACTAGAGTCTGTACCTAGGTTGGCAGACGTAATTTCCTTTTTTGCGGAATTGGCTGTAAACTGTAAGCCCGGTTGTGATTGGTGTAGACGTAGAGAAAGATAAATAACCCATTCATTAAACAACCAACCTATTCCAAATGCATTTTACTAGGCCATTTATACTACAGTTAAATACGCACACTATGAAACCCATGAAAGCGTTAGATGCTATATCATGCCCTGTCTGGTGGATTGGATGCAATGACATGGATACACGTGCTATGGAAAATAGAAGAGTAAAAAAAAAAATATGCATTCATTCTCTATCTCTCACTTGAAATATATTTTAATTGACCCCCAAAAACTTTTGCAACACCCCCTTATCTCAACCAATAATACTTATAAAAGTGTAACATTCACCTATGTCGGATTTTGATTTTTTATTTTTGCATTTTTCTACTGAAGTTTCATTAACTGTTACCATTGTCAATAGAGAGCGGTACTTCTCAAGTTTTGCCATCGCTACTCCCCCTTCACGCGAAGTAACTCAGTATGCATGTAGTCTTGTAGAGAGGAGAGACGTGACACTTTGCTCGCTGTTTTGTACGCGATACACAGCTTCTGTATGTATTGTATTACCTCATTCAACTTGGATACTGTGAGCGCACATATCGTGCCAATTTTCTTTTTGGGTGTATCTACAAGTTTTGAAGTGTAGACATGCTGATATTCTTCTGTGTAAGTAACAAATATTGCCTTGTACTCAGCAAATTTTCACATATCAATAAATTCAGTTTTACAACAGGCTTGTGATTATTTGAAAGTCATCAAACTGTCGAGCTTTTACATTCTTCGTGTTCAGAATACAGTCATAGAAAAAAATCCAGCGACCTTCTGAGCTACCATTGAATCTTTTATCCAATATTTGCTGTGTGGTTCAGTTATTTTCTACCAGTAAGAATCCTGCTTGACTTTAAGTGAACTGAACTTGCACAACCTAACTTCTAGTTAATCCCTATTTGCCGAAACATTATTTTCTGAACGATTTGATATAAAATTTTTCATTTTCTATACCCCTGAGAATCAAAAATTTATTTTTCTGAAATCAGGAAGTCATTCCTCATTTATTTCAATTAATTTTTGTAGAAGATTGCAAAAGTACTAGCATTTCAACATACTACCGCCCATGCGTAAATATATATGTCATGTTTCACAGCGAATAAAATTTATAAGCAGGGGGTGCAGAATAATCAGAATATCCGTGAAATTTGAGATTGTTATTGATTGAGTAAATTATAACGAATTGAGGGAATTGGGAAATTTATGATTTATTTGACCGAATTAATGTAGCGATCGTTAGGGAAGAATGTAATCACCGAACAAGGCTAGCCATTTAACGCGAATGTATGCTGAACAGTTCCGAAAATCGGTAACTGAAGTGATTTATTCGAAATACAGTAATGGCATATAAAGCTTCTTCTCAGTAACACTTTCAAATTTAGTTATTCTTGAAAAGTTCCTCAAGTTTGAATATAAGTAAAATACAGACATTTAATTGTGTCTCGTGGTTAAGGGTCAAGGGACCTACAACCTCGATTTTTGAGCTTTAAATTTTTAATTCTATATACAAAAAGAGAATAATTAATATTCTTTTTTACTGCACTGAAGACACTTAGAAATGACAAAACTAAGTATTTTGTGGCAGAATAAGCCACAATTTTCAAAAAAAAATTTTTAAAATGCTGGCATTTTTCGAAAGGATCCAGACACATTCTATATCATTTAAAAACCTTAAATATCTTAAAATAAGTTTACTATATAAACATAACTGTGCATTAAATGTTTTTGTATGAATCAGAAACCATAAGTAATTTTTAAAATTTTATTATTATTTTTTTTTAGTTTTTGCATCTTTTCATTTCATTTCATGGTCTATAAATTTGGAAAGAATTTTTGGTTTCAGAGAAAAATGCACAATTTTGTGACAAACGTTTCCATTGAGAATTTTGAGAAATTTGGAAGAAATCAGAAGGAAATGAATGCCCATGGAATATTTTGAAAATGCTGACAGTTTTGAAAAAATATTTTGAGAAAAAGTTCTTATTCTGCCCCAAAATACTTATTTGGGAAATCTAAGTGTCTTCAATGTAGTTAAAGGGTAACATTAATTACACAGGCCAACGAAAAGCGACTTTTTGAAATTTTTTTAACGTTAATAGCTGATTCTTATGTAATTTTAAGTGCTGAATCAGTATCTGACTTCAGTTTTTTTCTATCACCCACATTTTCGCCATAATGTGACTTCGTCGGAAACTAGAAAATTAGCCGAACATACCATAGAAAATAAAAATAAATAAATGTTACCATATGAATAAACTTTTATTCAAGTTAAACATGAAAATACCTTTTTATTACATAGGTTTTATGTGTGCATTGGCTTATATTTCCTTTCCCTCTTCTCCTTAAAGCTCCTGATATTGCTTTTTCGCCTGTGAATTGCTTGCTCAACTTCTCGATGAAGTGACCAATAGTAGTCTCCCATCATATTGGTATTTATGGGATTGAGCGGGCCTGATACCGTCTTTCCATCAATTGAATATCTTGATGAAACCGCCCACCTTACTCCTCACTGACATCACCCAAATTATCTGGCAAAAAAATCGAGGTAACTGTTCAAAAAGTGAATCTTGAGGCTCATAAAACAGTCTCACTTTTTGAAATTTTCCAGCATGTTGGCTACAATAGAAATATAATGTGGGTCCTTTTTGTTGCCCAAGAATTTGGTCACAATCTGCTTGAATGATACCCAAGCCTCCTTTTCTTTTAAAGTCATTTTTGATTCAAAGTTGAGATCGAACATCATTTTTCGGATGTCCGGCCCAACAAACACAACTTCTTCCAATTTTGCTTCTCATAGATGAGGAAACTTCTCGCAGAGATACTTGAAACATTCTCCATCTTTGGGTAAGACTTTCATAAACTGTTTCATTAGGCCTAATTTGATATGTAGAGTTGGTAGCAAAATGTTTTCCGGGTCCACTAGGTTCTTGAGCAGAATGTTATTCTCTCCAGGCTTTAAAGATTTTCTTGAAGGCCAGATTTTTTTGGATCAATGTTGATCCCTTGCCCTACAGTCCTATTCACATAAGAAACATGGGAATGTGGTAAAGCCACATTGCTGCCGCTTAACTGAAGGCGTTGAATTCACTAAAAATGTCATTTCTTTAAATATTGAGTGCTGAAATGTAAAAAATGGTGGGTGACACGGCTTTTTTGTTGTCATATTCGGTTGGAACGCACAAAAAACCACAAGAATAAGGCAAATTTATCCAAAAAGTTTTTTCATCGTTGGCCTGTGTTTTTCTCATTTTGTATGCAGGGATAAAAATTCAAAATTAAAAAAAGAGGTTGAAGGTCCACTTAAAACAAAGATAGTAACTAACATGCATATATACCTGTGTGGATGAGAGGTCACTTTTAGCCATATCTACGGGTGAAGCGCTAAACACCAATGGGGAAACTGAAAGTAAATAGACGCTCCCACCTCCTGAAAAGTTCAACAAGTGAACATATGTCTTAGGTCCGAAGTAGCCTAGTGGTAGAGTGTTGGCTTTTGGTGCTGAAGGTGCTCGGATCGGATCCCGACAGGCGTCATTAAATGATTTCGTGGCTAGGCCGGATATGGGCATGTTAAATTCGTAGGCCGGAAAGTCTCTGTATGATGCCAGAGAGGGTGGGAGATGATACGATCCTCTCTGATGTCCTCCCTGGGTGTGATCGGTCAAAAATGAGGTGGCACCTAGCTAAGACTGACTCGGACCCTTATGGTGCTTATATAAACCGTAGCCTCACACTTCCTCCCGCAAAGCCTATTGGGACCTGGTCTGGAACTTCTTGCCAGGGGGCATTAGAAACAACAACAACAACAACATATCGCACCCCGGCAAGAAAAGTGAGACAACTCAAGAATGCAGCATTTGAGAAAAATCCACTTAATGAATACTATACAGCTTGAACTAGCATTGCAATGAAACTGATACAACTGCCCTCAGGTGGACAAGTTGCGAGATAGAAACG
This sequence comes from Dolomedes plantarius, assembly GCA_907164885.2. Lineage (NCBI taxonomy): Eukaryota > Metazoa > Arthropoda > Arachnida > Araneae > Dolomedidae > Dolomedes > Dolomedes plantarius. Next base: position 26,024,354 of record OU015499.1, on the reverse strand, counting down.
TGTCACTTATCGTGTACGATGGGACACTTCATACATATTTTTCAATGACATAACCTCAAAATTGCCATTTTTTGTCTTGTGGGATTTTTCTTGCCGTGGTACGATACGTCTTTAAATACGAGGGTTGTAAATTAAGTAGTGGCAACGTCGCCGAGAAAAGTCGCAGAACATCGGGCATGCTCAAACAGGATATCGGAGGAGTGAGGTGGAGCTGTAGTCGATTTGTAGAGTACATAAAACCGTAGATCCAGTAGAAGGGGTAGTTGCTGCGTGACGTTGAAGTGGACAGTGTCGTCTCTACCGCTCTAAATCATGTTTACAAAAAGTGGTCAGCGGTCGGGGATTAAAATCAAGGTTGCCCGTTTCTACAGCACCATCCGCATCCGGGAGTTGTTAAAAGACCCCCCCGTACACCCTAACACTACCTCTTTCCTAATTTGAAAGAACCCCGTCGAGGCATCATATTTTCCTGACGTGCCGCCTGTGATCCGAGCATTAGGGCGCTCCGTCGCTGACATCAACAGACAACACCTTGCCAACGGCATCCTACGGCATCCTGACATCTGGCAAAAGGTACGGTATGTAGCATTAAGGGTAGAGGTGGCACAACCCCACTTAACTCCTGCTAGACGTTTGAGCAACAGCATGCGCTTCTCAGTTTTTTGCTGGATCTCATCGATAAACATTTTCCAGGTAAGTTTTCGGTCAAAGATTACTCCAAAGTACTTGGTATTCGCACTAGATGGGAGGGTTGTATTATCATAACAGATATTTAACTGTAATTGTTGATGACATAAGGAGAAAGTCTGGTAAGTAGCTTTTCCTGGCAACAACGGTATATACACAGTCATATATGAAGGTGATAAAAATATCCTTGTATAAAGGGTGATAAAAACAGCATGTAAAACATGTGACTAAATCAGTCATACAGTGGCTCCCAAAAGTGTTCGTACACTTACGATTTTCAATGAAATAGGGGTCTATCCATTGATTAAAATGAATATTTTAGAATGGGTATTTAATAATAAGATCTATAATCTATTCTTAACAAAACTACATGAAATATTTTGAAAACATTGTAAAACTTTATTTTTAAGAAACCAATAATCCAAAAGTAACAAAAACTTTATCTCACAAAAGTCATCGTACACTTGTAAAAAATCTCTACATATTAGTAAACATTCTAATTTTTCGTTAAATTAATATTTAATAGGATATCCTTTAGCATCCACAACAGCTTTTAAACGTCTGGGAATAGATTCCTTTCGTTCTTTTGTAATTTTTGCATCAATGTTCATCCATTTTTCCATCATAATTGTTCTTAGTTCGCTTTTCGTGTGAATGTCGTGTTTTCATACTCGAACCTCCAGTTCTCTCCAAATATGTTCTATTGGGTTTAAATCTGGTGATTGAGGTGGTGTTTTCAAAACTTGTGGACAATTCTAGAGACACCAGATGCGAACGTTGAGAGCCGTGTGCTTAGGATCGTTATCTTGATAAAAAACAAAATTGTTTCCAATACCCAAATTTTGAGCTGATAATTTTAAATTGTCTCTAAAAATATTTATATCTAAAATATTTATAAAAACAGCATGATTCATTATGCCATCAATAAATACCAAATTTTCTAGTCCTGATACTGACATGCACCCCCACACAAGGATACCTTCACCGGAATGCTTAACTGTTCCAACTAAGTTCTTGGGATTAAGTTCCTCATTTTTTTTCTTCTCCACACAATTATACGCCCATCAGCACCAAAAATGTTCTTATTATGGGGCTTATTAATCATTGACAGTGCGAAGGGAAGCCTAAACTTTCTTTTTTTCTCACGCACAAAAAATTTTCTATGGACAGAACGCCCATGTAATCCAGCTGTTCTGAGAACTCGTCAAAAAATTTCAGATGAAATTGAAGTACAAAATGTTTCATTGAATTCTGCAGAAACTTTTACAGCACTCAAACGTGAATTTTTCACAAATTTTCTAATTATAAATCTCTGATCACGTTTTTTTAACTTTGCCGGACGGCCTTTTCTTACCTTGTTTTCGATCCAATTTTCTTCTTTAAAGCGTTTTTTCACATGCTGCACAGTAGAATGGGATAAATTAAGTAATTTAGCAATATTCCGAACTGATTTACCACTACTATGATGAAAAATAATCAATTTTCGAATGCTGTTTGTTGTTTCTTTACGACTACGAGCCGTTTTTAAATAATAAATAGAATATTACGGAGTAGGCAAGCAAAAATTAAAGCCAAACGATATTTTAAATGCCACCACAATTCAAAAATAAAAATAAAGCACTAGACGATAATTTTAAATATGAATTTATCCGAAAGTATTTCAGTATACGATGACTTTTGTGAGATAAAGTTTTTGTTACTTTTTGATTACTGGTTTCTTAAAAATAAAGTTTTATTATGTTTTCAAAATATTTCATGTAGTTTTGTTAAGAATAGATTATAGATCTTATTATTAAATACCCATTCTGAAATATTCATTTTAATTAATGGATTAAATTCATTGAAATTCGTAAGTGTACGAACACTTTTGTGAGCCACTGTATATAAAAATGGCAAAAGCAGTCATATATAAAAGATGATAAAAGCAGTAAAGCAGTCATATATTAAAGTGATAAAATCAGTACAATTATGAAACATAGGGATTTAAAACAGTGATAAAGAATACTAAGTTTAATAAAATCAATGGTACACAAGATAAAAGGTCAAGAGTAAAATAGATAAATAAAAGCAGTGAAGGTAAAAAAATACCAGGTTATAGTCAAGCACTAAAATTAATACAAATAAAGAAAAGATTAGATTACGTGATCATATCCTGATCTGTCCTGTGGTATCAGAGTGTTTGCTCTCTGTACAAGCGTGGTAAGTACCTGATCGCATGATACTTTTAACAATTTTTGTGAATGTTGTATACTTTGTGAATAATTTAAAAGCATAATCGCAATAGAACTAATTAATAAAAAAGGTAAGAAAAAGAACATGAAAAATAAAAAATAGTTTTTTAAATAAATAACAAAAAGAGGAAAAAACGTGGCTTTCAAAATAGTGAACAAGACTCTAAATAACAAAAACTATCAATTTAAAGGATAAACAATTTTTTATTAGAACAATATAGAGGAGGTAATGAATACCACGGTCGAATAAATAATGAGCAGCGTAATAAAAACTACTTAATAAATCACAAAGGAACATTTGAATAAATGATAAAAGCAATGTACCCTGATTTATAAAGCAAATGCAGTAAGCTAATAAAAAGTATTAATGATTAAATCATACCTTATGAATAAATAATGATATAGAGATTGCAAAAACAATCTATTCAAGGGGAAGTAAATGAGAATTTTAACAATACGGGAGCGAGAATGAGTTAAGGACTTCATTAGCCCAAGCTTCTAAACGCTTGCAATGCCTTTCACAATCATATTTATTGAAATACTTATTTAGCAGCTAGCAGCCTTTCCTCCACCTTTTAATTAACATCCGATTTCTAAAATATGGCTTCCGTAATGGAAATGATAGATATATCTAAACCCTCTTGCACCTCGTTCGCCCGATTCCAGAATTCGCTTTTAATTTCCATAAATCAGGTAAACCGGTTCATATTTCCAATCGCTTCTCGGAACAATATTTCAAAATAATCTCATCCCTGTACAAACATGCCTCGTGTTCGGGAGGTGATAAAACGTACAAGCGTGGGACACAGTATAATTGGAATTTTCCGAGCATTTTGGGTGCCGTAAGGATTAAGTACATTCTGAAACGAAATTTGGAAAACGGGAGATTTATATTTCATCAATGACTTTATCATTAAAAATATATATAGAGATGTATATGTCTGTTTAACATTCAGTGTAGGATTTATGTGTTAGCACAGCAAAGGGCTGAGATATCTGTGAAAATGAAAGAGCTCAGACTTGAAAGAAACGTAATCAAAAGGACTTTATTGTAATAGAAAACTCTTGTTGATGATAAAAAGAACTTTTTATATACCATGTTTTTAAATTTTCTGTCGAATCATATAAACTTGACAATTCTATGTATCAATAAATACTATGGCTGCACCAGTCTACAAAACAAAATTAACTGAAAATAACTGAAAATTAATTTTATCCTGCTTAAAGATGGCTAAAAGTATTAAAATAATGCATTGTCATCGTGTTCTGAGCTATTCTAAAAGTTTCAAATGTCTAGCTAGTCGGGAAGTTAGTTAAAAATCGATTGCAAGATTTGTACTGGACAAACACAAACGCAAACAAACACACAAACAAGAAAGCAAGTTAATAAAAACATGGTAAATAAATAGAGGCTAACAAGGTAAATATTATTTTCTTAAATGATACGCATAGGAATTAATAAATGTCTTCAGTTATATGAGATTTTAAAACTCAACTAAAACCTTAATACCATTGAATATTTTAACTAATGGCGCAACAATGAACTGTGGACCAAGGCCGGCGGTGCCCATTTCCGCTTTCTTGACCGTGGGCTTGGGGTGCCATTCAGCCTGTCTCTCAGTCAGACATGAGATCCCCAGAGTTTAGTTCCCAAGCACTCTTGGCCCTCCTTTTATCGACGCACTCAAGGAATGCAAGAAGTCGACCTTGCCCAGTCGCAGGATCGAAACCTGGACCTGTGGCGTGGCAGCTTGAAGCTTTTAACCACTGCACCATCGGGCGTCGCCATTGGAGATGCAACAACATATTTTTTATAAGATTTCAAACTCTCTTTAGAAATTCCAAATAAAATGCTTACAATGATTTAAATCAGGGCCGAACAACCAGTACGGACAACCAGTCCTCACCCTGTGACACTCTGAAGCCTTTTGTGAAAACGAATATTATAAATATAAAAAATACGGAATATTAGTTTTAGATTTATAATATTATGAAAGGACTAGCTAAAAACCCGCACTTTGCTACGGAGTACATTCAAATTAAATACAACGGTCAATGTATGCAATTAATGCCAAAAAAATAAATATATATATTTATAATAAATACGACGATCAATGTATACAATTGATGAAAAAAATATATGTATATATATTTATTAAAAAATCGTAAGGGATATTTATTTTTTTTTTGATAATATCCAATCGTCTGCTGCATTAGAAAGAAAATTTTTTTTGTCTATTTAGTTGTTATGCAACTGACGATAAATTTATTTAAAGTACCAGAAAAAGAAATCCCGTGCTCAGCATTTAATAAATTAAATTCTAAAAATTAATCTTTAAAAATTCACCAAAAATCAGAAAATCCAGGTAAAGTTTTGAAAAAGATTTCATTTTATAGGAATGTTTATTATCTTTCTCGTGATATAAATTTTATAACCCTCAAATTATTATTTTAAATGCAAACTTAAAAATAGTTACTAAAACAGCTTAAAAATTTAATTTTAAAAAATCCAAGAATATTTTTTCAAAAATCTTTTTTAGTGCACCCCTACACCGTAAGAAGAATCGCCATGCAAAATGTCAGCCCTTTAAGTCCAGTGGTTTGGTCTGTGCGTTGTATGTCAGTGAGTCCGTCAGTCAGTCAGTCAGTTACGGAACTGTTTTATATACACTGCTGGCCACTGTAAATGCAACACCCTGAAGGAAACATGCAAATAACATGAAATTTACAACATGCATTAGCGGAGGTGAGATATGCAAATGATTAGAATTTCAGCGCAAACGCACATCACGCGCGCCTGTGGCGCCACTTCAAAGCGCTATTTAAGGCTTCGAGATTTCGACGATTTCAAGTTCGGCAATTGTGTTTTTCTTGTGGTTTTTTCAAAAAAACGATCAATTATGCCTCGTCTAAAACAGCGATCATCTTTTGATCAAGTATCCGAGTTCGACAGAGGAAGGATAGTGGCCTACCGAGATTGTGGATTATCTTTCAGGGAAATCGGTAGTCGTGTTGGACGAAACCAAACAACTGTAATGCGGATATGCGATCGTTGGATGCAGGAGGGTACGACGGACCGGCGAGTTCGATGGCATCCACATCAGCGCACCACTTCACGTGATGACAGGCAAATTGTGCGCATGGCATTGACGGATCGCTCAGTCACAACACGAACCATAGCTCAGCACATGCAGTCTTTAACGCATCATCCAGTGTCTGCGCGTACCATTCGACGCCGTTTACAGTAGAGTGGTCTGTCCGCAAGACGTCCATTGCTTTTTCTACCTTTGACGCAGAACCACAGACGTCTCCGCCGCCAATGGTGCGATGACAGAAGGATGTGGAATGCAGAATGGAATGAAATTGACTTTACTGACGAGTCACGCTTCTGTCTGCAACACCACGATGGTCGCATTCGAGTCTGGAGACACCGTGAAGAGTGGATGCTGAACAGCTGCGTTATGCACCGCCACACTGGTCCTGCACCGGGTATTATGGTATGGGGCGGTATTGGATATCACTCTCGCACACCTCTAGTACGCTTTGCCGGTACTTTAAACAGCCAGCGCTACATCTCCGAAGTGTTGAAGCCAGTTGTCCTTCTTTACCTTCAGGGCTTGCCCATAGCCATATGTCAACAGGATAATCCGCGATCACACGTGGCACGCATTGTCAACGGTTCTTCGTCAATCGCCCGATTGAATTGCTTCCCTGGCCGCCTCGCTCTCCGGATCTTTCACCGATAGAAAACATGTGGTCCATGGTTGCTCTACGATTGACCCAGATTCCATCCCCAGCTGCCACAGCAGATCAACTTTGGCAAGGTGTGGAAGCTGCTTGGTCTGCTGTACCCCAAGAACTCATCCAAAGTCTCTTTGAATCAATGCCGAGGCGTGTGGCAGCGGTGATCTCCAACAATGGCGGCTACTCTGGCTACTGATTTTGGCAGGAAGCACACTTCACAGAAGTCTATACATTTAATCATTTGATACTTGGTCAACGTGTTATCTATAAAATAAATTTTGTTGTGATATCTCTTGTCTTTCTTGGTGTTGCAATTTGGGTGGCCAGCAGTGTATATAGATTATGAAAGGAAGACTTATATTATAGGTGTCAATTAATTACTATTGGACAAACTCCACAATAACGGTAGGGAGATTGCCCTGCAGTGCATACCAGGCCACTGCGGCATCCGGGGCAACAAGTTGGCCGACGATCTGGCAAAAAAGGGTGCATCTGTACTACAACATCTGTACTATAATGAGGTCTCTTACAACTCGCTAAAGTTGCTTGTAAGAGAGACTTTAAGGAGCACCCTCTCACAACAACTGTTGTCGAGGAGTTCAAATCAGATATAATGGAGCAAAATTGCTGAAGTCCCGGAATGGCCAAGGCAGAAAGCAGTTGCCTTGTTTCGACTAGTGACAGGCCATAACTGACTTTTGAAACATCTCTGCAATATAAATATCGTTTTAGAACCCTTTTACAAACTCTGTAATCGATGAGAGAACGTGGGCTTTATCCATATACTATCTTACCCCGCTCTACCTGTAGCTCCAGTGGAGGAGAGATATTGGATAGCTAGGAGACTTTTGGGTTCACGGACGTTTTAGTCCGCTTTTGTTTGCTTGTTCTTGATATATATACATACATACATACACACACACACACACATATATATATATATATATATATATATATATATATATGCAATCATATAAACCGCCATTGGAAACAAAAAAAAATATTATGAAATAAATATATGCAATAAACGTTACTCTTTCTTTAATTTTTAAAGTAATCACTAATTAAGATTCTGGTGGAAAAAATATTTTTCGCTTCCTTTATCCAGTGTCTGTGGGGTAAAGTCACACTGTTGGCATGTATGTTTGTACCCGTTTGGAATCGGCTTTAAAGTGTAGGTCCCCGTCTAATTAGACCCTGAATGGCAAATTTGACCTTGGCGTAATATCCAATCAAACAATCTATATTTTGCTTCCTGCAGCAGCTTTCCATAAAATAATATGACCCTTATCACATTGCGAGACGTGAGGTCCTGATTTAAATAATTTCTTTAAAATACATCTAGATACATTTTCCAATAACATAATAATTACAAATTTACATCTTACTGGATATTTTACTATAGAAAAAATAAAATTTATTCCTTAAGTTAAGGTGACTTTCAAGCACTTACTTGAATCGATTAATCAGTAACCCTAACTAATGTAATGAAAATTTACAAACGAAATTTCTAATCATTTATGTTAATAAGTTTCTCCAGTCCACTGTCACATTTGCCATTCAAACAGTGTGAATAGTTAGGTTTGGCAATAATCTCGTACTGGGGTTTCAAAGTTACTCTAATGAATCTACTGAATCTGTGAATCTGGGATTGTGTTTAACCTTTGACCTGCCAGTCAATAAATTAGTTTTAGTGAAAAATTGAGTCCTGTTTTTTTTTATTACAAAGTAACCTAGGATGGAAAATTATTCATAATAATTGAAATTATATATTACAGGCATAAGTTTAACAAAAGTGCGACAAAATCGCTTTTATTTTGTATTCGTAACTTTAATTTCCTACTTTCACAAAACTCCTGTTGCATATAAAGCAGACGCTAGGGGAACTAAAATTAATGTTTGCAACTCTAGATTAAAATTACTTTATTGTGAAAAGTTTACATCAGATATAATTAAGTATTCTAATTACTTTGTAATACATCATAGCTATTCACAACTGAATGGCTTAAACGTCTGCCAACTAGATATCAGTTTCAAACTTATGAGTTTTGTGCTTGCTCCATTGATACTGCTACTTAAGACATATTTTAAACAATGCAACTCTTATTATTTTCACAACGTGATAGTTTGTGTACATAGTTAGTGTAGTTAGTGTAGATAGTTATGTTTGGCAGTAATCTCATGCTGTAAAGTTACACCATGTTTCAAAGTTAAACCAATGAATCTACCGAACCTGTGAATCTGGGATTCTGCTTAACCTTTGACTAGCCAGTCAATAAATTGGTTTTAGTGAATAATTGAGTCTTGTTTGTTTATTATAAAAGTAACTCAGGATGGGAAAATTATTCACTATAATTAAAATTATACCTTACAGGCAAAAGTTTAACTGAAGTGTAACAAATCACTTTTATTTTCTATTCATAACTTTAGTTTCCTGCTTTCACAAAACTCCTGTTGCATTTAAAGCAGACGCTGGGGGAATTAAAGGTAATGTTTGCACCTCTAGATTAAAATTACTTTATTGTGAAAAGTTTACATACAGAAATAACAAAGTATTCTAATTACTATATAACATATAATAGCTATTCAATAACTATTCACAACTTAATAACTCTAAATTTTTCCTACTAGATATCAATTTAAAACTTGTGAGTTTTATGATTTCTTCATTGATACCGAAATTTAAGACATATTTTAAATAATATGACTTTTATAATTTTCACAGGATTCAAATTACCATTTGGATAAAACCTTACAATAGTTTTGTTTAATAAATTAATAAAACTTACGCATTTTAATAATTATATTTACATTTTTGTAAGATTAATTAACAAACTGAAGGAAATCCTCAGAACAGTAATACATGAAGTGTAACAAATAACCTATACCCACACTTTCTCAAACTAAGTTTTGTCTTATATAAATTAGGTCTTTATAGGTACTTTGATAACATAATTTTAATTGATGATACTTATAATAATAATATTCCTTTTGACACGTTTAACAAAGGTTTTAGAAGGTACTGAGAATTCTAAAAATATTCTTATAAATTAAGACTATGATAAGTTAGATAAACGCATAAATGTCATACTAATTTAGAGTTGTTTATACTAGAAATGAACAAATTAAAAGACAAGAAATAAAACAAGCTTACAAATATATTCACTTTCAATATTTTAAATATGATTAAATAATTTTCATTTTTTGTTTTTCATTTTAAGTTCAACCTTTCCAGTTTGTATCTTTTTTGTAGATAAGTTCAGCAATTATTTTCTAATACAATATTTTCTATGATATAAAATACAAAAAATTTCATTATAAATAAAAATTATTGAGATTACTACATTTATTATTGTCTATTGTTATCACTTTGACAGATTTACTATTCTGTATTATTTAGGTCCGCTATATTTTCAACTAAAACAAGAAATTTAGCATTGCTTTGATGAAGTTTAACAGAGGAAGGAAAAATAATGTATTTATCCAATAACGGATTGATGCATATTTAAAATAGTTAACAGAGAATTTTTGAGAATTTTTTTTATATTATTATAATTATTTATTGTTTCTTAAACGCAATAGTTAAGAACAATAGCCCTTGAAATCTATTGTGAACTACAATGAAGAAATCAAACTATGAAAATTAGAAAAGTCAAATTTTTTCAAACGTTTTCGGAGGAATGCATATTATTAATTTGCAAATTCAAGGTAATGAAAAAGAGAAAGTAACTCCTGCTTAGTCCGTGGGGACGAAAATTAAAAGAATCAATCGAAGAGAGGCGACTGTGGAATCCAGACGGATATCGGCGATATGTGTCTTAAGGCCACTGTGCTCGAACCCTATTGGATTAGCTCACCTCAAAGTTAACCTATGAAAATTTTCCTACTATTTACAGCTACAAAAATGATGATAATCCAATAAAAATGGTATTTTCAGATAGCCTGAACTTTTCTGCATCTTGCAACAGGATTCATTTCATAAATTTCGTCCACCAAAGGAATTTAGGAGCGTTTAAAACACACTATACCAGATTTTTTCCTGAATAATTTAAATTTTAAAATGTTATATGCATTTAAAAAAAAAACGAAAAATGTCCTAACGTGTAAAATTTTTTTACGGACTACAATTTAAAAAAGAAAAATCTTCAAATACGAGTCGGCAGTCCATCGACAAATTTTCTCCATAGGTTAACAATGAGGTGAGCGAATCCAATTGGGTTGGTACACAGTACCCTTAAATATTACAAGTAGATAAAAGCATTGAGTGCTTTTAAAAACTCCAGCCAAGTTATCTCTCCAAGCTGTATACACTACATTGATCCTCGTATTGAGGTTGCCTGCGCTGAAACCTAAGATTTCCTGAACCCGTGAAGTTTCCTGTGATATTACCTGCATTGAGAATATATCCAAGTGACACAATACCATTGAGAAATTGTTGGGCAAGTGGTATTTAGCATAGTTGGCTAACAGTTGGATTTGGCCGTTAGGGTTATGTTGAAACAACGGTTGGCATTGCAGCTCACCCAACGGTTGGCTGTTGATTGGCCCAACCGTTGCGATAGCAGTTTAAACCTCATTTGCAATTGGGAAACAACATTTTGTAATTATTGTCCCAGCGTAAACATTTTGCAGTTGTCCGATATTTGTTTCTGGAAGTTCTGCCAAAGGTAACCATTTCCCAAAGATATAACGAAAATTTGCTTTTGGGCCAACGATGTGTTACTCGGGATATAGAGAAAGTCATAAGCCTCAAATCTGGCACCCTACACCACCATGATATTACATATACAGTCGATTCCTTCTCACATGGATCTTGCCGGGAATGACGTAGCAGACAATTGGGCAAAGGTGGATTCTGATGAGCCCTTGTCCACCTCTGACTCTTTCGTCCCTCGAACTGTTTTCTGTTGGAAAAAAACCTTCATAGACAAACTTGGATTGTGTTTCCGGAACACTCTTGGTATTGGGGTTATCGTCCCAGAAGATCCCTTGCTTTCGGCGACAGACCCCCTCAGACGGCACTCTCTCGTTCTCTCAGTGGCAATCTGAAGAGCCACACATACAACTGGGGTCGCAAGACTAATCCCGTCTGCCTTAAATGCAATTCGGACCAAGCCTCCCAAGTGCACAATTTCGAGTTCCTGGGATTGACTCTCGACGACCTTTTTTTCAGATTCTCTTTTGGTTTATGATTTTGTGTGGGTGAATGAATTCGTGGATTTGGTCTAGCTGGGGTAAGACATGGAGATTAGCAACAACAACAGCAACCCCTGCTTAATACATAGAATGGAACTTTAATAGTGGCAACTAAGTATGTACAAATTATACAGAAGAGATACAGTGGTGAAACTTTTATAACCCGAAGTAGTAACCAGTATTGTTTAGCACCCGTTGGTATCGTTCTGGAAGCTGCAGGATTCCGTTGGCAGCACCTGATCCGTTGGTCCTTCGAATGGAGCGGTCTACAGCCTGCAGAATATCTGGTGGAATCCACGGAGCGGTTCCTTCATTTTGGGTATGAGATCAAAGTCTCGGGTACGTAAGTTGGGGAAAATGGTTGATGGTAGAGCATTTTCCAGCCTTAGCGAGCAAACACATCAGTCACAGTGTGCGCATAAGTATTTTCCTTCCATCAGTATGTTGCAACAAATTATTTCGTACGATAGACCGGTAACTAAAACATGGCTGTGTTCATCCTGTCACCGTGCAGTCGTATAATGTCCGTGGGGCAAGCGCATTCGCTATGAGGTAAGGCAGGTATGTGACGTACGTGTGGTGTAAGCTGTTTTCCTGGGTTCTGCTGCCTGGGGGCTTTACAACAGTGTTGCCACTATTAAAGCTCCATCCCTCGTATATAAGTCAACGTTTTTAACAATTTATTCATGTTTTCAAGTTACTCACTATATGATATCAACTGCTACAAAGAACTGTCTCAATTGTTAATTTGTTGCTTAACCTTAGAGATCTTAAAAATCAACTTGTGTGATAAGAAAAGATTAATACTTATTCAGATCTTACTCACTGATATTTTTGAGGGTCAGATGAAGCAATGTTTCTTGATACTTCTGAATCAGGCTGACAGTAACAAAGCCGTAAAAATACAAATAGTTTAAGCCTCAGAACTACGCCTCAACAATAAAATCATACTCAAATGTTGTAATGTACTAACGAGTCTGACTCGCTAGTTACTTCCCTTTTTCCTAAAACGACTGACGGGGTTTGTTTACAGGAAGGCTACACAACACTTATCAATGGTGGAGTTTTTGGTTGTAATAAAAATAATACTCTATATTGTTTAGTTACAAAATATAAAGATGTAAGGGAACTAGCCCGCAATTAAGTCGAACATAATGATATGTGGTTTGACGATCGACTACAGCCATACAACGTAACAGATTAACCAGACGTTACAGAGGGAGAATGTGACGATTAAAAAATGCAATTTTCTGTTTGTAAAACCAAAATGCATGCTGTATTTCAACTGAAGTTTCCTTTAAATAAAAGTGAATGATAGTAGATTGTTTTTTTTTTGCGAAACCTTTTTCCTAAAAGTAGATAGAACATCCATTTGGTGGCAAGAAAGAGGTAGCCCCAACAATTACACATGTGCCACGTCATCTAGAAGATATATTTTTGAGTGAAAATACTAGCCAAATATGTAAGAACAATTATGGAAATTTATCAAAAAGAATATTTTCACACAACTTAGAATTTTCAATTTTCAAATATGTTTCTTACGGTATTCCGGAAACTTGAAAAATTGGAGTTACCTCCTCTTGGCAGCAAACTCTGCAATTTCATTTCCTCATAACCCTATTTAAATTAATTATATACCCCGAGTGAAGTCTCTTATATAATACTAACATTTATCCACCTTTTAATTAACTGCCGTTTCCCCAATGATCCTTCCCAAAATGGCGTGATGTATAGGCTTTCACCTCTCTGGCATCTAATTGCTAGATTTCAGATTTCAGTTTTAATTTCCATAAATCGGGGGGAAACCCGCTTGTATTCTAATCGCTTTTCAAGGGAACATTGCGATAATATTCTGAATAATTCCATCCACAGCTGAATATGCATCGTGGTAACAGTGCGGTAAAAGGAGTGGGCAGCTGACGAGAGTTGTATATTGGAATTAGTATATCTCTGATTATTGACTTGATATATCCTCGGATATTTTCACCAAATCTCTTTAGAGGTGGTGGAATTTTTCTTCGAGAAAGAAAGAGGGAATTAATGATGTTAATCCCGAAGATACGATCCAAAATGTTTAACTGGTGATAGTGATAACAAAGTGTTACTTAAAAATTTACTTTCGAGAATATTCGGAAAGCAGGACCCGACTTAAAATTATCGAAGCAGTAATTAAGGCTGTTGTGTATTAACCCTATTGGATTCGCTCATCTCCATGTTAACCTATGCAGAAAATGTATCCAAGGATTAACGACTTGGATTTGAAGAATTTTTTTAATTGTACTCCGTAATAGAGAAAGAAATTTTATAATGTGGGGCATTTTTCATTTTTTTTTAAAGTAAATAAAATTTTAAAATTTAAATTATTCGGGCGGAAAATCTGGTATAATGTGTTTTAAACGATCCTAAGTTCCTTTGGTGGATGAAATTTATAAAAAAAAATCAAGTTGCAAGGTACAGATAAGCTCAGGTTCTCTGAAAACAACCCTTTTATTGGATTATCAGCATTTATGTAGCTGTCAATAGTAGACACATTTTCTCCATAGGTTAATCTTGAGGTGAGCGAATCCAATAGGGTTAGTACACACAAACCTGAAATTTCTGAATAATTTTTTTAAATTTTACATCCACTAACCCAAGGCTGTTTCTCCTTCACTCATCCTTTCTCATTAGAAGTGAAAAATCCTATTTCTCGAGATTTGAAAATGATAGGAATATAATTTTATAACCTACCAATATCACACATTATAATGTTCGGGTAGAATAAAATGTATCACATTTTACATGTATGTATGTATGTATGTATGTATCTGTGCGTATGTATATATATAAATATATATATATATATATATATATATATATATATATATATAAATAAATAAATATATATATACACACACACACACACACACACATATATATATATATATATATATATATATATATATATACACTCAAGAGCCAAAACATTATGACCACCTGTCAATAACGAGTTGGCCCACCTGTGGCGCGCAACACAGCTTCAACCTGCCTTGGCATGGATGCCACAAGTCCTTGGTAGATGGCCGGAGACAGATTGTACCAAATGTTTAAGCAACGGTCACGCAAATCCGAGATATTGCGAATTGGTGGTCTTTGAACTCTGAGCTGCCGTCCCATGACATCCCATATCGGATTGAGATCCGGTGAGTTAGGTGGTCAGGACATTAACAGGAATTCAGCATCATGTTCCTGGAACCACTCCAACACATTTTTAGCCTTGTGACACGGGGCGTTGTCCTGTTGGAACATTCTATTTCCAGCTGGAAAAACAGAGGCCATGTAAGGGTGCAACTGGTCCGCAATGATGTTCAGATACCCTGTAGCATTCATGGTCTGCTCTACCACAACCACGGGTCCCAGAGACGCCCAAGAGAACGTCCCCCAAAGCATAATACCGCCACCACCGGCCTGTGTATGACCTACTGTACATTGAGGGAGCAACAGTTCGCCTGGAAGACGGCGTTTCCTGACACGGACATCGGCGTGATGAATGACAAACCGTGATTCATCTGACCAGGCAACTCTCTCCCACTGATCCATGGACCAGTCACGATGTTCCTGGGACCAGCGCATTCGCAGTTGACGATGACGCTTGGTCAGCAAAGGCACACGAGTGGGACGTTTGCTGCGTAGCCCCCTATCCAACAGTGTCCGATGAACAGTGTGCTGCGATACTATTCTACTTGGCCCTGCATTGTATTGGGCTGTCAGCTGAGCCACTGTCCGGCTCCGGTTTTTCTTCACCATGCGAGACAGTCTCCGACGACCTTTTTCTTTGATAGCGTGTGGACGTCCAACACCATGTCGTCTACTGCTGGTTTCACCGTCATTCATACACTTTGCATAAGTACTAACAACTGTAGGTCGTGAACAACCCACGACTCATGCAGTTTTGGAAATACTTGTTCCCAGCCTTCGAGCCATTACAATCTGCCCTCTATCAAAGTCACTTAGATCCGCAGCCTTTCCCATCACACAGAAGTAAGTGAAAGAATGATTCTTCAGACTCTACAGCAGCAGTTAAACACCACTTCCACCTGATCACGTGCCTTCCACGTCATCCAGGCGAATTCATTGCAAAATGTAGGGGTGGTCATAATGTTTTGGCTCTTGAGTGTATATATATATATTCCCCATAAAATTTTTAAACAACTAGTCAGACTAAAAAAATACATTAAAATTATCATTCAGGTAAAACAGAATCCAATTTCATGTCTGCTGTCTGAAAATTGAGTGACTCAGCATCATGTCAGGGAATATACGTATATAACTCCTTTACCTGTTACCTAAAATAGAGCACCAAAAATGATCCCAAAAGAAGCTACAGGTAAGTGAAAATTTCCTATTTCCTGAATGATAAAAATGCATTCTTATAACCTGACTATATCACATACTATAATGTTCAAGTAGAATAAGATAAATCGCATTTGATCCTAGTTCCCATATCCGCATCGCATTTTCAACGTCAAAGACAGAATACCATTCATTCATAAAATAGTACCTGTGCATTATTAAAAGAAGCTAGAGGCAAGTGAAAAATCCTATTTCCTGAATGATAGGAATATATTTTTATAACCTAACTATATGATATACCATAATGTTCTCGTAGAATAAAATATATCACATTTGATTCCAGTTCCCATATTCGCATCACATTTTCAACCTGAAAAACAGAATATCATTAATTCATAAACGAGTACTCGTGCATTATGAAAAGAAGCTAGAGACAAGGAAAAAATCCTATTTCTTTAATGATAGGAATATATTCTTATAACCTGACTGTACCACATACTATAATGTTCACGTAGAATAAAATATATCACATTTGATCCCAATTCCCATATTCTCATAACATTTTGAACCTTAAAAACAGAATACCATTAATTCATAAAAGAGTACCTGTGCATTATAAGAAGCTAGAGGCAAATGAAAAATCCTATTTCCTGAATGATAGGAATATATTCTTATAACTTAACTTTAGCACATATCATAATGTTAACGTGGAATAAAATATATCACATTTGATCCCAGTTATCATATTCGCATCACATTTTCAACACTAAAGACAGAATACCCTTAATTTATAAAAGAGTACCTGTTCGTTATTAAAAGAAGCTAGAGGCAAGTGAAAAATCCTATTTCCTGAATGATATGAATATATTCTTATAACCTTACTATTCTACATACCATAATGTTCATGTAGAATAAGATATATCACATTTGATCCCTGTTCCCACATTCGCATCACATTTTCAACCTTAAAAACAGAATACCATTCATTCATAAAAGAGTACCTGTGCATTATTAACATACTTCCCTCCCAAAAAGTATTCACTGTTTCATTTTTCCCTAAAAGAGTCATAAGTTCTGAGACATTAAAGCTGCATTTCTTCCCTCGGGAATATCCCCGACAACTATACATAAAAAAAGAATCCCCCCTTTGCGATCTCAATATGGAGATGTAACTTAAGCTACCCATTTCAAATTCACGGCCGATTGACTTTCAAAAAATACAAGTTCCCCAAAAAAAATTGAAATAAAAAATAAAGACGCCCTTAGAGACATAGATCCCAGGAAAAGAAAAGCCCCCCCACTGCAGCGTATGTTAAAGTGGAATTAATGTCTCTATGCGGTGAGTCAAATTATTTTTTACGACAGAACGACATCAAGCGATACTTTTTGAAAGAATGAGAATTCGGGAGAAAAAAAATAGCTGCATAAAAAAGAAGATGAATGGTAGGAAAAGAAATCTATTATTGCCGATCTATCAAAGTAAACTTTGAATGGAATATTGGAATTAGCTTTTTACCTTATTAGTGATGGCAACGAGCTGTTAAGCTTTATTAAACGTGGAGGAAAGAATTATGTAATGCACACCATAAATATAATATTAATAATAATTATGGTATGCGTTAGATGATTCTTTCCGCACTTATTCATTCTCAGTGAACTAATCCACGCTTCATCTAAGGCTGCTATGTACCAACCCTATTGGATTTGCTCACCTCAAAGTTTACATATGGAGAAAATGTGTCCAAATATTGCCGACTTGGGTTTAAAGATTTTAACGCAGGATTACGTTCCTCCATAACGGTCCTGCGGAAAGAAAAATTCCAAACGCTAAAACTGTCCGTCCGTCCTCGCAAGGTATAATTTTGGCTGTGCGCCAAACCCAGTTTATCGCTTGGACAAGTTAAACAGAAAAGTACCAAGATACATACATATATGTATATATATATACATACATTCATATATATAGACACATATATACATACAAAAGAGGTAAGCAACGATAAGTAATCCTACGTTAATAACTCGATGTAGTTTCGTTAGAAGAGACTACCTGAATTTTTTTTCTTAAAAAATTGTACTCCGTAATAGAGAAAGAAATTTTACACTTTGGAGCATTTTTTGTTTTTTTTTAAATGAAAATATTTTAAAATTTAAATTATTAAGAGAAAAACTGGTACAGCGTATTTTAAACGCTCATAAATTCCTTTGCTGGACGAAATTTATAAAACGAATCCTGTTGCAAGGTGCAGAAACGTTCATGTTATCTGAAAATACCATTTTTATAGGATTATCAGCATTTTTGTAGCTGTAAATAGTAGATAAATTTCTCCATAGGTTAACATTGAGGTGAGCGAATCCAGTAGGGTTAGTACACAGAAGTCTTAACGACAACTACATACTACCAACCCCAGTCAGCATAAAACCAATAATTACCAATAAACGTATATTGCATCTAACGTACCACCAACTAATGTAGTTGCAAACAAGATATGTAGAAACAAAAATTGATAAATTCAATACAAAAACATTATTAAAAAACCCCAATCAAGGGCTTTCAGGAATAAACTGGAATTTTACATAGAAATTGTATAAATTCCCAGTGTTTTGGTGTTCCGATTTTCCATCTATATGCTTACTTCAATGGTGAATCCATTACATGTCATACAACTTCTGCCTTTCATAACATAAATACTAATAACAATAAATCACATTGCTTTGGCATATGAAATGAGAAAGTAGCGACCGGCTATGTACAGGAGGCATCGTTGAGCAGGTGACTTAATCACATTGAGATTGTGTTAAAATTTATTGTATTACAATTGTTCTCGAGTCCATATAAATGATGAATTGAATAGATAGATAAGCAATAAGTCAGTAAAGTGCATTGAATTGCAAATTAAATTGTGACGACATATTACCTAGAATTATTTACATTTGACTTCATTACTTTTGCGCATATTGTATTAGAGAAGGCAATAAGAATCATTTAATTAGACAAGCGTTTGCATGAGGATTTATAATTCAAAATTTAATATTTGAGACCTTAATGCAGATTCAATAAATCTCAGCAAGTGCGTATTTGCATAGATAAAAATCGTCTTTACATTTTTTGATCTGTTAAATTTTTTGATCATTTTTAGATCACAGCTGAAGTCAAACAATATGCATTTTAATACTGTTTAACTGTACAAAAGGGTTCCTATTGTAGTATAATATAAATCAAAGAGTAATTCTATATAAAGTACTAACTTCGGGATTGGCTATAAAATAGAGGAAAGATAACTGATAAGTGGCAAAATATTAATTTACATAGTAAGGTTTACATTCTTTCAATAAAGTCACCTAACATATCGATATATTTCACTCTGAGGTATTGAAAGTGGCTGAAGATACCGGTGGAGTCATTTTTATTGTTATAAAATAAAAAATCTCTTTGAAGAATGTCAATTTTGAAAGAAAAACCATCTCTCTCTGGTGTATTTAGCTGCAGAGTAAAGTTCCAAGGGCTAATAATCATGGGAAATGCTCAAGCATATTTTACGGTCACTGTGATAAACAGTTCCGTACAGGAGATGCAGCATGATGTAAAGCCTTGTCATCCAAGATGTAGGAACCTTTTGGGGGAAACGGGAAGCTATTATAGATTAACACAGCACAGATGGTGTAATATGACAATTGTTTAACCTAGCCGTCAATCAACTTGATAACATTCAGTCACACTTCATTCTCAGTTTTAATAAATGAGCATTTTTTCTAGCGGGGAAAACATGTCTTTAGTGGGGTTCTACAAATAACTTTTAGGCTTCTACTTTGCTACCAGTATATGTTTTGAACATGGCGATGTTTCGTTCGCCCAAGATCCTGAGGATTTTGATAACGTTCATTTTAGCATTTGGTTCCTGAATCTATTCAATTCAAAGTCAAGAACGTTGTTCTAGAAATTATCTTTTTTGGATGGTCCGTTTCTGCAAATGAATTTTTACCTTTATTCCTATATGTCTTGCATATGGAAATATTTCGCTGTCACATGCGTCGGATCACTTTGATAGCATCCTGCAATATATTCTCTTCGATGCTTTTTAATTTCAATTCAAGGGCATTTTTTATCCTTGAAAATATTTCTCAGGGGGAACCGGTTCCAGGAGAGCAATTCAAATTGCATACTCCTCTTCTCCTAAGTCGTGCACATACGCAACTACAAAGAATGGAACTTTAATAGTGGCAACTAGGTATGTACAAAGTATACAGAAGAGATACAGGGATGAAACCTTTATAGACCTTCAAAGTAGTAACCAGCATTGTTTAGCACCCGTTTCTATCATTCTGGAAGCTGCAGGATGCTGTTGACAGCACCTGATCTGTTGATCCTTAGAATGGAGAGGTCTACAGACTGCAGAATCTCTGGTGGAACCACGGAACGGTTCCCTCATCTTGGAGATGAGATCAAAGTCAAAGCGACGTAAGTACGAGAAATATGGGGGATGGTATAGCACTCCCCAACCCCAGCGAGAAAACACGTCAGTCAAAGTGTGCGCAAAAGCATTTTCCTTCCATCAGTACGATACAAGAAATTATTTCGTACGATAGACCGGTAACTTAAACATGGCTGGGTTCATCCTGTCATTGTGGGGAGAGCGCATTTGCTCTCAGGTAAGCCAGGTACGTGACGTACGTGTGGTGTAAGCTGCTTTCCTGGGTTTTGCTGCATGGGGGCTGTACAACAGTGTTGCCACTATTAAATTTCCCTCCCTCGTAATTACATTAGACAGAAACTTTCTTAATGCACATACTAAAAACAGCAGCATTTTTTTATATTTCTGTGACTAAGTGAAACCAGTTTTGCGTGTTTTTTATAACCAATCTATGTATATCACTAATTGTGAATCATGGTCATTCACATCTTGGAAGTGTCGTCAGCCCCACGGACCTTAGTCACATGCACACATATCTTGGAAGTAATTTTACAATTGTGCTGGGGTTGTTGGTTGATTGATTGGTTAATTGAGAGCGCTGCGTTTATTTTTTGCTACACGAGGTCTAATTAGACCGGGACCTACTGCTTATAAATGATTCCAAACGGCTACAAACATCCATACTAATAGTGGGACTCGAACCCACAGACTCTAGTTACGAATTCCAGAACCCTAGCTGTCGAGGAATATGTACTCTCAACGCATGTGCGAATGCAGGAGACATTTTTGCAAACAGAACCAAAGGAGAACTGATTGAAAACTGATAGATAGAGGCCGCACAAAACGCGCTGCATATTAGGTGTGCGGAAATTATGCTAAATTGTAATGTCACCTTCAATTAGACGTTTTTTGTAGTGTTCGTGTGTCACTAATGTTTTGTCATATATTTTGTAGTAGCGTGAATAAATATTTAGAAAAAACAACCCGCATAAAAATTTCTCCTTTAAAGAACTTAACTTTCTTCCCGGGAATCGATTTCAGAAAAGGTAAGATTTTATTTCCTTTTTTGAACTGTTTTTGGATAGAGCTAACGTTCACTGAACCCAAAACTAGCCATTCGGCCATCTCCCGGATGTGCTGTGGTGGAAAACAAAATGAAAGGGGGCAAAGGTACGAAGACAGCAGGTTCGAAACAAGACATCGTATTACGTTCTGTTTCATCATCTGACGAGGAACATGATACGGATATATATCCTATCATGTCCTATCCCTACATAATACAAATGCGACCTTATCCTGGGAACCCATACCTTGCTTTATGTACAAGAAAGTTGGGAAACATAAACGAGTTAGATTTTAATGTTGTTGCCATTAATAGTTTGTAAATGTTTCAAAGGACGCGGTGGTCCAGTTGGAAAAAGTAGCGAGCCAGTGATTTGAACGTCAATGGTTCGATGCTCGTCGCTGACAAATCCACCGCCGTGTACACTAAAAGGGGGCCTGTGCACGAAAAATCTGTTTTGAATAAGCCCCAAAAGGGTCGGAATCCGACTTGTCTAAATGACCGGTCCCGTAATTTTGAACCGAGTCAAGTGACGATACCGGAACACTTGACCCCGCACCTCCAGAGGTAAATTATGATTACATTGAAAAGAAACCAGTTAATAACACTTTAACACGATGAATGTTTTACAGCCATTCCATTATCAGGAAAAGGTAGGCGAAAGAAAATCTAAAAAAATCATAAACAGTTAGTAAAAGGGCCAAGAAGTGCCAATTCCCTGACGAATAATGCATCTCTAAAATACTAACAAAATATCAAAATTAAAAAGCTCTACCATTTCAAAGTAAAGATGTCATACTATAACACTAACACGATGAACATTTTACGATCATATCTTTGTTTAACAGTGTAAAAAGAAGAAGAAAGAGAAAATATAAAAATATGAAAATATCTGAAAAAGAGTTAAGAGAGAAA
The DNA here is from genome assembly GCA_907164885.2 of Dolomedes plantarius. Lineage (NCBI taxonomy): Eukaryota > Metazoa > Arthropoda > Arachnida > Araneae > Dolomedidae > Dolomedes > Dolomedes plantarius. The sequence goes on along the minus strand of OU015499.1, from coordinate 26,001,774 downwards.
AAAGAGTTAAGAGAGAAAAAAGAGAAGAAAGGGAACATATAAAAATATATGTAAGAGAAAATATAGAAATATATGTAAGAGAAAATATAGAAATATATGTAAGAGAAAATATAAAAATATCATAAAGAATGTGTTCAAGTTCAAGGAACTTCAGAATGTGTCTCAAAAAGCTTCCGTTTTTTTTTACCATTTTATACTAATTATGATATTCTTCTGAGGAATAATGTGTCTCTAAAACTATAATAAAATCTCGTTTATTTGTTATGAGAGGATTAATTTTTTGTTTCACTTTAGTATAAAGGAGACAATTAATAGCACTTTAACACAATGTATGTTTTACAGTCATTCCTTTGTAAATAAAAGGGAGGCGAGAGATATTCTCTAAAAACATGAAATGTTCGTAAAAGTTCCAAGAGTTTCAGAATGTGTCTGAAATGTATCCCATTTATTTGACAATTTTGAAATTATTGTGACACTCCCGCAAAGTTTTTCTAAAATACTTTAAAAAATTTCAAAGCCAAAAAGCCCTACCATTGCAAAAAAAACGATGTCATATTATAACACTCCAACACAATGAACATTTTACTATCATATCTTTCTATAATTGTCTAAGAGAGAATGCAAGAGAAAATCTAAAAATATCATAAAGAATGTGTTCAAGTTCCAAGATCTACAGACTGTGTTAGAAAAATGTCACTATTATTTCACTGTTTTTTTACTTACTGTGATATTTCCGTCGTAATATATGTTTTTCCTAAAATTTTAACAATAATCCTTAGTACAGTAAAATCTCGTTTATCCAGCCCTTGTTGATCCGGATCAGAATTGTAGACATTTTTATTTAATATTCACATTAGATAATAAGTTTTAACTATGATAGCAAGAACGTATCTACAAGTACGCCAAATATTCGCCTTTTAGTTTGATTCAATGTACAGTTTCTGCATAGATTGTACAATAAATTATGGCAATAAGATGTTTTTTGGTGAGTTTAAGAAAGCTTTATTAGACTTACCAATTCTTTGTTAAGAAATGATGTGAAAAGTTATTTTTATATTTTTTAATGTCTTGTAAACAATGCTATGTAATTTTGTTACAAAACATAATTTTTTATCGTAATAAACGGTAAGTATACTTAGTGAAGGATTTTCTTTTGCTTATTACCAATATTACCCGGATTATCCGAATTTTCGATTATCCGGATTGCCTATGGTCCCAGTTAGTCAAGATAAACGAGGTTTTACTGTATTTCTGCTGTGAGAGTATTTATTTCTTTTAACCCTTTTAGAGTAGAGGAGCCAGTTAAAAATACTCTAACCCAAGAAAATTTTTACAGTCATTCCTTTATAGCAAAAAGGAAGGTGATTGAAAATCTAAGAATATCATAGAGAATTCGGGAAGTTCCAAGAGCTTCAGAATGAGTCTGAAAAATTTCCCGATTATTTCACCATTTTGTACTTCTTGCGATACTACCATGACGAATAACATTATTCTAAAATATTAACAAAAATATCAAACTCAAAAAGCTCTACCATTTCAAATAAAATATGTCATATTATAACACTCTAACACAATGAACATTTTACGATTATATATTTGCATAACTGTGTAAAAAGTAATGTAAGAGAAAATCTAAAAATATCATAAAGAATATGTTCAAGTTCCAGGAACTTCAGAATGTGTCTGAAAAATGTCCCGATTATTTCACCATTTTGCACTTGTGTGTGATACTACCGTGATGAATAGTATTATTCTAAAATATAAACAAAAATATCAAGCTCAAATAGCTCTACCATTCCAAATTAAATATGTCATATTAAACACAATGAACATTTTACGATTGCATATTTGCATAACTGTGCAAAAAAGGATTGTAAGAGAAAATCTAAAAACCTCATACAGAGTATGTTCAAGTTCCAGGAACTTCAGAATGTGTATGAGAAATCTCCCGATTTTTCACCACTTTACAGTTATTGTGATACTTTCATGACGAATTTTATTTCTCTAAAAATTTAACAAAATACCAGGTACTTCTGCAGTGGAAAGATTAAATTTTTTTAATCATCTTAGAATAAAGGAGCCAGTTAATAATACTTCTACACAATGAATGTTTTACAATAATTCCTGTATAGCTAAAAGTGAAAATCTAAATATATATACCTACAGCTCATATTTTCTAAAAACTAACAGTAAGGTTAATTTTAACTCAAAGGAATTTTAAAGTTCAGCTAACTTACCATTTTCATTTCAAGGGATCTTCAGTTCATATTTCATCGGCACAGTTATTTAAAACTTTAGTTCATGTGTTCACGCAGAATATTTGATACTTTAACACGAAAACGAACGAAGACTTTTTCATTCAACTATTCAGTAAAAAAAATAAAAAAAATAAATAAAGAATCACAGAAGAAAAACTCACCTTATGAAGTATTTTTTTACATTCCCTCAGAGCTCTCTCGCTTAGGTGCGTCCCATCAGTTATTTTTTTCCCTTGAAAAGTAATCTGGTGTAAAATCAAGACGAGAGGCTTAAAGTACCTCAGAGATGAAGAATGAATGTTTATTTTTTACTGTTTTAAGCTGAAAAATGACTGCAAACTTCGCCGTTTTCATATGAAATGGCAGAATAAATGAGATAAGTTTAGAAACTAAGATTTGTTTTAATAAGTTGAAAGTATAAAGTTTATTGGCACGTTTCTTCTTGTGGTAACATTTTTGATTAATGTTATAGAGTGTTGGTAAAGTTAACTATATCTTTTATAATTATTTGCTTCGATAAAGAAATTCTATCCCTTCATAGTAATGAGAAGATATTTTTACCCATTGCTTTTATGCAAGATTAATATAACAACCATTTTTTGATGTTCATGTAATTTAAAACAAGATATATATCGTTAAATACAAATACTTTTCTAAATGAGGAAATAACTACTCAGTACACTTGAGTATTTAGAGACTAACATGGCTCTTCATGTTATTCTTTAAATACTCTAGTGTACTAAGTCATCGTTCCTCACTTCTTTTTTTAATTACTTGCTTAGGAAAAGAATTTTTTTCCCCTCACAGGATTAGAAAAATATTTTTACCCACTGCTTTTATACAAGATTAATATACCTGCCATTTTTTTATGTTCATGTATTTGAAAACAAAATACATTTTGTGAAATACAAATACATTTCTAAATGAGGAAATAGCTACTCAGTACACTTGAGTATTTAAAGAATAACATCGTTACTCATGTTATTCTTTAAATACTCAAGTGTAGTGAGTCATCGTTCCTAATTTCTATTTTTAATTACTTGCTTAGGAAAAGAATTTTTCCCCTAACAGTATTGGCAAATATTTATACCCACTGCTTTTATACAAAATTAATATACCTGCCAATTTTTATGTTCATGTATTTAAAAACAAGATATATTTTGTGAAATACAAATACTTTTCTGAATGGAAATAACTACTCAGTACACTTGAGTATTTGAAGAATAACATCGTTACTCATGTTATTCTTTCAATACTCAAGTGTTACTGAGTCATCGTTCCTCATTTCTTTTTTAAATTACTTGCTTAGGAAAAAAAAATTTTCCCCTCGCAGCATTGACAAAATATCTTTACACATTGCTTTTATACAAGATTAATATACCTGCCATTTTTTATGTTCATGTATTTGAAAACAAAATGCATTTTGTGAAATACAAATACATTTCTAAATGAGGAAATAACTACTCATTACACTTGAGTATTTAAAGAATAACATCGTTACTCATGTTATTCTTTAAATACTCAAGTGTGCTGAGTCATCGTTCCTCATTTCTTTTTTGATTATTTTCTTAGGTAAAGAAATTTTATCCCCTCATAGTAATGACAAAACATTTTTACCCATTGCTTTTATACAAGATTAATAAAACAACAATTTTTTTACGTTCATGTATTTAAAAACGAAATATATTTCGTGAATTACAAATACTTTTTTAAATTACTACACAGTACATTTGAGTATTTAAAGAACAACATCGTTCCTCATGTTATTCTTCAAATTCTCAAATGTACCGAGTCATTATTCTATGTTTTAAAATTTTAATTACTTGTTTAGGTAAAGTTTATTTCCCCTCATAGCAATGGCAATTTTTTTAACCTATTAATTTTATACAAGATTAATAAAAAGCATTTTTTGATGTTCATGAAATTTAAAAACGAAATATATTTCGTGAAATACAAATACTTTTCTAAATGAGAATATAACTATTCAGTATACTTGAGTATTTAAAGAATAAAATCGCTCCTCGTAGAACTCCGTTTTAAATAAAATTCGTTAAATTTAAATAGAAAAAATATAAAATTTTAATCCGTAGTAAAATTAAAATGGTGAAAAAAGTAAATTAAACTACCATCTATAGTATCACAAATATCAACTGTTCAAGAAAATCAATTTCGTATAGGTGAAAATAAGCTTTTATGTAATAAATCTAAAATGAGAATATACCTAATGCGACAAAGATTACACAATAAAATGCCTTTGTATACAGTTTTCAAAACAGTAAGAACACGAAAAATACTGTTAAAAAACTTTAAAAATAAAACACATAGTGGTAGATTATGCAATAACATTGCATCATTGCAATATCATTGCAATAAAAATGGCTTCCGAAATTTCATTCGTGATATTTACATACCTGTATTTCTTAACAATACATATATAGGTGAAACCCTTGTACCTAGGGCCATCGTGTACCTAGGGCCACCATGCTTTATTTAAACAATTATTATTTTACAGCATTTTTACTCATTGGAGTGAGTGACAACATTGTTTCAAATCATAACAGCCATTTTTAATGAAAGCAAGAAGAAGCTATAGTTAAATAGAAAAGAAAGCCTTGATTTGATGATCAAAACTAAATTTTTTTCACTTCAATTTGAAGTCTTATTTTGTGAAATTAAGTGCAAACTTATGTTTTAATGTATAGCAGATATTTTTTGTAATCATTAAAGGAAAAAATTATATAAAAACAAAGTTTGGTTTCTGCAGGTCTTTGGCTATGAAATCCATTTTGCCAAAAACAACAGCATCTTGTACCTAGGGCCATAATCTTGTCTTGTACCTAGGGCCATGGCCTCTGGTAGTAAAGAGGTGGACGAAAACTTGGCAAGTGTAGAATTCTCACTGATACCCCCGAGAAAAATTTAAATCAAGCACAATTATTGAAAAAAGTAAATGATAAAAAAATGGTTACGAAATCTGTGTTTGAAACAGAAAATTTTTGTGGGATCATTAAGAAGACAATGGAGAAAAAACATACATTGCAAAGTGATGAAATAATAAACATTTCTTCCTTTAATACATTACCTACAATTAACATTTCTTCCTTACGAATATTTTAGAAGTTGTGCATGAAAGAAATAATGAATACAAATTTGTTTTTTTTATTGTAAACAACAATTTCAGTGTTTGGAAATAACCGGCCCTAGGTACAATAGTGTTATTGTACCTAGGGCCATTTGTAATTTTTTTTTAAATTTTCAATATCATTTACAAGTTGTTTTTTCTACACTTGATGTGATTTTTATTTAAAGATAATAAAGCACGTAATGTATGCAAACTATTTTTATTATTGTAAGTTAGTTATAAGTAAAGATACTGCCATTTGAAAATAGCCGGCCCTAGGTACAAGGGTTTCCCCTACACATATTGCTACATTACATCCATCGTACATATATTGCATATATAATTGCATTACAATCATCATTCATACATTAATATATAATGTTACATACCTAAATTTATATCCATAGATTTCTTAAAAATGGGTGATAAAGTATATACAAATACTTTAGAAACAAATTCCATAAATAAGACTCCCAGTAATCAAAGAGGTTTACTTCATTTCAAACACGATAATTTGTGAGAATTTACATAATACGCTATGCCCGAGCATTGTCAATCACGAAAACAAAATCGCAATTTTAATTAAACATTCTTATAAAAAGCATTTTATTCATACAAATCTACTTACATTAAAATGCATAAATAAAATTTCATTTCATACGTAAAATTTCAAAACATGCAGTATTTTGTTACAAGCATTTCTACTTTATTGCATTATAAAGTAAATTTTACATTTATTCGTTTAACATGCATAAAAAACGAAAACAAATATTTACAAAGAAACGGTATAAAGAAAACTCGCCATGATAAATGCGGTTTCTGAAATTTCAGACATGATGGAGTGTAAAGAGTCAATGTTTTGCATAACATATACATTCCACCTAAACCAAAATAAATCCCTAATTTTTCTGGGGGTTTCTTACAAAGAACGTTTTGTTCATAAAAAGTTGCATTGCGTACATAAGTTTCACTACATAGATTACAAATTTTTTACATTACATTTATACACAGTTACATACATATATTTCTTTAAAATGCATAAGAAATACAGTATTTTTGCGTCACCCAGCCTAACGAAAAAACAAAAATGCATTAATGCAGAGAGAGTGGGAAATGGGAACAAAGAAAAAATGTATTATTTGAAAGACATACCTAATAGGATAGAAAATAATAGTTGTTAAAACGGTATCTTATACACAGAGAGAAATAGAGAGATTTCTCTTAGATACATGCATGTATGTAGATTGGCACTTTAAAATAACAACAACAACAAAATCGAAGCACCAAAAGGAGTTCTTCAACTGCAACAAAAAATGGTAGATGTGAAGAAAATGCACAGAAAAAAAATTTCACAACAATTGAATGGTTTATTCCAGGGTTTGATCGTTACAAATTGAGGAAGTCAATTCTGCGTAGCTCCACCTCTGGCCTGGATGCATGCTGTCACCAGGCGTGGCATAGACTGATAAAGTTCCCGGATGATGTCCTGCGGGATTTCTTACCGAATTGTCTCCAACTGTTTGGCTGAATCGTGGGATAGTTGTCTTCCCATTGTAATGAAGCGCTTTCAAAAAAAAATTAAAATTCATTTTTTAAGAGAAAATAAAAACTTTGAAAGCTTTGATTCATTACATTTTGTGTTAAAAGGTCGGGGAGACGTCTTTAATGCTGATGTAATTATAGAGCAAAGCGCTTGTCGGCAACGGTAGCAAATTTACAAAGGTTTTATGGGCTTAGAGTGTGTGGGGTTTTTATGATGATAGACGCAGATAAGCAAGGATGGCACCGTTTGTGACGTTATGTTACAATGGCTCTTTGTGGGTGATTGATTGGAGGGGAGCGTTTGAAAACCACATGGTCAGGTGATGTTGCGGGTGGTCGGTCAGCTGTTTGGATTATTGCGTAAGAGGGGCGTTTTTGATCAAGAATGAGGGCAGCAAATGAGAGGTTTGTTGGTGTTGAAACTTAACAAATAAAAAAGTCGAGAGTTTCCTGAATGGCCAGTGAAGTGGTTCCGGAGGCGAGAACGTTTAAGGAATTAAAATATTGGAGGTGAGTTTTGAGAAGAAAGTCGGGATCAGTCGGAGTCCATGAGGCCTTGCCCTGTATTGGCTGAAAAATAACCTGCCCTTGTTTGATTGCCCCAAAAGTCCGATGGAATATTCCCGGAGCAAAAATAAAATTAAGGGGGTTTGATGCGACGGAGCTCGGTGGATCCTTCCCGAGAAAGAGAGCCCGTGTGGAGAGACGGATGATAGCTGATCCCGAATCCGAAATAAAGAGGGGTAGCAGAGAAGATTGCCCCCAGTCCGTCTACAGTGAAAGATTACCCCTGCGGGGAAGAGGCACCCATCAAACTAAAGAGAACCTACAGAGTTCAAACAGACGTCACGGAAAGAGTCCCATACCAGAGTTATCACAGAACCCGAAAGTCGCTCTCAGCTGAATGACGTCAGTGTTTTATTTGATTTTGTTTAGTTCAGATCCCGCGCTTGATATTGATAGTTGGTGCGAGTTTTACGTAATTTGAAAATATCATGTATTTAATTTGGATAGGAGCTACTTTAGAATATTGTGTAGCTTGTATTTACGCTCCCTGAATCAGAAGTCAAACTAGGTCGAACCCTGTTGATAGTGAACAGAGCAGCTATGATGTTAATAAAAATTTGATGAGATGAGATGTAAATATTAGGACAAAATGTAAATAAATAAGTTTTTTGTTTTAAAAATTGTTTCAGTAATTATTTATCTGCTGGGGTGATTTTAATGTAGAGCAAGGTTGATGTAGCAGATCCAACTGGTTTAAAAATTTGTTCGTAGATTTCTAATTGCGTCCAGAGCCTTGGGTAACAAAAATAAAATAATTATAACACAACGCACCCAAATACCCCTTGATAGATAATCTTTGTACTACCACCAAATAATCATGCCCTATAATTAAAATGGACGAGCAATACGACACCCATCACGTCCCAAATGTTCTCTATGTAAGAGAGATCAATCGATCTAGCTGGGCAAGAAAGTATTCGGCAAGCTTAAAGACAATTCATAGCATCACGTTCCATATGTGGCCGGGCATTATCTTGTGTAAAAGTAAGTTCGGGATGGCGCAAGAGGAACGGCAATAAAAAGGTTAGCAGAATGTAGTCTATGTACCGCTGTGCTGTAAGTGTGTCACTACTGACTTCCAAATGGGTCCCGCTATCAAAGGAAATTGCACCCCAGACCATAACGCCCTGTTGGGGGCTTGTGTGGCTTGCGATAGTAAGGGCAGGATCTCGAACGGAATGTCTTAATCTGGACGTCTCAAGACACGTTTAGTTGGTCGTCAAGACACAGCTGGAAACGGGAATAGTCACGAAAGATTATACATCCCCAGTCAGCGCAGTTCCAAGTTGATCAAGTAATCACCACTGTAATCGGACTTGACGGTGTACAGGCGTGAGGGGAAGGGGCGTAACGGTTGAGAGTAGATTCCGCTCTCTCAGTCTTTCGTCAATGGTCATGTTGGACACTTGTGTGCGAGTGGCATGTCGGATGGTTGATAACGAAGAATCCGTTATAGTGACAGCTTATCTGACAATCGCTCTGTCTTCCCATTGTGTTGTTGTCCTAATTTGACCGCTACTGCCCTGGTGCTTAAATTTGCCTTTGTTGACGTACTCTTGCCAGCATCGTCTAATCGTTGCAGCGCTTCGACCCAGATGTCGAGCGATTCTTCGATTTGCCAAGCCAGCTCCTTTCAATCTGATGATACGATCTCATTAAAACTCTGAAATATGCTTGTAGTGAGCACGAAACCTTCGTCGAGGTATTGTTACAATCGACCTAAGATATCCGAAGTTGAATGTAACAGAAATTTTGAACATGAGATACAGAATCGCTTCTTATATACACCTGTTGGATGCGCACTTCTGATGAGCTGGAACTCTCTCTATTCATTCGTTGGGCACCATTTGCATTAATCATTTGCATGTTCGGTCGAAAAATTTTTGCATACGAAATTTCATTACAATCGGACAACTTCTTGGTGATTCGATTTTTTTTTTCTGAGAATATAAGATCAAAACTATTCAGAAATTCAAATGTATACAGATCTTAAGATAATGGTAGTAGAATTAGCTTATTACTTAAGAACTGACCAATGGGAAATTAGTACTTGACCATCATATCGCATTAGCGGAGTGTACTCAGTTATATACCAGAAAGATATATACTATTGAGTAGCCAAATAATTTAAATTTAGGGTTAAATTTAAATTCCACAACATAATTTTCTGTATTTGAACATAGCGAAACATAAGTTTAAATGATTCTTTAAAATATATCCGAAACAGAAATTACTTTATGAAGATAGCTTTTTATAATCCTCTTGTCTTAAAAAAATGAAATGCTAAAACTCGTTGATGCAAAGAGAGGGAGAGAAATAATATACATATATATATATATATATATATATATATATATATATATATATATATATATATATATATATATATATACTAGCTGAAAACCCGCGCTTCGCTACGGAGTACATTCAAATTAAATACAACGGTCAACGTATGCAATTTATGCCAAAAAATAAATATATATATTTATAATAAATGCGATGATCAATATATACAATTGATGTAAAATATATATCTATCTATATATATATATTTATAAAAAAATCGTAAGGGATATGCATTTTTTTTTTATTATATCCAATCGTCTGCTGCATTAGAAAGAGAAAAAAATATTTTTTTGTCTATTTAGTTGTTACGCACGTGACGATAAATTTATTGAAAGTACCAGAAAAAGAAATCACGTGATCAGCATTTAATAAATTAAATTCTAAAAATTAATCTTTAGAAATTCACCAAAAATCAGGAAATAGAGGTAAAAATTCGAAAAAAATTTCATTTTGAAGGAATTTTTATGATCTTTCTTGTGATATAAATTTTATAACCCTCAATGTATTATTTTAAATGCAAACGTAAAAAAAGTTTAAAAAACAGCTTAAAAATTTAATTTTAAAAAATCTAAGAAGAATTTTTGAAAAATCTTTCTTAGTGCACCCCTACACTATTAGAAGAATCGCCATGCAAAATTTCAGCCCTTTAGGTCCAGCGGTTTGGTCTGTGCGTTGTATGTCAGTCAGTGAATGAATGAATCAGTCAGTTACGGAACTGTTATATATATATATATATATATATATATATATATATATATACAACCTTTGTCCAGAAATTTCGGTGAATGTGTCTATAGTTACAATGGATTGTTGTCTTACATGAAACAGCTGTTACTGTCCTTCGAAGTATTCCCCGTTGGTGGTAATGCACATCTGGGAACGGCTGCACAAGTCTTGGAAACTCCTGGCGTAGTCGTCTTTAGAGATGGCCTTCAGCTGGGTCGTAGCATTACGTGGGATGTCCGTAATGTACGAAAACCTGTGGCCCTTCAGGGCTGATTTCAATTTAGGGAACCAGAAAAAGTCCGGGAGAGACAAGTCTGGGGAGTAGGGGGGGGGGGTGATTCAGGAACCCAACTCGCCTGTTGGCCAGGAACTGATGCACCAGAAAGGCAGTATGTGGTCGGGCATTGACGTGAAGCAGGGTTTAGTTCTCTTCCTTGGCGCACTGGGGCGTACCCGACTGATCCGTTGCAGCAGACGTTTCTATATATCTATGTACTTAGAGGCATTTAACGTGGTGCCTTCAGGGAGGAATTCTTTATGGATGAGACCCTCAGAGTCGAAGATCACCACGAGCATTGTCTTGATGCGGGAATTCTCACTTCGCACCATCTTGCTCTTCGGCGACCCTGGACCCCGCCACTCTGACGTTTGCCGTTGGGGTCGTACTGCAGGCACCAGGGGTCTTCACCCGTGACAATAGTTTTCAGAAAATTTGGGTTTCGTTCCGCCATGTCGATGAAGTTTCCACCGGTGTCAAGCCGAATTTGTTCCGGTGTCAAAGTGTGGAGCACAAGTCGGGAGCAAAGCTTGCGTTTACCCAAATCCTGGGTAAGCATGAGGTGGGCCATCTGACGACCAATTTCCACTTCATCCACTATCGTTCGAACTGTCACACGACGATCCTTGGCCAACAATTCCTTCACTTTCTGTACGTTGTTCGGGGTGCATGCAGTTGCAGGCCGACCACTTCGGGGGGGGGGGGGGTCTTCAATGGTGTCCTGCCCTTGTCGTAAGCGTTTAAACCACTCATACACGCACTTCAAGGGGACAGCACGTTCTTCGTAATCTTTTAGCAGCATTTCATGAGTATCTTTCGCTGATTTTCCAAGTTTGAAACAGAACAGCGTATTCGTTCGCTGAACCATTTTGAATTTCGACCAAGCGTACAACACCTTCACTCTACAATGAACTGTTTCCACACGATAAGCTAGCTCGCAGCGCCGCCGCTCAGTAACTGATTCAGACCAGTCTTCACCTGTCCGGCACGGTATACGCTGGTTGCAAACTCTTACGACCGTGAGCACTATGGCGTCATTCACCGAACTGTCTGGACAAAGGTTGCATATGTATGTATGTGTATATTTGTGTGTGTTTTACAGCCAAAGTCCGAAGTCTGGCCAATTCGCGAAATGTCTCACCACTTCCAGCATTGGCCAAGTTCTTAGGCTGGTTTCACTGTAAAGGGCTTGATAAAAAAAAAAAACGCAAATAAAATAAATTCTTTAATGAAGAAGACATCTCGTCTTCAAAAATGTAATGAAAAACAACTTCAGTTAACATACATCAAGCAAGCTAACAAGTTACATGGTGACTCAGATATATACAGCCCAATTACATAACCAGTAGCTAGTGCAAAAGTAAAGTCAAATATCATGCTGACCTCACAACCAATCAGCTATTATTGCATAGTAATAGGAAGTTGAAAGTTAAAGTAATATTGTTATGACCGAAAATAAAGGTTAATTCCAACACAAGTGACTTGGCCAAAGCCTGAAACGATCGAGAACTTACGACTACTTCGGGCTTTGTTCAGCCAATTCGCAATGGGTCCGACAACCAATGGCTAGTTTGCGAATTACCCAAGAAAGATCGTCTTTTTCTCTTGGATTTTGAAGTGATTTTTTCTACTTTGACTAAACTAAAGGGATTTTCACAGTCGTAATAATATGAGTTAGAATTGGTATGATCAATTCCAGTAACAGTATGATCCAGCTCCGCAAAACTTCTAGCTTTGGCCACCTTTTCTTGGATAATTCGTGAACTAGCCATTCATTGTCGGGCACATTGCGAATCGGCCGGCCAAAGCCCAAAGTAGTGATAAATTTTCGACTATGTCAACTTACGCCAAGAGTTGGCCAAGTGGCTTTGGCCAATGCTAGAAGTGGCCAGCCATTTATTAAAATAAATATATTGATTGCGTGAAATACTAAATAAAACAGGGAACATTTTGTAGTAAAAAGAGGAAAATTAAATTTTTTTGTAAACATGTGTGGGTGAAATTATTTGAAATTACTTCAAAAATTCAAATTCCACTTCAGATATGTCCTACTTCAATTCAACGGAATTTATATTGAATTAATTATTTAAATCTTTTCCAAACAGAAACTATTGTTTGCAGCTCATATCACACCAGTGAAGAGTATTCGGTCTTAAAATATGAACGGAAAGAAAGTATTTGTGGACCATCCAGACATGAAAAAATATACAAAAAATTCATAGAAGCGAAGAAATGCCTCTTAGTACATCTTATGAAGTACTTTTGGGAAATCCCGCAAAGATCTCATTCTCAGGTGCTTTCTTTCAACGATTTTTCACTCGAAAAGAAAACAAGTATATCCGATGAGAGAAGCTTAAAGTACCATACAGATGTAGAGTAGAGTTTTTTTTCTTTTTCATAAAATTTTAACATAAAATAATAACTGCTAAGAGTTTACTCCTTGAATATGAAGTGAAAAAAGGGAGTTTGAAGAGAGCGTGGTTTGAAGAGAGAAATCAGTGTTAACAATTTTAAAGTGTAGGAAAATGTTTATTGTTTTCAGTTTATGAACAAATATTATTTATGTCTCCAAAACAATAATCTTGGGACTTCATAAAATTTTAACATGCAATAATAACTACTGAAAGTTTACTCCTTGAATATAAAGAAAAAAAGAAGTTTGAAGAGAGAAATTAGTGTTTAACAATTTTAAAGTGTATGAAATGTTTATTGTTCTCCGTGTTTGAACAAATATTAGTTATGTCTCCTAAACAGTAATATCATGACTTTATAAAATATTATCATAAAATAATAACTGCTAAAAGTTCACTCCTTGAATATGAAGAAAAAAAGGAGTTTGAAGAGAAAAATCAGTGTTAATAAATTTAAAGTGTATGAACATGTTTATTGTTTTCCGTTCAAGTACAAATAGTATTTGTCTCCTAAACAGTATTCTCGTGACTTCATAAACTTTTAACATAAAAAATAATTTTCGATTCGCTAACATTTGTCGATTTTGGGGTAGCAATAAATTTTGTTCAGGGATCGATGAAATGATGGCTTACTATTCAGAAAATAATTTTTTTTAAATTATGTATATTATATATATATATATATATATATATATATATATATATATATATATATATATATATATATATATATATATATAGATAGATAGATAGATAGATAGATAGATAGATAGATATATATATTTATAGGGATAGGTCAAGACAGCAGTTTACTCCGAGCCTTACCCGTGGCCTGCAGTTAATGAAGACTGCCATCACCTCCATGAATTTTTTGTCTATCTCAGTATAAGATCGAAGATAAGGGAAAGAGTACACGGGTTGTGGCAACCTACAACCCTCTTTAGAAAGATAATCAGCTCGCTTGTCTCCGATAAACCGCAGTGACTAGGAATCCATTGATATATGAAGGCCTTATTTGAATAGTGAATATATTTCAGTGTGCCAACACCACTTTTTAAAATAATGGAGTTAGCCTCACTTTCATGTTCATGCAAGCCATTTCTATCTTATTTTTAAACTGGTACTCCTTCGGCATATTTCTGCTGCCAACAGAAAGCATTACAAATCACACTTCAGCAGTCATTTCTCAGAACTCATTAGGCTTTAATGTTATGTATATCAAAATCAACAAGAATGGAGTTGGACCACTATTCATATAAGGCCTTCGTGTAATGTTCCAATCGGAGTTCAAGATTGTACTGGCTAGTAAGCGTGCCTTGACAATACAAGCCGAATCAGCATGGTGATAAGAGCAAAGAGTTAAAATTTCTGCCTAGGAGTCCTCATAAGTTTGTGTGCAGTGTCTCAATGATCTTGGCTTATGCTCAAAGGAAAGAAGACTGCTGTACAATTTGGAATTCCTATGACATGGAAGCCGAAAAACCACTCTGATGATTGTCACTTTTGTTCCTGCCATGTCCGTTGGTATAACCGCAAAAATCAAAATCTAATCTCTTATCCTGATAACATTCCATCGGCCATACGCCCTGTTCCTCATGGACCTGATGTGCCAGTGCCTTTGCCTCCAATTGAATTGCCAGTCATCTCTTCAGAGTCTTCAGACTCGTAACATCCAGAAGTTCAAAGCTCCGCTACCGAATATAAGCCCTCTGGAGGCGAGGGCCTCCAGAGGGGAACTTGAGGGGCCCTCTACCTTTCTCTCAGGTTGAACTTAATGATCTGACTAAAGATCTGGGCCTATCGAAAGAGGCAGCTGTATTGTTGGGGTCCAGATTCAAAGAAAAAATTTATTGGACAAAGGAAACTCTTTTTATTGGTACAGGAATCGAGGAAAGGAATTTGTTAAGTACTTTGAGGAAGAGGAGAACCTGGTCTTTTGTGCTGGTGTTCCCGGTTTCACGAGCAAATTTAATATCACCTAGGATAAAGATGAATGGAGGCTGTTTATAGATTCATTGAAAGGAACCTTAAAGCTGTCCTTCTTCATCACTGAAGCCAGTGTGCATCTGTACCAGATTGACACTAGGTGCATTTAAAAGAACCCTATGGAAACTTGGCTCTCGTCCTCAACAAAATAAAATATGCCCACCACGGTTGGACCAATTGCAGTGATTTGAAAGTTATCTCCACGCTTCTTGGTCAACAAGGCGAATGGCCGAAAAGACAAAATCTTGAACCTGGAAAATTTCTGGGTAAATACAAGGATCCTGATTATAAATAAATTGTTATGAATATGCTGGACAAATTTCAAGCGTTGGGTTGCTCCATGAGTGCCAAAATACATTTACTTCACTCACATGGGGACTTTTCACCCTAAAATTTAAGCTGCGTTTACATGGACAACAATAATACCCGGGATTTACCCGCTAATAGGGAAAACCTTCGAAGCCTGTTTACATGGGACCACATTTTCATCCTGCTTTTACCCGTCTTACCGGAAGTAAAGGCCGTCACATGATTCGGCGGAAGTGATCCTCATACACCATCATTCCTTGTAAATCACGTTATGGGTTCGATCCCAGCCGGTGTCATACTTTTCCAAATTCACTGTATTGCTATTTTTAGCTTTCCATCTTCGAACTCCGCATTTATCTCGTTACGAAGTGTATGGTCCTGGGGAAGGCCTTTTTTTCCCAATTGCTGTTCTTTTGACCTCGTATTCTTAAATTTTAAAAATAACAACAACAAAAAAAATCATAAAACTTTAAAAATCCAAAAAGATTGAAAAACTTACAAAAATATTTTTTGTATTCTTATGATATCTGCTTTTCTGGGCCTCTTAATATTATTACTTTTTTGTTTTCCGTGGATTATTAGTCTTATCTAATTTTTCTTCTAAATTTTCTTAACTTGTATGTCTATATTTTTTCTGTTAAAATTAACTTTTTTGTTTTAATTTAACTTTACTATTAATTTTTTTTCTTTTACCCGCGTTATTCTTACCTTAATATTTTCAGAGCCTGACTAAGGCAGGGGCACACGGGGCAGTTGCCCCGGGCCCCCACATCAGAGGGGGGCCCCCAAATCGAATAGAAAGTTTAGTAATAAGTATTAAGTTCTTCATTACTGAAGTAGTGAAGCAGAGGGGGGCCCCCAAAGAAGTTTTTGCCCCGGGCCCCAATTAGGCTAAGTCGGGCCCTGAATATTTTAATTCATTACTTAAAATTTTAACTACTGAGCACTCCCACCTTGATTACATATATCTTGCTTACAGGAGATAAAGTCCACACGACCAATGCACTCCTCTTCTAAAACACAATTACGTCTGCGTCTATTTGTTATTTAAATGCAGCATATGTCAGTCGCTGTTGATAATTATAGAACGTTTACGATTGTTTACTGTTGTTTTTAAAAATAAATTTAGAAAATAGATAGGAAAAAAGGAATATAAGAACTAGAAGATTGATGCGGATATTAGATATAATCGTACGATCTATGGCTTCATCGCTAAATTTAGTTTTTCCACAACAAAGAATGTGGGAAAAATTACGAAGCTCTGTTTGGTGGGAAGAAATTATTTTAAATTCCTGAAGTAATAAAGACTGGAAAGAAAATTTTCCAATCGATAGGTGCATTTTTTTTTAAATTATAAGATTAATTGTAAGATACTTATTGTTTTAATAAATCCTTTATAAAATCAAAATGTAATTTTGATTTCAATTTTGTTTCAGTAATTTTTAGTCATGTATAAATAAAAAAATCATAAATAGATATAAATAAATTTTTATCTGTGAATTCTAAAATAATTAATTTATAAATAAATTTTAATGTTACGTTTAATTATTGATTATACTTATTAAATTTATTAATTTTACCATAACACTTTAAATGAAAATGTTACTGAAATTTTAATGAAATGAAATTTTATTTCTTATTTTACATACCAGATGGCAGTACCATTCTATTTATAATGTAATTGGGGATGGTTCAGATCAAGAAATAAATGAAATCCTCCGGAAAAAAATAGGCACTTTTCTACTGTTTTCTTGAAAATTATGCGATCGTTAAGGGGTTCCAGATCCTTCCATCGATCATTTAGCTGCATTTTCATGGATTCACACAAGTTCAAATCCGCCATGTTATTTACTCCCAGCTTCGAAATGCATCATGGGTAATTAGCGGGTTTTATCCTGGATCGAAGCAGGGTCGAAAATCCACCCTGCATTTTTCCCTATCGTAGGGAAAAAGTAAGAAACGACCCTGCTTTTACCCGGGTTTTTGGCACATGTAAACGGCACTTTAGAATCAGTCAGCGAAGAACAGGGTGAAAGATCCCACCAACACATCAAAGATATGGAGCGCAAATATCAAGGAAGATAGGACAAGATCATGCTCGCCAACTACTGTTGGATGTTAAAACGAGATAGGCCTGAGATTGAACATAAAAGAAGAACGTCAAAAAGAAGTTTCAAAAGAAAAAGAGTACGTACTTAAATATAAACTTTTTTTTGTTTGTTTTGTTTTTTGCTCAGATTAAAATTTGTTTCAAACCTTCATGTACACATACATAATATTTGCTCCTCTTGGTCAATTTTATGTAAGTTACCCTAATAAAAACAAATTAAAATAGTATGTTGGTGATTTTCTTCTAGAAACTGCACCATAATTTGGTGCAAAAAAGTTTAAACTCAAGGGAAATTTTTGTTTTTCTCTCGATCAGAGGCAGCTCGTGCGATCTGGCAACAGTGGTTTTCATGCATTTAAACCTATAAAAAATAATCGATTGCTGAAAAATCAATTTGCCTCACCAAGAATCGGTTATTTTACATAGATTTAAATGAATAAAAACTACTGTTGCTAGATAGTACATGCAAAATTGTTGAAAAAATTCCTTTTCAAATAGGATTTTGGCAAAAATATCGATATCAATTTTACAAAAAATCCTGACGTGATGGAAAAAAATGGAGGTCATTTTCGAAATCAGCACACCAAATAACATAAAATTCAGTGAAAACTTCTCTTGTATTTTTCAAAAATTTCAATTTTGCAGGCCTGGGTTATCGGTAACACGAATAGACTGAAATATTCATTTAAATATTTTTAACTGAATGCAAGTCTTTATTTCAGTCAATAGCTAAATTAGCCTAATAAAACTGTGAGAATAATAAAAAAATTTGCAATAACTAATTTAGATTCTTAAATTATCAGTAACACGAATAGATTGAAATATTCCTTTAAATATTTTTAACTCAATATAAATATTTTTTTCAGTGAAATACCGAAATTAGCTTATATTCTTTATAACTAAAAATGACCAGGTATCTAACTGGTTCCTAGTGGTCTAGTTGAGTTTTAAAACTTTTAAACTGAAGAATTACTACTTCAGTATTTCCTAATTTAGTATCATAGGGAAGCCATTTGTGTAAAAAAAATTTTAAATGCAAGAATAATCAAATATATTTTGTAATAACTGCCTTCAATTCTTAGACTATCAATCACACAAATCGAACGAAGTATTTAATATAATTTTCTCAGTAAATGCAAACACTCATTTCGGTGCAACACCTAAATTAGTGTAAATTATTTTTAATCTACGAATAGCAGATGACCTAACTGGTAATGTGAAAAGTTTTATATTAAAATTTTAATTTAAAACAATATTAATAAAAAAAGTTTAAGCTGAAGAGTGATCATGAACATCCCTGCTCTTCTATGAAAGGAAAGTCATTTAGCATAAAGAACTAAAAAAAAGGAATGATTAAAAACTTTCAATAGCAAATTCCAATACTTAGATTATAAATAACACGTCTAGATTGAGATATTAAAATGAAGTATATATATAACTTTATATAAACCTTTCTGCTACTGAAATATTGAAAAATGCTTAAATTATTTATAACCTAAGAACAATGAGTGACCTAACATGTTAAAGATGGTCAAGCTATTTTTTTAAATACAGAATTTGAAAATTAGGATTTAATGAACAGAATGATAAAAAAAATGTAAGCACAGTAAAACCTCGTTTATTTGGCCGTCGTTGATCTGGATCTCCGGTTAATTGCAGACATTATTTCTATTTAATGTTCACATTAGATAACAATTTTTAACTATGATATCAAGAACGTAACTACAAGTACGTCAAATATTCACTTTTTAGTTTGATTCAATGCACAGTTCCTGTATAGATCGTACAATAAATTATGGTAATAAAATGCTTTTTGTTGAGCTTAAGATAGCTTTACTAGACTTGCTATTTCTTTGTTAAGAAATGATGTGAAAAGTTACTTTTATATTTTTTAATGCCTTGTAAGGAATACTATGTAATTTTGTTACAAAACAGAGTTTTTTATCGTAATAAACGGTAAGTCTGCTTAGTTAAGGATTTTGTTTTGCTCATAACCCATATTACCCGGATTATCCGGATTTGCGATTGTCCGGATTGCCTATGGTCCCAGTTAGTCCGGATAACCGAGGTTTTACTGTATTTAAGACTAGCAATGTATGTATTTTAGAGATAGAATATCTTATAGAGCAATTTTATATTAATACTAGTTTCAATGAAACAGGGAATTTTTGTCAGAAATATTCAAGTACTTATATTTTAATCATTCAGTTTTTGACAGATACTTCCATACGCATTTTAACAAATTATACGTCACTTTATAAACAAATTCTTTTAATTTGTTCATGAGTGTAAAACTTGTTATAAAGGAATAAAGTTTTAAAAGACTTCTTCAACAAAGAAGTAAAGATAAAACATATATCAAAGAAGTAAATATATATGTTTTATAAATACATATGTTTTAATAATAACTATTATGCATATAACTATACATATAACTACGTACAAAGTATAATAGTACATACATACTAAATAATGGTTAAAATAATAATGGTTTAACTATATGTCCATATAGTTAAACCCATATAACTATACATATAACTATTATTATACATATAACTATTATACATACGAGGTACTATCCAAAAGTTCGGGGAATGCGGAAATCTATGACAACAAAAGAATGTATTTGAAGTGACAGCGTATGAAATAGATTCTACCAAACAAACCCTATGTGTTCAGGTTGGTTTTACCCATATCACGTGATTAAATCGCGCTCGCTGCTGATTTCTTCCGAATATAGTTACCTTTGTTCTGCGACGTAATAAAAATGGTTTTTAAAGAACAGTGATGCAACATTAAATTTTTTCAGCCTTTAGGTTAAACACCTACGGAGACTTTAAAAATGCTATGAAAGGTGTACGGTGACCTACCATGGCGACATTGAAGGTGTACGAAAGGCATCGGCGTTTTAAAGAGAGCCGAGAATCCATCGCAGACGATGAAGGCCCTGGCCGACCTTCGACTTCACGGAAGAAAATGTTGAGTTAGTCTCTCAATGTGTTCGCAAAGATCGTCACCAATCCCTTGAAAAAATCAATGCGGCTGCTCACTTACCAAAGATTAGTTGCCAGCGTATTTTAACGAAAGTTCTTAACATGCACCGAATGTCTCAGAACATTGTCCCCCGGCTTTTGACTTCTGAACAAAAGGAAGTACGAATGAGTATATCGGGTGATTTAATCGACAAAGCCGATAAGGATCCAGTTTTTTAACCACATCATAACAGGTGATGAAACGTCGTGTTACTTATTTGATATCCAATCAAAACGTGCTTCTTTTGCATGGAAATCACCCTCCTCGCCGCGGTCGAAGAAATTTCGGCAGGATCGGAGCAAAGGGAAAGTCATGATGGAGGTGTTTTTTGATTCTCAAGGAATTGTTCATTCAGACTTTATTCCCGAAGGCAGAACAGTAAACAAGGAGCATTACGTATTCACAGGACTTAGCCCCGGGTGATTTTTATTTGTTTACATCAATGAAAAACCTTTTGAAGGGACACCGTTTTGTGTCACCAGATGAGGTGAGAGCAGCATCGCAGGAGGCCTTATGGGAGGTTTCAAAAATTGGCTTCCGGCAGTGCTTCCAGAAGTTATACGAAAGCTGGTGAAAGTGTATCGTCGCCCAAGGTGATTACTTTGAAGGTGGTTGTGCATCGGCAATATAAACTTTTTAAGGTAAGGACTTTTACGCCAATTCCCCGAACTTTTTGATCGTACTACGTATATATAATATGTATAAAAGTTTTACTATTATACATATGTTTTATAATAGTAAATATATAGATATATATGAAAGAAGTAAAGATAAAGAAGAGATTGTCATAGTGTATCTTCTGTTATACCATGATTTTCTACCAATAATTTTCTAGATAAGAAAATACACTGTTGTCCGCAATGAAAAAAAAATTATTCCACTATAAAATTATCCACCATCAAAAAGTACATTTAAGCGAAATTAATATTAAAAATAAAAATCAAACTTAAGTAATTATCATCATTTTAACATGGGAAATCCCGAGTTCAGATTTCACCAGCAATAAAGGGAATTTAAAACACCTACGTAAATCGAGAAAATTCTCATCCCCTAACTACGGAAAAGAAGTAGTTTTTATTGCTTCTCGTCATAAAAAAAAACTGCAGAAACTCATCGACGCAAAACCTTGCGAACAACTTTTTACATTCTTACAAACTATCTTCGCTCAGGTACTTCCCATCAAAGATTTTTTTTCCTCCTTGAGAAGTAATTTCATGTAAAATCGACAAAGAGGCTTTAACTACCGTGAAGCAATGTTTATTTTTTATCCTTTACTGTAAAAAAAATTGCTCAGAACAGCGCTGAAGTAATACGAGATGGGGAAAAAATTCTAAGATAAGTTTCAGAGAAAGATTTGTTTTAATAATTTACATGGATGCAACTTTTAAAGACGTACTTTATGATAGTCTATATTTTGAAGGTCTAAGATGATGAAAAACATTTTTGAGATTTTTTTATGAAAAAATATAAAAAAGGTTCATTGGAACATGCATTTAAGAAGTGATACAATTGTCAATACTTGAAACTTTAATGATTTCATATCATTTTTGATTCTCTGTATCGCATTCTGTAATAACGCTAGATTTTTTTACGTGTATAAATTGCACTCTTTATTTAAGGAAGAAAAAAAACTATTCAAACCACGGGATATATTTGGTGATTTTCTGAACAGAACTGTAAGGCGAAAGAAGTTTTTTTCAAACTCAAAATGATTTACTTTATTTCGCACAAAGTTTCGGGAAAACTTTGTTTTGAATACTGGAATTTTGGTTTAAAATTAACAACACTGCACAAAAATTTAACTAAACCTCAGTAAACATTTAAATAGCACGACTTTCTAGGTTTGATTTCAAACTTCATGGAGAATATTAAACTTTTATACATTTTATACATTTAGCATGATACTTTTATACGCTGAAGTGCGAAAAAACTATTTTTTTTAAACTTTCTTTTAAAGTTTATGATAGCCTACATTTTGATGCTCAAAGATAATGAAAAACATACAGTAAAACCTCGTTTATCCGGACTAACTGGGACCATAGGAAATCCGGATAATCCGGATACGGGTAATAAGCAAAAAAAAAATACTTAACTAATTAGACTTACCATTTATTACGATAAAAATCTATGTTTTGTAACAAAATTACATAGTATTGTTTACAAGACATTAAAAAATATAATAATAACTTTTCTGAGTCAATCCATGTCAACGTTCTGTGACAATCTAGTAAAGCTATCTTAAACTCAACAAAAAGCATTTTATTACCATAATTTATTGTACAATCTATACAGGAAATGTACATTGAATCAAACTAAAAAGAGAATATTTGGCGTATTGATAGATACGTTCTTACTATCATAGTTAAAAATTAGTATTTAATGTAAACATTAAATTTAAAAAAAAATGTCTACCAATCTGATCCGGATTATCTGGAGATCCGGATAAACGAGGGCCGGATAAACAAGATTTTACTGTATTTGGATTTTTTAGATTTTTTTGTATGAAAAAATAAAAATAAAATTTTTATTAGAACATGCATTTAAGAGGTGATACGTTTGTCAATACTCGAAACATTAATGATTTCATATCATTTTTGATTCTCTGTATTTCATTCAATAATAACGCTAGAATTTTTTTAGTGTATAAATTGCACATTTATTTTAAATAAACTATTAAAACCACGTGATATATTTGATGATTTTTCTGAATAGAACTGTAAGGCGAAAGAAGAGTTTTCAAATTGAAAAGGATATACTTTATTTAGCACAAAATTTCAGGAAAAACTTTGTTTTGAATGAATTTTGGTTTTAAGATAACAACACTATATAAAACATAATTAAACCCCAGTTAGCATTTACATACCACGATTGACTGTTTTTGATTCCAAGCTTTATGAAAAATATTAAACTTTGAGACATCTTTATAATGCTTATCTAACACAAAATAATGGGGCACTGGAACTGTTGAGAGTTTCAGTATGATACTTTTATACACTGAAGAGTGAAAAAAGCTAATTTTTTAAAATTTTCTTTTAAAGACTTAACTTTATGAAAGGCTACATTTTGAGGATATAAGTTGATGAAAAACAGATTTTGCTTTTTTAGATTATTTTGTGTATCAAAATTTAAAAAAAGTTTCATTGGAACATGCATTTAATAGGTAATACAATTGCCATTACTTGAAACTTTAATGATTTTATATCATTTTGGACTCTGTGTATCGCATTCTATAATAACGCTAGAATTTTTTACGTGTATAAATTGCATACTTTATTTATTTATTTATTTTTTAAACTATTCAAACCACGTGATATATTTGGTGATTTTTCTGAACAGAATTGTAAGGCGAAAGAAGTGTTTTCCAGTTGAAAATGATTTCCTTTATTTCCTGCAAAATTTCAGAAAAACTTTGTTTTGAATACTGGAATTTTGGTTTAAAATTAACAACACTGTATAAAAATATAATTTAACCTTAGTTAGCATATAAATACCACACTTTTCTGTTTTTGATTTCAAACTTGATGCAAAATATTAAACTTTGTTGCATTTTTATCATGCTTATATAACACAAAATAATGGGGCATACTGGAAGTGTTGAGTTTCAAACTTTTATACACTGAAGTGTGAAAAAAAATTGACACGTGCTGGATGGGAATGAACGTTTTTATTTCTAAAGAATTTGAGCTGAAAGTTCGTTACTAATTTTTCGTTACTAATTTTTATTTGTTGCCCTTATAATTGTTGCTAGAAATATTAGACTTGTGATTTATAGTTTTATAAGACATTGCAAAGATCATTTTCTTTCTAACAGAAACTTTTTATTTTAGAAAGGAAATCAAAAACTCGTGAAAAATTGAGAAGTAATATAAGCATTTATTTCTAAAGAACTTGAGTTGAAACTTCGTTATTAATTTTTTTATCGCCCTTATAAATGTGACTACAAATATTAATCTTGTGATTTATTGCTTTATTTTTCATTGAAAAGACAATTTTTATAGCGGAAAGTTTTTAATTTTAGTAAAGAAATCAAAAACTAGTGAGAAAAAGAAAGCTTATACACGTGTTCATTTCTAAAGAATTTGAGTTGAAATTCCGTTAATTTTTTTGTGGCCCTGATAAATGTTTCTACAAATATTAGTCAATTGATTTATTGTTTTATTTGTCATTGCAAAGACAATTTTTATAGCCGAAAATTTTTATTTTAGTAAAGAAATCAAAAACTAGTGAGAAAAAGAAAGCTTATACACGTGTTCATTTCTAAAGAACTTGAGCTAAAATTCCGTTATTAATTTTGATTTGGGGCCCTTATAAATGTCCCTAGAAATATTAGACTAGTGATTTATAGTTTTATGAACCATTATAAGGTCATCTTTTATATAGCAGAAACTTTTAATCTTAGTTCGGAATTATAAAACTAGTGAGAAAAAGGAAGGTAATATAGGCTTTTATTTCTGAAGAACTTAAGATGTAATTCCGGTATTAATTTTTATTTGTTGTCCTTATAATTGTAACTAGAAATATTAGACTTGTGATTTATAGATTATAAGAATTGTAAAGGTCATTTTCTTTATAGTAGAAACTTTTAATTTTAGTACGGAAATCAAAAACTCGTGAGAAAAAGAAAAATTCTTTATTTTTAAAGAACTTGAGTTGAAATTTCTTTATTAATTTTTATTTGTGGCCCTTATAAATGTCACAAATATAAGTCTTGTGAGTTATAGTCTTTTAGTCATGACAAAGTTTTTTTTATAGATAAAATAATTAATTTTAATTTGGAAATCAAAAACTAGTGAGAAAAAGGAAACTAGTATATGCTATTTCATCTAAATAACTTCAGCTGACATTTCGTTAATTTTTATTTCTGACCCTTATAAATGTTACTATAATTATAAGTCTTGTGATATAAAGAATTTTTAGTCATTGAAAAAATAACATTTTTATTCAAGAGATTTTTAATTTCATCAAGGAAATCAAAATCTAGTGTGAATAAGGAAGCTAATATACTTTTTATGAAAAACTTGAACTGAAATTCCGTTAGCAAGAATTTTTATTAATTTTTTTCTATTCTGACCATGGGATATTTTAACTTAGAATGAAAAAGAGTATTGTGTTTTACTTTGAAAAGTAAAGGAAACTGATGTATTCAAATAACCTTCCATACATTTAACGGAATGCTTTTACTTTCTTGTAGACTGTTGCAGACATAATTTTCTCTGCAGTCATTCCCTCTCGTAAAGAAATTCTTTTCGTTAAGTTGAGACGACATGATTAAAATACTCGGATACGTGGAAAGAATGTTTATTCTTTGGAACTTTACAAATGAAGTATGATTGTAATTTTGCTATTTTCATAAGGTATGCCAGAATGCAGGATAAGACAAGTATTTACTTTCAAAAGACAAATTCATGTAGAAGTTTGAAGGCTTGTTATTATGGTAGTTTTATCGTCTAACGTTATACGACGAGGAAAAAGTTAACGCCTCCTTTTATGCTGTGCCATTTATGGCTCGAGGAAATTGGCGATATTCTCTTTTATGTTAGAATGCTATATTATTTGCGCTCCCTGTGAAATAAATAAGTAATTATTTTCCATGCACTTGCGATATGCTACATAGAATAAATATACTGTTTAGATAAGAAAAATCCCTCTACACGATTTTGATTTAAGACATTGCTTTAATACATATCTACATTATTATTTGTTGCAATAATTTCCATATTTCTGGAATAAGCGTGAAATTTAAAGTTATATAAGGTATGTATGAGTTTTCTCTTGTACTTAAATATTATTTTTTATTTCAAACGCACGGGTACTATATTCAGACATATAACAAAATATAATGGAAATAAAAAGACCAAGAAGAATTCGAGTGATTCACCTAAACTGTTTGGACAAGGTTTGTTGGTTGAAGTTTAATGGCGTGAGGGAAGGGGGCGTTAATAAGTCGGGGATTCTCCCAGCAGATCGGACAGGTTTGGTGAATTGCAACCAAAAAAGCTTTTATAGATGCACCCTCACAGTTTTGGAATATACAGATATCGTATAGATTCATAACACACTCGTCATTGTATTTGCTCAAGTTATTTATAATTAAAATGTATTTAACATTTTTCTGCAATGAACTGATATTGTGTTTTTTGTCAACCATACACATTTGTGATCTGTAACTATTCATAGAGTATGATTAAAATTGCTGCACCAAGAAGGGCAAGTGCAATTCAGCTGAAACTTAACAGGAAGTTCAAGACTACATAACCAGTCATGACCAAGCCTGATTCCATAGTAAATAAAATTCTATAATGTTTCCAGAGCAAAAGAACTCTTATAATTCTAAAACTTTTTACATGGCTATACTAATATGGAATTGCTCCACATATGTTATGTTTCGCTACCCTCTCGTTATTGAATCTAACAGATGAAGGCCGCATTTGAATAGTGGGCCAACTCCACTTTTTAAAAAAAATGGAGTTAGCCTCACTTTCATATTCATACCAGTCATTTCTATCATATTTTAAAACTGGTACACCTCAGCTTATTTCTGATGCCAACATAGGGCATTCCAAACGAGACTTCAGCAGTCATTTCTCAGCACTCATTAGACTTTAAAACTCTGTATCTCAAAATGAACAAAAATGGAGTTGGACCACTGTACAAATAAGGCCTTCAGATATTGTACAGATTAACAAGACAATTTACTACAAACTACGTTTTCTCAACATTTTCAATAAAATTTTCTGTTTTCTGTGGTGATATGATCCTGTACGGAACAACCCACTATGTCTGACACATTTTCGTTCTGGGAGAGATGGTCTTTTTTACCGGGAGATAAATGGTGTTTGTCGACGGAAGTATTATTGCATTAAAGTGATTTCCCAAACCAGCTATGGAGGGGAGTGTAACGGCTCTTAGTTACAATCAGTATTGTTAAGCTGTTATATTTTCAGCAATTCATACCAGATTGGACAAACTATCACAGCTGATTGATCCGATGACTACAAAGTACTTTGTTGGAGCTGTGTGCCATTCGACACCGTTAACTGGATTTTCCCGTTCTCCTCGAAGCACTTTATTTTAACAGGAAAATGCTTGTTTGCGTAGTTGTTGGTGCTGCTTTTGTTATTATAACAGGAAATCACTTATAGTCTTTTTTCTTTCTTTTCTTCTAATGCGGGGGCACTTTTCGTGAGACATTGGCATTTTGTTATTCACCGTGAGTCTCGCTGGCTACTTTGTATGACCATTGTATGATGTTGACCATTGTATGACCAATGTACCATTTGTATGACCTCGCATTGCTCCCTATGAGGGGACAACATGGTGACGACCAAGCCTTATTCGGGATTTGAACCCAAGCCCACTGTATGGAAGCTCACGACGGTAACTACCGTAAAATTGGGTGAGATTATGCCAGGTGGGGTGAGAATAGGCCAACACGGAATTCAACAAATCAGTGTTCTCTGGTGGCTTGTTATTAAAGCTATTGGTTTTCCCATTTACTACGGGGCAGTGGTATGTTGGTACAAATCAACAAGTGTTACCAAGCTCATTTGATATGATCTTTCTAACTTCCGCAATTTCTTTTAACAATTCATTATTTTATCACATTGTTGCAACTTGTGAAAAGAATTGGTTCTCGTGGTATGAAGAATTAGTTTCATACACTGGTAAGTAATATATTTTTATACACTTACTATCTGAAGTCTTATCTGTGGAGTTTCATTACTGTACCTTTTTTGGTTGTCATGTTATCACGTTATCATTAAAATAAGTTCATTTGATGTGGTGAAATTGTTCCACCCTTTTTTGGTTATTTTGTGTACTGCAAACACTTTTTTTCTGCAAACTGAGAAATTATTGACACAACTCTAACTCTTAGAATGGCTAGAATTGTTGCAATAATTTCTCTATTTAATATTTTTTAAGAAACTGTAACTATCTGTATCAAAAATGTTCTAACAAAGTAACATGTTTTAAAAATCAAGTAGCATGGTCTCTCTGCTAAGAGAATTTGGTAATACTGACGACGAGGATGGTGCTACCCACCTGGACAGTCCACCAAGACGAAAAGATCACGATCATTCACAAGAGGACGAAGATGAATCAAATACAGAGAATGCTGTTCCTGAAGGTGTCAATGCAACCACAGCAGATTTCAGAGTAAATGACTTTGTGGCCATTTCACATGAAGGGAAGGTCTATCCGGGTCAAATGCGCAGCAACTGTGATGAAAGTGGGGAAGCTTATGTTTCACGTATGCTGAAAAAAGGCAAATTTTGGGTTTGGCCAAAAATGGCTGATGAAATTTGTTGATTTTTGAGAAAAAAGTATTTTTTATTTTAAAAATCTAAATTAACTGGGAGTGTTATTGCTTCAAAGTAAGAGATGTGTGAATGTGCCGCGACTGAATCCATGGCAACTATAAAGGAGAAAAAGGGGTGGCCTAATCTCACCCCACTCGGTGGAGAGAGATTGTGCCAGAAAAAAAAATCACCCACCATCCTCTACCACTTAATTTTTTTTCTGCTACGAAATAGAAAGCTGAAATGTGTATCTATCTTTCTGTACTAAATTCATCCGATTATGTTGGCAAATAAAGAAATGTTATAAAAAAACCTCAAAACGTGGCCCAATCTCACCACATTTTATGATACCATACCATGTGGGTGGCACACTTTTAGTTGTTATGGCCATTCACGAAAAATACTATCCTGCAAATACGAAGTGAGTTGAAAACAGATTTTGTAGCAGTATGAAAAAAATATTATATTTAATATATTCATATAAATAATATAATTATTTTCACCATATACGAATCCCACCATCATTAGCGGCTAGGGTAAGACAAGTCATTACAGAAGATGACTTGATGTTTTTTTGAACCCAGATAACTCGGAAACAGCACCATTTAAAGCGCAACCAATAGTTAAAGTAAGCAGATCACTTGACGATATTGCAAAGAACTGATTAATCATACTATTGAATTTAAGAAAAAATATCGGAAACAGCACCATTTAAAGAGCAACCGATAGTTGAAGTAAGCAGATCATTTGACGATGTTGCAAAGAACTGATTAATCATACTACTGAATTTAAGAAAAATCTCGGAAACAGCACCAATTAAAGAACAACCAATAGTTGAAGTAAGCAGATAACTTGACGATACTGCAAAGAACTGATTAATCATATTATTGAATTTAAGAAAAAATACAAAGTGATCCAAAATTATTGAGCGCATTTCATGTTTGAAAAAAAAAAGAACAAAATGAGATACGTACATGTTTATTGTTTGATTGGAAAGACAATTTAAAACAGTTTTACACAACAAAATTTTAAACATTAGATAACTTCCACATAAGCCTGTAGATGGCACGACAACATTTCGCAAGAAAAATTTACTAACTGCGTCAGTCAGCAAATGGCTACTGTACAGGAAAAAGCAATGTGAGTTTTGTGGTTCCATGAAAGCAAATCCGTTGCAACTCATTTTGTTATTTTTTTTTCAAACATAAAATAAGCTCAATAATTTTGGACCACCCTGGGGTTATACAAAATCAAAACAAAAAAAACAAAATGAGTTACAACGGATTTGATTTGATGGAACCACAAAACGCACATTTCTTTTTCCTGTACGGTAGCCAATTGCAGACAGACGCAATTAGTAAATTTTTCTTGCGAAGTGTTGTCACACGATCTATAGGCTTATGTGGAAGTTACAATGTTTAAAATGTTGTTGTGTAAAACTGTTTTAAATTGTCTTTCCAAGAAAACAATAAACATGTGCATTCCTCATTTTGTTCTTTTTTTTCAAACATCAAATGCGGTCAATAATTTTGTACCACCCTGTATAATGCATTTTGTGATTTACATTTTCCTCATAGTATAGAGGTTTACTTAAATTTTCGTGTCTTTTTCATGCTGTATTCAAGATTACCCCACCTTACATTTTCTCGCATAGACATTTTCAATGTTAAATAATATACCACAATACACCCTTTGCGTATATCCCAATCACTTACCGTTCTGGAACAATTTTTTAAATTTCACACAGCTGCACATTTTTGAATCGATTCCTTTAAATTTTCAAAATCACTTAAACTGGAACAATTCCAAATGAATGAATTCTTTCCCCGTCGCCTTTATCATCGTGGAAACAAGTCCACTGATAAATCTTAAAGCTGGGCTATGTAATCAAACAATGTTACTTGATAGGCAGAAATTGGAACCCGGAATGACTTAAATTCCCTTCATTCTACTTCTACCACACGCAATATCCATTAAAGCTCCGGGTTTAAATCAGATCAGCCAAAATTCTCGCAAATGCTCCAATAGTGTATAGCATTTTAAGGCTTTAAAGGGATATTTAATTAGTGATTACTCACCGAATAATGGGAATACTTGCTCAATTAAATTATGTGGAGGCATTTTGATAATGGTGAACGAGGTATGGTATTTAAAATATGTTAACAGGAAAACACTTATAGTTATTTGTAGCAATTTAAGGAAATTAATTACCTGCATATAAGTACCTTATAAAAAAAGGATTAATTTTCTAGCAACATACTAGGTATATTTAATTTAATATATTTAAAATATTTTTCAACATTATAAGTTTAAGTCTAAGCTTATACAGCAAAATCCCTGACTATTTATTTTGTATATCAGCAGAGTAAAATTTACTTTTAACATCGATATGCATACACTATATTATTATAGAATGCAATGCTATACAATTAATTATAACATTATGCAAAACAATTTATATACAATACACCATAAATGCAATTCAATATATATTTACAATTTATGTGCAAGACACTCATTTGTTAACATTATAACTCATCTGTTAACTCATATAACTCATTTTATAACTCATTTGTTAACTCATTTGTAACAATGCCATATATATATACAATGCAACACTGGGCAAAACAAATCATAATCAATACTACATGTACCATACGGCACAATATATTATTTCATTGTACATGAATTGTATATTCAGAATTCTATAAATTCAGAAAATGCATTTTTCCTACATTATTCGTCTGCTCACATATATTTACATTATACACAATTTCATACATACACATTACATGTTATAAGTTTTACTTATTTGCTTTCAAATATATACTTTGCATTTTACTTTATACATCAGATTGCTTACTTTATACCTCAGCAGAGTAATTTACTTTTGACTTCAATTTTTGTACATTATATTCACTACACAATGCAAAGTCATGCAATTAATTATAGCACTATGCATACAATTAAATTCGATACCACTACAAATGACCTACAATATACATTACAATACACCATATGATAAAATAAACATACAATGCAACACTGTGCAATACAATACATATTCAATACAATAAGTACGATGCAACATAGTAAAATAATATCATATACAATGCGCTCTTTCAGTTATACAGATTTCCTATATTATTCATCTGCTTACATGTATTTATATTATGCACAATTTCATACGTACACGTTATATTTACAACATTATAAATAAAACTCATACATTCCATTGTAAAAAAACAATGCTTCCGTTATAGAATGTCATGCAGTTATATTTTCATACTTTAATTTAATTAGTAAAGTTGCAGTATTTAACGTATGGTTTATATAAAATTATTACTTGCTTTCGCATTTAAAACTTTGTAAAAGTTTAAATAAGGTCAAAGAGAAAGATAGAGAATAAAGATTTATTGAAACAAACCTAAGGCAAAAAATTATGACTACATAGATCCCCGTAAGATTTTCTCACTATTCTAATATATAACCTTTGTCAGAGATGTTCCAGGATTGAGCCCGTAAAAAATAATTTATTAAACTTAGCTATTAATGGTCCTGTAAAAGTAGTCCCCTAGTCTATCTATGCCTCAAGAGAGCCAACACTATTGCTATTTTTAACATTTAATATTCACAATATCGCATATACTGGCATCTTAAAATTAGCCATAATCATCAAATAACCATAGAGACGGAAATGCTTTGCAGTAGTACTCTGATCCCTACATAATGAGAGAATGAATCTTGGTGAGAACTGTCAAATATTTATTTTTTAGGAAATATATGCGAAGCTGAGAAGAGATGTAAGGCCATAATAATTCTTTCATGGACGTTTTAGATTAAGGTCTTTCAGGTCACGAGAAGACGCAGTCTATGCACAGCTGCTCCCTTACAGGAGGCAGTGGAAGCAAGCCAAGCTGAGAAAGCCTTATCCACGATGCTTCTCAACACATCCATTACAGCTGTTTGGATTGCTGCAATATCTTCATGATTTTCTTTCACATGACTTCCCTTCCTCATGGTGACAGGTCCGGTGAATATGGAAGCTGTGGTAGAGCAGGGATACACTAGGGGTTTTCCCTAGCTTAACGAAGAACTTAATGTTAACTCTCGGTTTGGATTCCGTTTCTACAGCCGTTTGGATTGCTGCAATATCGTCATGATTCCCTTTCTCATGTCGACAGGTCCTGTGAATATGGAAGATGTGGTAGAGCAGGGATACACTAAGGGATTTTCCTAGCTTAAAGCAGAACTTTCATGCTAACTCTCTGCTTGGATTCCGCTTCCACCACGTCACTCGTGTAGCTTCCAGCTAAATGCGTCAACAAGCCGAACAGTGGATTGCTGAGCACAGCCCTGCCACCTAGTGACTTTATATGGAAACACTTCCAAGGCTATGTCTATTCAGAACACATATCAGGGGACTGAATAACACACATTTCTTGTGTTTGAATATCACAGGTAAAGAATTTTAAAAAATCAGTCTTGAACTTTTCTGACAAAGGTAAGGATTCAAAAATCACGCCGTCCCACGCTTTTCGCGTATACAGAAAATTGCTGCTACTGATAACCGGCGCTACGACGTTAACCTGCTACATGCCAGTTCCAAAGGCCGGTCACTCAGTACATCCGCAGCCTCACAACCGCGAGACACTTCACTACCTCCAAAGTCATAGTCGTTATGCCACTTAATACCATTCACTCCAGCATTGCAAATCAGACCATCCAGGAACCAATTCAAATTACTTCTTTCCCCATGCTGCTGCCGTACGCAGGGCAATCACCACACTGCGAAATACATCACCTCATCCCTCAACAAGGAGACAATTTTATTACAACTCATAAGTTACATAGTAAACATATTTCAACTATTCACAAAAGCTCCCTAAAGCAAAACTACACCACTCGTGTAGTGAGCATAAATTTATTAACAAAACATCTACACCACCCGTGTAGGAAACAAATTATAAGTCCTTTTCAGTAGCTATAACACTTTTCAAATTCCGAGTCATAATCTTCCTCATCTTGGCAAGACATCGGACGTCTTCTTCCTTGAGAATCCATGACTGTGTCCTTTACTCCCTTCTTGATGGTAACCTCATGCTGTGGACGTTCATCATCGCCTTTCCTTGCTTTCTTCATCTGTCCAATCATTTCCTTCTCGGCGTCATCTTTTCCTTCCGCAACCATCATCTGTGTCCTAGATTCGTAATTCGTCTTTTCTATAATACCAATTATTTCTGCTTTATACCGGCCGCAGCCTTTATCCGTCGGTAAGTGACTAGTATCGTCTTTACTCCCCGTTCTCTTATACCTCTCGCAATTTTCGCATAACAACTCTTTCTCGTATTTTTCCGGCTCATATGACTTTTCAGCACATATTTTACAAATTTTCTCATTCTTACAGTGTTTGGCCACATGGCCAAATACTGTAAGAATGAGAAAGGTAAATTAAAACTGTGCTGACAGAGGTAAATTAAAACCCCTAAAATTTATTAGCCCCTGGAAATGCTGGGTCAAAATTGTGAAGGCCCCTAGCCAAGTCAGTATCCTACCCGTGTGCTGCTATTATAAACGGGAGATTAATTACTCAGCACGAAGCCTATATAGACTGTCTGTAACTTCCGGCCAGGGGTCATTAGGAACAACAACAACAACAACAACAGCAAAACATTTTAGCTTAAA
The DNA here is from genome assembly GCA_907164885.2 of Dolomedes plantarius. Lineage (NCBI taxonomy): Eukaryota > Metazoa > Arthropoda > Arachnida > Araneae > Dolomedidae > Dolomedes > Dolomedes plantarius. The sequence goes on along the minus strand of OU015499.1, from coordinate 25,967,103 downwards.
ACTATTTTCATCATCTTCGTATTGAATTCTTGTTTGATAAGTATTCAGCAACGAGATTAAATATAAACTTAGGGGAAATTCGCTCTAAAACATCGTAAAAATTATACCATCCCCTCAATAAATAATTAAAGCTAATAAAATGGATTTCAACGATGGAAATAATTATTTCGATGATTTAAAAATTGTAATGAGAGAATACATTGTTAAATCTGGGACGAATTGCGTTCATTATTAAAAAAAAGAATGACTTAATTAAGTATTTATTCCTAAAGAATTTTTCAGTGCTGTTTAAAATAATATTCCCACTTTTTATACTCAGGTTATCAAGCTAACTCTAATATTGTTTTAGACGACTCAATTTACAATTGAATGTATTCTATATTATACGTCAAATAGTCGGAATCTACAGAATATTACATGAAACTCAACAACTTATATTCTTAGAATATCTAGATTTAATTGATAAATGAATTTGAGCCCATGTTCTGAAATCGCATACGAATTACTAAAGCCTTTCGCATTATTTGCACGTCTATGAACAGAAACCAATTAAGTTTTGTGAATATGATAGTACTAAATTAAAATATTAATTAATTTAATGATAACTGTGTTTTTGAAGCCGTAGATGATGATCAATATTCGCTTTTCTCTTAACTATTAAAATTTAATAATCATGATACCATCAACAAATCCTCAGAATTCGATTAATAACTTTTCTCTGATGTTGCAAATTTTTAGCATTACGAACTCTTTTCTGATAGTTTTAGATAAAAAAATGTACATGCTGTAATTTATTTCTTTTTCTCCGAGATAAGAATAAATAAGTTTAAAAATTAGAGTAAATTTAATTTTTTACGGGTACCAAGGCATGACTGCATATTAATCTATATATATAAAACAGTTCCGTAACTGACTGACTGACCTGACTGACAGGTAACGCACAGACCAAACCGCTGAACCTAAATGGCTGAAATGTTGCATGGCGATTCTTCTTATAGTGTAGGGGTGCACTAAGAAACATTTTTGAAAAATTCTCCTTAGATTTTTTTAAATTAAATTTTTAAACTGTTTTTGTAACATTCTTTAAAGTTTGCATTTAAAATTATAATCTGAAGGTTATAAAATTTATATCACGAGAAAGATCTTAAAAATTCCTGTAAAATGAAAGCTTTTTCAAATCTTTACCTCCATTTTCTGATTTTTGATGAATTTTTAAAGATTAATTTTTAGAATTTAATTTATTAAATCATGATCACGTGGTTTCTTTTCTTTTTGTGATACTTACTGATTATACTTTTGTGATGAAATTAATTTTGCTTCACGTGCATAACAACGAAATAAATTGACAAAATAATATTGACATACAGTAAAAGATAAAATTTAACCACGAGACTAATTGAGATGGAAATTTTTTAAGAATTTAATTCAAATTAGTATCTTTTATGGATATTAAACATACAACTTAATTGTATACATTGACCATTGTATTTAATTTGAATATTTTCTTCTACACTATTTTGTTGTATTTAATTTGAATTTACTCCGTAGCGAAGCACGGACATTCAGCTAGTTTGGATATAAAACAATACTTTTGACTGAGACAAAAAAAAAGAACTAGAGTTTAATGTAAGTACATGTTTAGTATGGCATATACAGTCGAACGCCGTTATAACGAACTTCAAAGGACCAAAGGTTTTGTTCGCTTTTTCCAGTGGTTCACTATATCCGAACCTTGCTAGAAAAATGCTAGAGTTCACAAAATGTATAACTCATTAGTTAAAATGTGTATTCAATAATAATGTATTAAAAAATGTTAAAAATCTGTTAAAAATTATCATTAATTAATTAAATCGACTAAAATTGATTACATTTAACTGACACAACACTAATTAAATTACGTACAACAGGAAAACGGCGGGGCGAAAACTTTCGTTCGGTATATCCGTGAGTTCGTTATATACCGGGCTCGCTATAACGAGGTTCGACTGTGCTATCTACAGCTATCTAAATGCCGATAATCTAATAAAAATGGTATTGTTAGATAGCCTAAACTTTTCTGCACCTTGCAACGGGATTTCTTTTATCAATTTCGTCCACCAAAGGAACTGATGAGCATTTAAAATACACTATATCAGATTTTTTTTCCCGAATAATTTAAATTTTAAAATATTATTTGCATTTTTTTCAAAAAAACGATAAATGCCCCAAGGGGTAAAATTTCTATCTCTATTCGGGAGTACAGTTTGAAAAAAATATTTAAATCCAAGTAGCCTTGGACACATTTTCCCCATATTTTAACATTGAGGTGAGCTAATCTAATAGGGTGAGTACACAGCCTTAACGCCCCACCACGTGGTACAATAGATGAAAATCATTTGCCCATTGCTCCATGATTTCATAAGCAGCATTTATAGTTTCATAATTTCTGTCGAGGCTGTACAACTTTACGTCGATTTTAAACTTAAATTTTTTTAATGAAGTCATGTTGTGATATCCTTCTTATATCACACGTCTGATAGAAGAGTGTTACATCTCAAAATACAGTGGTACCTCGACTTACGAATTTAATTCGTTCCATGAGGGAGCTCGTAACTTGAAATACTCGTATCTCGAATCAATTTTCCCCATTGAAATGAATGGAAATGCCATTAATTGGTTCCGGGCTCCCCCAAAACACCGCAATTTTTTTTACACGTTTTTAAAAAGAAAAATGTGCTTATAAACGATGAACATTGTATAAAAATACAATACAATAGAATGTACCTCAAGAAATTTGTTTTATTAAGTGTAATGTACAACATTTACCTTGGAGATTAGAGTTGAAGATGCCGATGGAAGAGGAGGAGAAAGGCTGAACTGATATTATGTTATAAAGGATATAAAGGAATGGCGGGACCTTTTCGTCCCGCTTTCTTCACTTTAGGTTTTATTACCAGCGACTCTCTTAAAGTGAACGAGTGAGACACGGAAACTGGGCGATTGTCGCATCGTTCATTGTGGCTGTAATGTCCAGATTCTTCATTCTGAAGGAGGGCGAGAGCTTGCGATCCTACGACCAAGGTCATTCCATCCCTTAGACCCCATGGGAAGTTCCAGTGTGGGGGAGAGAATTGAAGCTATCTCTCTGCGAGAGTGGGCGCTGTTCGGTTTCAGAGGGCGACTCAAGTTTGGGCAGAACATGCTGCCCCGGGTGGTAATTGTTGAGTGTCAATCTCTCGGTTTAAGTCTGGATAGTAGTCTCAGAATAATATTTAAACTACTCTATAAAAATTGTACATAAAGGTTGTAAATACTATTACATGCTTCTCGTGTTCTCATTTGATGAGCACGTAACATGGCATTCGCTGCTCAGACTAGCGGTGGGATATCTGAAGTTTGCTCGTAACCCGAATTTTAACTCGTAACTCGAAGCAAAAAATCTACCGAGAGAATGCTCATATCTCGAAAAACTCGTAAGTCGAGGTACCACTGTATCCATATTTTCAGGAAAAGCTAAAGAAGATATACGTCAAAATTTCATTTCTGGTTTTATCAATGCCTATGATAATTTTTGGAAAACTTATTGTTCGAATGACTTCAGAAGGCAAAACTATATATTATTAAAGTTGTTTTAAATTTTTAAAGCATTTTTTGAATTTTAATTACAAAATATAACCCTGATCTAGTAACCTCATTTTGTCAACATGGACTGAAAAGCTTGAGGGAATACTGTCATATCTCTATGTTAATGCACAATCTATCTAAACTTTTCACGATACAAAGAAAAAACCTTGATAACATGAACAGCAGGTTAGAAAAAAATACAAATTTTTTTTCCAAATAAAAACATTTATTTTCCAAATAAAATTTAATGAATAATTCTATTACAGGAACATTTTAATACAACAACATTTGGCACTGACAAAAATCTTATTTTCATTCTTCGCGCATGAGCAAGTTCCCCTGCCTAGTTGTGGAAGAGGGTAATAAGCGCCATCTAGGAGATTGTGTTGGTACTAGGCTTATAAAATTATTCGAGAATGAGAAGCACTTCTTATAGAGCATTGTGGTGCAATTATCTCAAAATCGAAAATTTTGGAGATGTAACACTCTCCTAGCAGAGCTGCGATGTATCTGTAAAAGTATGTTTTTAATTAATATTAATAAGTTACCTGAAATATTCATTATGAAGTGTTGTAATTTGAGTCTTTTTCATTTCAGAATGAGACCTAAACCGTAGCATGATCATATTAAAAATATAATGAGAGTAATACATCTTTGAGAAAGAAGTACGGACTCGAAATTCAAAATATCCCCCTTTTAAATCATAATTAAAATACCATGAGAGGAAAGTCCCATCCTTTAGAGGAAAAATATTGCCCACAAATTTTAAAATTCATTTTTAATGGGACTTCCCAATAATTTTGATTTAATAGGGTAATTTCGGAAAGTTTAGAAAACTACAAAGTATAGGGGGAAAAAAAGAAAATAATCATTATCTTTCTCATTTGCGTCCACTCACATTTAAAACACGGTTAAAGAAATTAAACGAAAAAATTTTTAGGCGTCTAATAGGGAAGAAAAAAGAAAGTAAAGGGGAAAAAGGGCCGTTCAATTGCAGAACTTGAATTACTTTCTAGTAAGTAACTTGGGTCAATTTAGTCAACAGATGGCGCTAATGGCTCACATTTTCCTGCGGTGTTTCCGAAACACAAATTTGAGGGGTAATTTGCGTTTCACAATATCGCCATTTTGGAGTTTAAATAACAATTTCTGGGAAAACATCGGAAGTATTTCCTTGTAAGTAGGTTAAGTAGAGTATGTGATACCCTTAATTCAATAAGAGCCGTGAAAAGTAAGAAAGTAGTTTCTATTAGGATGAAATTTATTAGGATTAATTGGTACTATTAGGAAATTAGAAAATTAGGAAATGGAACACATAAAGACTATAAATAAAGCGAAACGCTTTAAAACTATGTCTTCCATATAACTATGCAATAACGCTTTTGAAAATTTATGTTTGCTGTAAAATGTATACAGAAAGAATACATTTAGATAAAATTATTTCTAGCTTTGGACTAAGGTAAACGGTTTTGGGTTACTGTGTGTGCTAGTAACCTTTCACTATAGAAAAGTGTGTTACAGGTAAATTTATATTACTGGTTTAAAAAAAAGGTAGAATATAAATTATCTTTAACAATCATAGAATAACATAATTTTAGGAAATACTTGTTTTAAAAATGTGATACAAATAACCAAAATGAGATGTGAAGGAAATTAAAATAACTTACTGTGGGGGTCGGATCTGACCCAAAGGTGGGTCTTCCCCATCCCGTACTCTCCTTTCTCATTGCAAGAGATCGAGTTGACAAGGAACACTACCATATAGACCTACTAGACCACCCTACTATATATATAGAAATCAGTAAATACAAGTGTCTTTGTTGAAAACATTATTCGTGATCTCTAGTCATTTTTTAAGTTTTTTTCTTTAGATTTTAAAATTTTTTATTTCGATTTTGAAGGCTAAAAATGTCAGTATATATCATATTTTAATTTTTGGGCTTGGAAAGTAGGTTTCGCTAACTTCTAAAACTATGTAGACTAAATTACATATTTGACCTAATATATACAGCATTCTACGTAAATGCCAGAGATTTTCTTTGGCAAAATTGCAATTCGTTGGTCATTTTTTTCTGCAAAAAGGTTTTTATTTCCTGTAAAATATTATCAATAAATGTTATTATACAACAAAAATGCTTATTGTGTACGTATTTCTACCAAAATCCTCGTCGAAAAAGAGATCGTATCGGATCTGACCCTACGGTACCATCTATTTCGTCTCAAACCACTGTACCGTCTGAGGGTTAAAATGCTTAGCAGAAGCTACTAAGCAGTAAAAAAACATTTCTATAATGCTCATGAAGTGGTATTATAGAATTGTTTGTTTTTCTTTCGAAACCTTTGGTTTGGTTTGTAGCGCTACGGTCATTTTTTTTTCTTGCTACACGAGAACTAATTAGACCGGGACCTACTGCTTGAAGCCGATTGAGAACGGATATAAACGTCCATCACAAGAGTGGGGCAATAATTAGTAATAATTATTGATCCAATCTTAATTTGCATTAATAATTCTTTCATATTAATATTTATCTTACATTACAATTTTGCCTTTATCTGCAAATAACAGAGCTGGTATGCCTGCATCTCAAAAAGCATTTCAATTAAATTTTTGGTTCCTGATTAGAACAAAAGGTTCATCACTTCCGTGCTAGTCTCGCTATCTTCTTCGCTTCCGGGGTTTCTGATGAAGATTGCAATGCCAAATTCGGAGACACATGTTGCCGAGAAAATTGGCTTTAGTAAAGTGAATTCAACAAAAAATTGATTAGTAACAGGAAAAAAATAATGTAATTCGTCAGAATATCCTAAATAATTTTATTAATATTTGTATACAGGAGATGAGGACTTAAATAGTTTTGAATTTATTGTTCTTTCCGCCAGTATTTAGCTAAAAATCATAGTTCCGAACTCCCTGCTACACTTTTTCAGTCACTTATTTTTCTCTTACTGACATAACAGTTTAGTAGAATTAGCCTTGAACTCGAGATCTCTTGCTTTTCGAGCCGGGCGATGGCTAAATGATTACGACGCTGGCATTCGGTACCAGAATCTGTGGGTTCGAGTCCCAGTATTGGCATGTATGTTTGTAGCCAATCGGAATCGGATTTAAGCAGTAAGTCTAATTTGCCCTCGTGTAGCAAACAATGACGTAGCGCTCTTCACCAACCGACTACCTCTGACTTTGCGAAGATGTGTGTTGAACCTTAACATCATTAGACTGTGTTACGATTTTCAACAATCTTAATAAGAAACAAATTATATTTCATAGAAACAAACAACATAGGCAGTTTGGGTTTTCAGTTAATTACTTCATGCCTTTAGGAAATGTTTACCTCGTTGTGTCTAAGATTCACACAAATTGTAAAGTCAAATAAAATTGTATTTCCTAAAAATGAACATGAGATCTGGCACATCACTAAAGGGAAACTAAATCCTGTAGAGACATTAAGTTACTTCTTTAGCTAAGGATCTAAGACAATGATCCTTTGTTCAGCGTGAGAAGACTGTAACCTAAACATATATGTTTCTGTGTACTTAACCTCTTCGTATATTCTTTAAAAGCGGAATAAAAATTTTATTTTATCAAGCATGAGTAACTAACTGAAAAGGTTGTAGACCTCTCAAAACATGCTTAAGGTTATGCATAGTGTAGTTCAGGGGTGTCCAACCCCCGGCCCACGGGCCGCATGTGCCCCAAAGTAAGTATTAGTGAGGCCGAAAAAGAGAGCTCAAAGCGAAAAAAATATCATCAGCCAGTCTCGGCGATGATGGCAGGCGGCCATTACAGATCCCGCATTGTTCATTCAACTAATCGTCAATACATCATTTGAAATATCTTTAATTCTATACAAACATTCCGTATGTAATTTCTGTATATTAATTTCATAACAAAACTGAAATGTGAAGTTTTAACAAATTTAATATTTCATATTTGTAATGATATTAAAATTAGTATGCACAAGTAAGCACACTAAGAGTCAAATTAGAACCAAAATATCGGATGAACATCTTGAGAACTTCCTGAGAATTACGACCACTTGAACTGACCCAGATATTGATGCATTAGTTTCTCAAATTCAATGTGAAATATCACATTAATTTTATGACTCCTATAGTTATATTTAATAAAATTTATGATGACATAAATGCGATAACTATATATTATACTTTTTTTACTCATCAACTATTTTTAATGTTAGGTATATTTTTGTGTGGCCCAAAACTATTCGTCTTCTTTCAATGTGGCCCAAGGAAACTAAAAGGTTGGACACCCCTGGTGTAGTTGGTAAATTATCGGAAAACGTTATCACTGATAATGTGCCTTGAGTACTTCACAATTCTGTTGTAGCATTATTTACGTTCACAAATGAACATGACTGTAGTGCGAGACGTACAAATGTTCCGTAGAGGAATTTTTGCACAAATCCTCCTTATGGCCCCTTTATTGCATATTGCCTATTTGATTAATGTTATCTAACATTTAAACTTTTGACAGATGTATTCTTATTGGTTGCTGCCTTTAGGTATTTGTGAAACAAAATGCTTGTGAATGAAAGTATTTGTTTTGCCAAAATCTAATCTTTTTTAAACAAGGCCGTAAAAATTGTGTTCAAATAATTATTCTGAAAAAAGTTATTAAAATTAATGAAAAATATACATGTGTAGGAGCAAATTACAAAAACTGAAAAACTGGGCACTAAATTAATTCTTTACTAGTTTATTCATAATAGATGATACATTAACACTAGAAAGATGGCTGCCGTCATTTTGACGGTTTCGGGCATACTATTGGACGTTTTGTCTGTATTTATGTCCTCAGGCTTCTGAAATCTTATGACTTCTTCTAATTTTACGCGAAATATGCGCACACATTTACAAAATTAAATTCGATAGTAAAGAAGGGGAGAAAATGTGTTGTGTACCTACTAAAACTGAAAGCCGTCGATTTGACGGCAATATAGAAAACAGGCAGAAATCTTTAAAATAATAAAAATGTTAGTTACTTTCCGTTCTTCCCCCTTTTGCAAATAACAGAAATATTGGCTCTTCGGAAATATTGGTGTTGAAAAATAAGGACTGCACAAACCATGCATATATTTTTGCTGATAAACCATACCAGGTTGTCAGCTCGGCATACCTGCATGAAAATATATCTAAATATATACTAATCTATATATATAAAACAGTTCCGTAACTGACTGACATACAACTGCACAGACCAAACCGCTGGACCTAAATGGCTGAAATTTTGCATGACGATTCTTCTTATAGTGTAGGGATGCACTAAAGAGATTTTTGAAAAATTCTTCTTAGATTTTTTAAAATTAAATTTTAAGCTGTTTTAGTAACTTTTTTTAATTTTGCATTTAAAATAATAATTTGAGGGTTATGAAATTTATTTCACGAGAAAGATCATAAAAATTCCTTTAAAATGAAATCTTTTTCGAATATTTACCTTCCTTTTCTGATTTTTGGTGAATTTTAAAAGATTAATTTTTAGAATTTAATTTATTAAATTCTGGTCACGTGATTTCTTTTTCTGGTACTTTAAATAAATTTATCGTCACGTGCATGATAACGAAATAGACAAAAAAATATTTTTTTTCTTGCTAATGCGGCAGGCGATTGGACTTTATCCAAGAATATATTAAAATACAGTAAAAGATATGTTCCTCAAACTGTACTATATTAACTGTACTATATTCTTTAGTATGTTCTATTAGGTTTAATTTGAATATTTTCTTCTACATCATTTTGTCTATAAAAATATCCCTTACGATTTTTTATAAATATATTTTTTCGTTTTTTTACATCAATTGCATGCATTGATCGTTGTATTTATTATAAATATATTTTTTTGGCATTAATTGCATACATTGACCGTTGAATTTAATTTGAATGTACTCCGTAGCGAAGCGCGGGTTTTCAGCTAGTTTACTATATTTTGGCATGAAATAGTGCAAAATTTAAAGTATTTAACCATTTAAAAAACATTAAATACTTTATATTCCTGGTGTTATTTCCAACCGTAAAAATGACGGCGTTCAGTCTTTTTAGTAAGAAATGTTTTGATCTGATGTTTGCTGTCAGTCAAGGGGCATAAGTAACAATCACAACAACAACAGTAAGAAAACATATCCCGTCTTTCTAGCGTTAATAATTACAAGATAAAAAGACTTTTTATATACCATGTTTTTTAATTTTCTGTTGAATCATATAAACTTGACAATTCTATATATTAATAAATACTTTAAAAAAAATTTTTGATGAATTATCCCATCGACTTGAGAGAAAATGACGTTAATTGGAAGTTAACTTGCATTTGACTTGTGTGACTTGTTGCATTTGACTAGTTCCCTTTCCGGCCAATAGATGGCTGCACCAGTCTACAAAACAAAATTACAAATGTCTAGCTTGTCGGGAATTTAGTTAAAACTCAATTGCAAGATTTGTACTACATAAACACACACACAAACACACAAGAAAGCAAGTTAATAAAAACATGGTAATAAGTAAAAATAGATACTGTTGTCCAAAATTTCAGCAAAATATATAAATTCATGTCGACAAGCAGGAATACTTACTATTCTAGGTTTCAAAATAATACAATGTCAATTTTATTTCACGGACGCCAAATTAAATAAATAAATGAATAAAAGAAAAATATATAAATAAAATTAAAAAGTACATAAATAAATAAAATAAATAAATAAATAAAAAAGTTAAAAAATAAATAAACCAAATAATAATAATAATAATAATAATAATAATAAATTTTTTAAAAAATCCAAAAAATTAATTTCAAATGTTATGCGTATTGACCTCTAACAGATTGTCTATTAATATCCATTAACCGAGGTTGTCTCCAGCTGAAAACTAAGCCTATTTCTTATGTTCCGCCTCTCTTTCTATAATTTGCGCTACACTTGTTGCCAAAGACCTGAACATATAATTTCCTGGCGTTAACTCAGTTCACTGAATTCCCCGCAGTCTACAGGAGATTCGCAGAAGAAAATTCTTAGGTCACGAAGTCACCTTATCTTCTGCCCTTCCTTCATAATTCTAGCAGGGTGTTTTAGAGGAAAAGCGGAGTTCTTTAAGTAATCTGTCATGGCTGTTGTTGACAAGCTCTTCAGATAAGCGAGCGATGACACATGATTTCTAAAGGGAAGACAAATGATATTTAAAAGTTACATAAATTGAGATTAGGAGAGATAGACATTAATTCCTTTTTGGAGGAATTTTTATCTTAATCTCTATGACCTGCGAGATATCAGCACTGTCATCCCTGGTAATGAACTACTGAGATGTGTTGATGGGTAGAGCACTATGGTTTAGTGTTTCCCTTTAAACAAATTAATGTATACTAGTTGGTACCCGTCAAAACATGACGGCTAGATAGTAAATAAATGTATTAATACACAAATTATACTCAACACATCATTGCCAAATGTTGAAAATCATAATAATGCGCAGAAACAAATTAATGTGTTTAAGCGGCCTCATACTTAGTGAGTATCTAAAGACAGATTTAAAAATTTCACTGAGCATGCGCAGAATGCAATTTTTTAATTGTAAATTATTGCTCATTAAACAGCGCAAAATAAACAATTTCCATCAGGTTTAATCTTATATATCACAAATATAATTATCATGAAAATAAAAATGGCAGAGAGAGATATAGAGAGACTCCTCGGAATAAACGTGTTTATCATTAAAAGTTTTCACTGAGCATGCGCAGAAACAGTGAGTTTCTAAAGCCAGATTGAAACATGCCACTAAGCATGCGCAGAAATCAATTTTTAATGGTAAATTATCGCTGAAATCAAATACAAAAATCAAATTTGACAAATTTACACATTACAATCTTTCGTTTAAGACCAAAATGAAGTAAACTGATGCAGTAGTTTTTTCTCACGGACTGCCCAAAAAGTCGGCTTAGCAACTTAAATTTATAGATTTTATTATATGCATAGTACTGTTCATTTATTGTTTTATAGTACATAAAATATTTTTTAGCATAATTTCATCCCTTACGTTGTATAACTGTAAAAGAGAACTATTTGTTTCCTTATCTCAGTAAAAAGTATTAGCCACTCATTTGCCAAAATGGTTAAGGGAGAAATACCCCTTTGCCCTCATAAAAATACACGGATTTTACTACCAAGCTTAATGTGTTATCAAACAGTTAAGTTTTAATTAATTTAAACCAATTTTTAGGGATGAATTGAACAAAGCTTTGCCTATTAGAAAACAAAAGCAGAATTTTTAGATTATTAGAAATTATTTTATGTAAAAAAATTTAATGTTTTATGAATAATGAATCTTTGGACAACGCATTGAGTGCAGATTTTTTGAAAAACTATAAGAGATAAATAGTAAATTATTTATATATATTCTATCACTAGATACTTTAATCTACACCTAAAATAATTACCATATTTCAAATAGAAATATTTTTTCAGGCAAATGTATTGTAATGTACAAGAAATATCACAAAATTTTTTCACAAAAAATTACTGTAAAAAAATTAGTAATGCGTGCTTACCTAAATTTAAGTAGAAATTGTATAAGCATACTAGATATACCTGTATACAAAATTTTAGCAATTTGTGACCATTAGTTTTGAAGAAATAGTGCACACAAGTTTGAAAATAACAGTTTTTAGAAAAAGCCATTTAAAGTTTAAAGCTTCCTTAAATTGCTTTACTATTCGCTTTATACATTTGGCAATAAAAGCGATTCGAATTGTAGTATCGACTTCGTTCTTTTAAAAAGATTCCTTACATTTCATTCTTTAAAATTAAATCATAATAAAAAATTGAGTTTTTTGAAAGTTTTAAGGTTATCTCTCCCCTTAAGTTCATAAAACAAAAAGTGGAAAAGTGAGAAAATAATATTCATGTTTTTTAAAATTCCCCTGACAATATAAATTCAAATAAACATCGTAGAATGTATTATTGAATATGTAGCTATTATCTTACGACATATAAGATAGAATATCGTTAGAGTTCGTTATTATTATTATAATTTTTGCATGACTAAGTAACTTAACCGATTTGGTCAGTGAAGGAAAAGTGATAATACTCAATTCATTCTTCAATTTTCTTTACAGTATTATTCTAATCACTTTTCATAAATCTAGATTATAAAAAGTATATTTTTGAATCTGTTTTCTACTTTTGAAATGATATCTCTACAATGTTGTGTTTTTAAAAAAATTAATTTTCATTTAATGTCTGCAAAATAATTTTTAACTTTTAAGGATAAATATCAATAATTTAATGCGCTGTATACAATCGACTTTGGATAAATTAAAAAAAATTAAAAATGCATGATCTTTATTCAAATTTCTACCTTCGTAAAACAGGATTAATTAATATGTATTTATGAATCTGTGATTAGTAAAAAACTGTGAGAAAATTCCTCATTGTTTGAAATTGCTGCTGAAGATCTGCAGTATCAATTATGCACCGCCTCTAGAGCACATTTAATTTGCAATTGTCGTACACTAAAACATCTGATTTGTTTGCTTTTTTAATCATCATATATTGATAGTATACTTCTTATTGAGATTTTCACTCTGTAACACTTGTATGAGTCATT